>JALMLS010000556.1:0-257487 GCA_038496445.1 Trichosphaerium sp. ATCC 40318
TTTACTTTAAGTTTTCCAATCTGGCACAGCTTCATTAGCTTCTATAACAGAACAAATACCTCAATTGAAGAGTCTATTGATAATACGCTTAAAATTGTTACAACTTCAGTTGACTTTATTCGATTTTCTAAGATGACCAAGCGATATTCAAACTCCCTTCAACGTTGTTGCTGTACTTGAAAAAGTCATAGAGGGTAAAATTGATAAGAAGAATATTGATTTATTCTATACAATTGATAATGACGTACCTACAACATTACTTGGAAGTGCAAGTCATACAACATTCTATCTCAACTTATTGATAATGCATTAACATTCACACATCACGGAAAAGTATGGATTAGAGTTAAAATGAGAGACAGTAGTTTTGTAGAGTTTCATGTACGTGATACTGGAACTGGTATTAATAAGGCACATCACGATCAGATATTTCATCAGTTCTTTACGACAAGGGAGCCTGGATGCGGTATAGTTTTTTCTTGGTCAATTTTCCTATTTTTTTCTTACTTACACTGATAGGTGTTGGTCTTGGTTTGGCTACTTGTAGATCAGTTTCTCGTCTTTTTAAGAATGGTTCAGTAGCACTATTAAAGTCTACGCATACTCTCGCTCAAGAAAATACAGACAGCAAGCTTGGATCTCATTTTTGCTTTTCGTAAGTTTATTTTCAAAACACTTATATCTAAATAACACCATATTTTTTAGCGCTCAGTATACTTTTAAATCTCCAGTAGAGACTTTTGCCGATTGTGCACAATGGAATTCTTTACCAAGTTTACGCGTGTTGGTTGTTCAGAGGTGTGAAGAACTAGGCCAGGAGCTTTGCAATGTTTTGAAACAACTTGGCGCTGCCGAAGCTAATTTTGAAAGTAACCCTGAGTCAGCGTATAAACAACTTGTGGTACGTCATGAAAAATACTGTCCTACAAAGTAAAGTTAATTTTTTCGAGCTAATTAAATTTAGAATGGTTGTGGTGAAGAAGGCGCTCCTTATACTCATCTATTGCTTGACATGTTATTAGAAAGTGATGCGTACGTTTGTTCTAAAATTCAAGAACCTTAATGACTTATTATTACCATCACTCTGACCTATTCGTTTATCTACTACAGCTGAAAACACGGCCTCTATTCTATTTACTTTAGACTAATAATTTTTTTTAGTAAAAATGTTGTGAATGGTGCAGCGTATGCACGTCGTGTTAAACTCAATCCAAAATTGAAAAATATAAAGATTGTTTTAACTCCGAATCCAAAGGATGTACCTTCTATGCAACCAGAGCATGTAGATGTTATAGCAGCAAAACCTATTTCTAGAGATAAATTGAGCTCTTTGATTGGTAAAAAGAATACGCTCTAATCGATGGTACGTTTCTTATTCTTATTTTTTTCCGAGAAAATTTATTTATTCGTTTTCAACTGGTATTTCGCAGTTTTTATGACAATTCATCGTATCATATCTACGGCTATATTAGCGTCATGAGAAAAAACTAACATAAGATGAATCGTTATGTTCAAAAGCGAATGAAGGGTTTTTGTTCACCTGTTATTGAACTTTTGCAGTTTTTCATTGCAAGCAATTATTTATTGTGCTACTGTTTTTTTATGGTATTGATTTAATTCATTTGCTTAGGCTCTATCAAATCACAAATGTCTTTATCAGTACTTGTTGCTGAAGATAGTCCAACAAATATATTGGTTGCGTAACTTTGTAACAACAGTGAAAGCATTTTGGTTTTTCTCTTTTTTTTTTTGGCTTTAAAGTTATGTACTTACAAGCAATTAGTACTCACAAAGACGTTGACCAATATGGGTCATCAGTACGTTTTATAATAATATATCAAAAGTAACATACTCTGTAGATCCCATTGTGTGAAGGACGGTAAAGAAGTTCTTGATGAATATAAAAAAAATCACTCAAAATATCATATTGTTCTTATGGATTGCCTCATGCCTGTGATGGATGGATGGGAAGCTACTCAAAAGATAAGAGAATGGGAGAAAAGTCAAGGATTAGAACATAAGCCAATAGTCGCATTATCAGCTGCTTCTGATCCTGAAGACATTGAAAGAGCTAATGAAGTTGGTATGGACCATTTTCTTATAAAGCCAGCAAAAAAACTTGAGCTGGAGAACTTATTCGCAACTGTTATTGGAAACTATAAAGAAAAGAAAGATGCAGATGTATCTGTAAAAGAAGGCCCTCTATGTAAAGTTCTATGGGCTGATTCTAATACTGTCAGGTAGCGATCTTTTATCATAAGTTGTTTTATGAAAAATAGTTCCCTTTGTTCCTTTCAAACGTCTTTACTTCTCTTATCTGATATCAAATATTTGCGTGCTAAATACTTCTTTTAATAGCTTTAAATTGGTGTAATGATGTTACCTAACTTTGAGTTTGATTATGCAGAATCTGGAACAGAAGTAAGTTGTTTACAGATATCTTACAGTGCAGTTTCTAACCTTTTATAGTTGGTGAATACAGTAAAAGCACGATACAACCATTATGATGTCATTGTTATCGTAAGAACTCTCCTATGTTTAATTATGTTGCCAAAAACTCTAAAACCAGTGACATGGCTTGTCATGCATCCTTTCGTTTTTTTTTCAAAATGGAAAATTACGCCTTTCAGTATTGGTTTCTCGTTCATATTCCATCCCGCTTTGCTATGCTTGTTGACCTCAATATGGCCCCTTCTAACATTTTTTAAAGGCAGAACATATTGCTACTATGACAGGACGTCGATGTCTTGTAGACATTCGTCGCTATGAAAAAGATGAAGGCATGCAATTCCAAAAGCCTGTCATTGGCTTTGCTACATCGACACACAATGCTGAAATGTGGTACCGATCTGGATGTAAATGTGTCATGGTTAAACCTATTGATTTGCCTCAACTAAAGACACACCTCGAGAGTCATATCCACGTATGTCGGACTTGTTTCCCGTCATCAAACCCAAACTTAAGAAAAGTATTTTTTGGTCTTAGCGTTTCTCTTCTTTCACGTTTCTTATGATGTTATTTGCTCATATTTTATACTAGGGAGGCGCTAAACTACCTACCGATAATGTCGTTGTGAGGAGAGTTTATGGTTTGAAGGTATTAGTGTTAAGCAATGATGCTGAGTTGGCGAACAAGTTATATCAGGATGTTGTTGATAGAGGACATGAATGTATTATTAGCCGTATAAGAAAACCAAAAGAGCTCACATACGTCAGTAAAGGGTCTTGTCATAGTGATAGAGACTTAGTACTTTATCATATAAACTTGGACATGAAAGATATTGAGCTTGCTTCACCAACTGTACGCCAAAACCCAAGTTTCTCTTTTTTCTTCATTAGAAATTCCACGTGTTTAAATTTTTTTTTCGCGCGTAGAGTCCTTGACTGTCTTTGTATTCTATAACTCATACTGTGTCTCTTTAGGCAAGACCTATTATAGCTCTATCTTCGAATCCAAGCAAGGAAGAAGAGGAAGCTGCCATTAAACTTGGGTTTGCTGAGTATGCTGCTATGCCTATTACAAACCAAAAGCTTGAGACTATTCTTCATGAAGTTGAACGTAAACGTGTGCATTCTGTTAATGAGACGCATTTTAAACAACCAAGGAACCTATATAAACTTGAGCGTGAGTTCGAGAGTCTAAGACAACTGTTCAGGTACAATATTATCAGTTTTTTACTGTGCTCTTTTTTTTTTTTGCCATGCCTCACACCTGTGTTTAGTAAATTCATTCCAATGGAGTATCAGCAACTTATTGCTCCAAGAGGTCTTGATTGTGTTAAGCTAGGAGATTATAGGTTCGTTTTAGTTCAAAAAATGAATGTTGAACCGTTTGTTTCTTCTTTTTTTTCTCTTTTTTTTTCGAGTTTGTGGAGCTCTACCTATCGCCTAACGTATAGTTTTGCAATGCAATACAGCAGAAATAACTTGATTTTGATCAGAGATAGGGTTTATACTAATTGTTCGGTTAGGAGACATCGTATTACTGTATTGTTCAGTGATATTCGAGATTTTACAACTATGACAGAAGATATGGATCCTAAAGATGTTATTGAATGGATTAATAATTACAACGCCTTTGCTATAGCACCTATTTATCAGTATGGTGGATTTATAGATAAATTCATTGGAGACTCAATAATGGGTATGTACCAACAAAGTCAAACAGTGTCAACAACAAAAAGTTGGAGCATAATTTTTTTTTTTCCTTTGCATGCTTACTAACACTCTGCTCTTAGGTGTGTTTGCTAGTGATACAAGAACACAGCAAGAACGGTACAGTGACATTTTTTATTGTTTTGTTTGTTCAAGTGCATTGGCTGAGACTGTTTAGCGCCTTGTCTGCTGTTAGATGTGCCGTCAAAATGATTGAAAACCTGAATAAAATGTCTGCATCTTTACCTACTCTTAAAAGCGAGACTGGTATTGGTGTAAACACCGGAGATGTTATTATTGGTCTTATCGGTACTGATACACGTATGGAGACTACTGCACTTGGAGATGCTGTAAATCTTGCATCGCGAACTGAGTCGCTTTGCAAAAAGTAAGTTATCTTCATTTTTTTTTTGGTTTGTAAAAGGCTTACAGCTCCTCATAACCTGGTTTGTAATTTTCTTGTAGATACAAAGCAAGGATTCTCATTACAGAGAGTACAAAGGCTGATATGGGTGGAAACGCAAATGACTTTGATCTACGTCTTGTAGACTATGTTTTTGTAAAAGGTAAAAAAAAGCCTTGTAAGATATACGAAGTAATGGATGCTGATCCGTACGTAACCACCCCCAAGCTTACTCAAAATAATTCGAAAGCTATAAATACATGTACTAAAACCTACACAGACCTGAAATTAAAGAAAAGAAGCTAGCTATACTCACCAATTTTAACCAAGGTGTCGAAAGTTATAAAAACTCACAGTTGGCGAAAGCCAAATCTTGGTTTGAAGTACGTCAATCATACAATGACTCCAGCAAATGCCTTTTTTGAATGTCATATCTTTGTACTTAAAAACAACCACGTGTTTTTTGTTTTTTAATGTCTTGTCACCAATGCTAATTTTTTTCTTTTTTTTTTTTGTAGAAATGTCTTGAAGTCTACCCTGAAGATGAGCCTACAAAAATACTTCTTGAACGTGTTGTTAAAGGTCTAGAAGATCCAACTAATTTCAAATCTGTTACAGCTTTGAATTCGAAATAATAATACAAAATGACAGAAGAATCAAGCTATTATACCATGTACTTTAAATGTAATCCAATAAAACAAAAAAAAAATAGCTAATTAAAGAAAAAATACATTAATTAAACAGTACAACAACATTATCTTAACTAACTAACCTAACCCAATCAAATATATTTTTGACGAAATACAGCAGACTTATCTCAATCTGAGAACCTAATAGTAGGCGAAAATAATACAGAGTAAACAGGGTAAATTTGGAGCTTATTTCTCACAAACAACTTTCAAAGGTGACTTTAACAGTCGGTTACCATCAATCCACATACACTCTTCCTTAAAAAATCCATTCCTATGCCATAGTCTAGTCTTGCCATGCCGTTTACCATCAGCCCACATGCTGCGTTCCTTAAGTTGTCCGTTATAATACCATTTCATTCTTTTACCAAACAGTTTACCATCAACTAAAAAGCATTGTTTCAAAAGTTGTCCACTCTCAAGCCAATATTTGAGTTTGCCATGTCGTTTACCATCAATCCACATACACTGCTCCTTAAGTTGTCCATTTTCATGCCATGATTTACACTCACCATGTTTGTTATCATCAATCCACATACACTGGTCCTTAAGTTGTCCGCTTGCATACCATGTCTTACTCTCACCATGTAGTTTATTATCAATCCACATGCCCTGCTCTTCAAGTTGACCATTTTTATACCATCCCCTAGATTCACCATGCTGTTTATCATTAGAAAATGTCCACTGTTCCTTAAGTTGTCCGTTGCATACCATACCATCCCTTAGCTTCTCCATGCTTTTTACCATCAACCCACATCCACTGTTGCTTAATTGTTCCACTTTTATACCACTGTATCCATGGTCCTTTCTTTTTTAATGCCTCATTAAAATGTGTATTGATTGCTGCTCTTTTTGATAGTGTATGAAACTTTGTAAATGCTTCCATGTTGAAAGTACAAATATACTGTTGAAGTTCACGTGGGATATCTAATAAACTCACTGAGTCCAATTTACAGTCTACATTTTTATGCTTTGCACTAGACTATAAAAAATTAGCGTGATTACGTATAATCATGAACGAAAGGTTGCTCTGTGCGCTACAAGAAGATTGTTACAGAATTCGAAGAAAAAGCTCAAAAAAAACTCCCCAAAATGAGAAGGTTGTCACGAATTTACCCTTACTGGCTAATTACAATAGCATGTAGTGGTTTTGCGTGTGTTTTACGTACCATATGTACTTAAATTACTAATCACAGTTAAAAAACGTTTGTGAAGTATATACAGTATGTTTCGCAAGGAGGAGAAGCTGTATATTGTAATTTAAAATATGTTTATGATTAAGCCAAGCTTGCTTACGGACCCACGTTTTTTCCGAATTTTCCGAAAGAAAAAATTCGAAAAAATAGAATTCGATACAAAAACCGAATGCCTATACCCACCAATGGATCACTATATGTGAGCGAAGGTCGGGTTCTAGTTCCAAGCACAGCGAGGACCCGACCGTAAGTGAACCAGGCGCTTTCTAGTTTAGTGGACTGCCCTAGCTATGCATCTTTCTACGAATTCTATTTTTTCGAATTTTGGTTTTCGGAAAATTCGGAAAAAAACTATATCAGTTGTATACACTGTCCTATGTACTAGGAGTTAGTCATGGTATTATTCCGGGTTGCAAAATATGGAAATGAAATCGTGTTTTTTGTTTATGAGTTTACAACTTGTTGGCTCCCAGGTTGGTGTCAAGATTAGTATATTGGCACATTACTATAGAAAGTTCTTAAATGATCAGTATAGAATATGGTAGCATTGCGCTTATATTGCAAATGTATATGCATACAGCGTGTTGCAGTTTCAAAAGCGGAAGCCATAAATACAAAACATTCCATTTTATGCTGTAGACCTGTAAACAATCTATACTCCAATCTATGCTGTAAAGAGGATACCTATCAGTTCTCACAACAGTACAACCTGTAATGTGAAGCTATGATTTTTCGTATTGAACAGTAATGGTGGCCGATGCGAGGAGCAAGGGGAACTCATTAAACATTAAAAAAAAAAAAAACCACTATCGCTAATCCAGCATGTTCAATTCCACTACTGCGAGAAGGATTCTTAAGATTCCCCTTAAGTTTAATCAAATGTTTATTTGATATTACGTAGCTACATGACACTGATAAGTGTCGTGCTACGAATGTAAGACAGCGCTCTCAGTGTAATTGTTATTGGCTACATTTCTAAGCCGTGAACCTTAAGCTGGTGTAGTTTAGCGTCATACTGTTGCTGTGTTAAGAAACCAGCCTGAAAGTCTCCCCTGTAGGCATATTGTGAGCTATAGTTTTAAGGAGCGTAACAAACAGAAAGGCCATTGTAATTAGTTGTATATACGCGTAGAACAATCTTTACGGCGATTTAACGAAAGATAAAACGGATTGCCTGTTGCTTCGTTTAAAACGTACTGTACGCGATGGAATTGTTGTAAGAGCGCTAGTTGATTCGATTCAACGGCTTTTTGGTCAGTTTGACGCTTTTCAGTTGTACCTAAGTGAAATTGCGTTACACTACATGTAATCGCCGATTCACATACCATCACGACCTGCTAGCGCATCGTAGTACTCATTCTTTTTACGCGCTTCAGCTGCTTTCTTTGCTTGCTGTTGCTTTAACCAATCATCAGCAGGGTTAGCATCTGACTCTCTAGAAACGCTCATCTTGTTTTAGCTCTGAAATTCTAAAAACATTTAAGTCGTGCTAGAAACAAAGTCAGCATTGAAGTGGCCTGGCGTTAGCGCTAATTTGTCCAAAGAAATCTGACTAGTATTGACTGCGTGACAACACGGTAGTTATTCTCAGGTACAAATCATTTACCGAATAGCGAATGGATGATACACGCACGTGCGAGAACATAAAACAGAAACCTGTAAAAAATAAGTACAGTACTACTTTTAAATTATTCTGGTACGTCATTATATCGCTTTCATACGCGTAAACTAATCTATACGAACAGCCTCTTGGTTGTTTTAAGTCTTTTATACCTTATCATATCACTTCCTTCAACAGCAAGATCATTACGCACATACAAATTCTACGAGGCTGAAAAACAACCTATTGACGTCAAAAAACCCCCAACGCCTTCTATAGACTATTGCCCACCTTTCCTAAATGACTCTACTCTAAAAAGGGCTAAACTTGTATCTCAGGAACCAGATTTAAGTATTGATATTACTGACGCTTTAAACACGTGGGTAGAAAAATATCATTTGCCTGCCATTAAGAATCCTTCATTACCTTCATCAAAATTCTTATTGTATAGTAATACACATGCTGGATTTGGTAATAACTTCGAGGCTTTTGTAAGCGCGTTTACCGTTGCTGTTCTTACACAGCGTGCTTTTATTATC
The DNA here is from genome assembly GCA_038496445.1 of Trichosphaerium sp. ATCC 40318. NCBI lineage: Eukaryota > Discosea > Flabellinia > Trichosidae > Trichosphaerium > Trichosphaerium sp. ATCC 40318. Next base: position 8,582 of record JALMLS010000556.1, read on the forward strand.
AAACCTTATGATCAAGCACAGTTTTTTATTGAAGTATGTACTTATATTCAAGGTGAGTTTTTCTCGTCTAACCTCGAAGGTGTTGATTATGATCGAGATTATAAAGCTACAGCTGGTTTTCTTAATAACACATATGTTACATATCTGCCTTTCACGCAGATAGATTGGCACTGGGTATACTACTGTAACAACGCTGAAGTTGATTTGCTTTCAAAAAAAGTGATTGGAATGTCAGGAAATCAGTATATTCTACAGGGCATTCTTGCACAGCCAACAATGAGAAAAATATTCTATGACACGTTTGGAACGCATAAAGATGTGTTCCATCAAATAACAAAAAAGATGTTGGTACCTGTACCTTGGATACAAAAAGACATTGAAGAATTCAAACAAGAATATTTTGAGAAAAATTATGTTATAGGGATTCATTTCAGAACAAAAGAACGTGAGATACCAGAAGGATATGAAAAAAGATTTCATAAAGTTGCAAGAGATATTACAGAAAAGATAGAGGATTCTCTTCCTAAAGGAATGAGAGTAAAGTGGTTTTTAGCTTCAGACTCAAATAAACTAAAACAAAAATGGGAAGAAAGATATCCTGATCATGCCATTACCTTTAGAAAGGAATACAAACAAAAACATGGAGGCACGTGTTTGCTATGTACATGGCGCGTTCTAACCTTTTTATAAGGTTGTGCTGGAGCCATTGTAGATCTTTACTTACTATCTAGTTCAGATACACTTTTACTAACTCTTTGGAGCACATTTGGTTATGCAGCACAAGGGATGGCCGGTAAAATACCTTTTGTTATGTGGGATAAATGTCATAGATGGTATAGTGCTTATCCTTGTTACCATGAATGTTTTAATGGATACGACCATGCTGATGGACCTTGCAAAGAGAGATATAATGTCAACGAAATGTGTTTACCTTGTAGATAAAGTACTCTTCAGTACTATAAGAAAATTATTTAAATAAATCGTATTGAGGTTATCATCGGTTTCGATTTTGTTTCTTTGGTGGAAGTTTACAAAAAGAAATACCAAGTATCTTTTTGCTTATACGTTCTTACTCTATAAGTATTACTTTCTGATTTCTAGCTTGCACAGCGTTAACATTTTCAGAATCTATCACGTGATTTTACAGGATGGTGCTGACCAACGTCCCTAAGAAAACTCATAATTTTATGCTCTTGTACAAACTTTTCTTTTCAGCAATCATTTACTTTGCAGTTCTCTGTGGGCGTAAGGTATTCATTACAAAAGTTCTTAGCCCAAATAAAAATGTCCCAGTTTTAAATGAAAGTCAACGTGCTAATATCGAGTTGAAGCCCATCGGTATGTGTAAAAAGATTGAGGTATTTATGGTTACCTGTACTCATCTCTTTATTAATTTTTTAGTCTATCTACAACGCCAACTTAGATTTTAACAATAACGCTTTACAGTAGGGGTACGAACGTTGTCTACTAAACCTATTAAACTTATGTGTTAATTAAAAACTGTAACGATTTTTTTAAAGCTCTAATTTTATCTTTACGACGCGTGACACGTGTTTTTATTCTATTGGTATTCAATTCTAGCCTAATTTTGTTCTAGTTTTGCAAATAGGTAGGAGCACCCATCGAAGTATCTTTAACGCAACGCACAAGACACCAACTTTATTTTTGTCAACAGTCGCTAGTACAATAATTTCTTGTTTTAGTGGATGGATTCTTACTGCCTTGTTATTTATCCTTTTAACAAGTGTATCGTCAGTCAATTTTTAGTTTCCTTGACATCTAATGATAACGGAACTTGGATTTGTTTACTTCCGTTCTGACCGTTCATCTTATTCTTTGTCAGGCAGCTACACCTATTCAAGGTATGTCTAAAAAACTGTTAACCAAAAGTCTTTACTTAAGGCTATTGTAGCTGATGCTGAGTTTGTTTTAAAGTCGAAAGCTCATTTATTGGTACTAGTTTTTTAACTACAAGTTGTGTTCTTATGTCACAACTTCTTGCCTTTTGTATTTTTAGTTGAACGAACGTCTAAAGTTCGAAAATGGTTTTCAAACTATTCGGATCAATTGGTTTACCCTTACCGGGTAAACTAGGTTTTACCGTTTTCAGGATCAGAACAACGGATCCTTACTTTTTAGGTGAACCGTCATGTTAATTCGTTTATAAAGCAAAACAACCTCTTTTTCGATCTTTTTAGTGTGGACGCATTAATAGCCATCAGATGAATGTCTTATATTTTATTGTAGGCTATCGAGTTTGGTTTAAATCCTAACAACACGCCCCACAGAAAGCGCAACATAAATAGTTTGCTCTATGATATTTTTTCATGAAACTGAAAAAAATATCAAACACGTGTCAGTGAACTTTCTTACAACTTTGATAGATAAACAGACCACTCCCATCAAAACATTGGCTCTGCGCAATACGTCATAGTACGTCAAATTCAGAATATACGAAAACACGAATAACGGAAAAATGTATCGGACCTTTAGTAAAAAATATTTGTGACCACAAAGACTTCTGCTTTTTTTACAAGTATATTGTAGGTGTACTCACGCGTTTGCTCGTCACTGTCTATTGATAAATTATTGAATGGGTGAATGAAACCGGATTACTTTATTGTACCGCTATGTGTTGATATACATCAACAGGAATACTAGTTAGTTTTACTTCTCAATATTTTTTGGTTTTTTTCTAGAGTTTTAAACAACACCAACTACGCTGAAAATTATAATTTCTTTTCGAAAGGGATGTAGTAGAACCCCTTTTTTATTAAAATTATAAAAATGGCGTTTGAAAATCAGGTTTAACCGCTCCAAAAAGAAACTTTCCGAAACACACAATCACAAACATCACAAACCTTAGGGTTTAACTTTAGAAACTTATTGGAGGGTTTAGATTTAACAGATTACGCTAAGGCTATACCAAATATAAAGTACACGTATGGAAAAATCTTGTATGCTTAGCATTGTCGTAGTACACCTAACAATAGCAACTGACGATCGTCTATATATCTCCGACGGATATTTTTTTAGCCGATTTTACAATCACATATCACTATGGCTTGTATGGTGATAGGGAGAATTAGTTACTCCGTGTACAAGTATTTATTGCCTCTGTAAGTCTAGGTACGAACGAAATTATAAATTGGAGAAAGTAGGTGCAGCTAACGACAAAAAACCGTCACTTCTCATTTGTGTGGATTTTTTTTTTGTCCAGTACTTCTTGTAATACCAGAAAATACCGTAACATTAATTTAGGTATTCATACTTCGACTGTATTACGGTTTCAACCCGTTGAACTGAATCACGTTGAACATTTCTATTTTAATAGAACAGTGAACTAAAAATTACATTCAAAAAACAAAACACTAGCTGCGATGCACATCAACAGCCATACCAAAAAATTGGTTACAATTATATCTACAAGTAGGTTAAATGTACCTAGCCTAAGCTGTTACATGAAGCATTCGACATCTACAATAACTAGAAAAAAAAAGACACCGGAGCAACCACCCAAGCGCGCTGTACGTTCATTTAAAAATCCGCACTTTTCTGTCTTTTGCGAGAGGTGAAAAAAACTGTTGAGCACATTTTCCTTTGCGCTTGTTTTAGGATTTTACGCCGCATTTGTGTGTGGTGTAGCCTGCTGAATAAAATAGATATATTCTGTAATACTTTAAGCACGTGTTCACTAAATATTTGTAGTATCCCATAGAGTTATTCACACTACGTTATGAACCTTCTTTAAACAGGTATTTTGGTACTAATACAAGGCCTATTCTTTTCGCTCTTTGCCTGACTACACACCTTCGAATTGGCGTAAAACCGACACAAGAATCAAATGTTTTTCTAGTAACGTACGCCAAGTTTGCTTTCTGCAGCCTCAGCATTTTTGTTCAGGGTTGTGCCTGGTAGAGTAGGGCAACCCTTGGAAACAGCCATACAATTTCACTTTTTTGTAAATACTGCTTTTGCACGTGCTCATTTATGTAGAAATCATGAACAATTCATGCTTGGAATGTCTCTGTTCACGTCTAGGAAGTTCAAAAAACCGACATGCGAATATAGCACGTATAGGTCACTGGCCAGGTAGGAAGAGAAGTTCATTTTTTATTGTTGACCGTCTGTTTTTGTTCATTCTTCTTATTCAATTTACTTAGATGGGTGCACATGCTTGATTCACGAAAAAAAGGGCGTCAGTGGAGATATAAAATAAGATACACCGAGTTAGAAAAATGGTGGGCCGTTAGGGATGAAGTACGAGATGTGTTATCTACACCATTTAATGTTGAATGGATTTGGACTCATAGCGGGCAACATTTTAACGTGGAGATTCCTTCATTCGATTTTTACGTCTGCTTAGACTCAGTGATATGGGCGGCATCCTTATAACCAAACAGTAATTGTGTACTTCTATAAAAAGTTAAAATTAACTATTACACGTGTGAAAGTTTTTCTTGCACATCAGTACATTGCAAAAGTCTACCTTGAACACGCAATATTATAAGCACTCAATTTTTTCGCAACCACGTACCACTACTAGTTTACTACATCAAAGCGGCAAATATAATAAAATACCACAAGTCCAGTCAGATTTTGTCATAACATACTTCTGTGATTTGTAAAGAATTCGTGAATCCTATCTCGAAGTTCTCGCTCCTCTTTCTTAAACGCTTGTTGTAGAGTCTTGTAACAAGTTCACAAACAGATTTAACTCCCAAGCGTTACAACATCTCGTCACATTACTAGTAGTGCTGTACGCTGAATATTGAAGTATTAAAACGGATAACCGAAACACATTTCATTTGATTTCACCAAGGGAAGTACTATGTTGTTTGATAGAACTTACATCATTTTATTGTATTGTGAAGTAGTGTTATCATCTTTTCCACCACAGCAGTATACGAAAATGATGATAGCAACAATAATTACTACAAGTATAAAAGAACCAACTCCTGCAGCATTATAAACCCATTAAAGAATACCCTCTGAATCACTTTCTACAAGTCCAAGTTCAGATGGTTGTACAGTTAAGCCAACAGTCTATTACTGGATAAGATTCACATGACGGTATTGTCTGGTCTAGACATGAGTTGTTGTTTAGAGCAATATATGCGATAACACATTATTGGGTTGCTTTGACCATAAGATGCCAGGTGACATTGTCCCATATGTTATAAATGTTCAACGTATTTACTTGTAACCGTTGATGACAACAGCATAGCATACTGAAAATGGTGGTAGAGTGCGAGCTCAAAGTCTACTAAAAACACAAACTGGATATGCTCCAAACTCACCAAATTGTTAGATTTTGACAAGCAAAAACTGAGTCTCACAAACTTTTGATTCTTTAATTATTTTGTTTCAAGCCACGATGAACATTGGCTCTATAATTCTACTCATTGGCGCATTCCACGCATTCTCTGCATGCCTTCCTGGTATTTTTGACCCAGAGTACGCTGCAAACCTTCTTATGAAGCCAAAATATGCCAAGCAATGCGTAGAGGACCCTGTTTGTGCCTATCTAGCAGATTTCGTCTATAAATTGGTTCTGGGATACGCTATCGGCTACTTACTCGCTGGATTATACGACAACCAGCGTGCAGCTATCATTGCTGGCATTGTAGGGAAAACTCTCGCTTTCTTATGCTTAAAAACAGCTTATGATAACGGCATTGTTACAGAGACTGCATTTTACGTTGGTGTAACTGATCTTTTACTTGCCATTGCTTATGTGTACGCATTGTTTACTTTGCGCGATCCTGCCTCCAAGAAAAAACAGCGATGAGATCTTCAGGATACATCAAAAAGACAGCCTTAGTGTGAAGGTTCCTTTAAAAAAAGACACAAATAAATTCACTTTTTGGAGCTGCAAAAACATCACGTGATTTTGTAAATTTTAGTTAACACAGAAACTTCTTTCGAGTTTACGAAATTGTGCATGTACGAACAAAAAAAAGGGTAACGTCACTGCTCATTGCAGGAGTTTGGCATAACTTGCACGTCACACAACATTATCTGCTTTGCTAGAAACCTTAGGGACAAGTCACAAACATGTTTCAATTTTTTTTTTGTTACAACACTTCTTAAGTTTTAAACTGTGAGCTTATTTCATTCTTGGCACAATACGCGATAAACATAACCACCCAGGGAACTTGGAGTAACTATTGTGAACTCGATTGTGCAAGAAGTAATGTACATTAAAACTGTAAACCATATGAACCTGCTTTGTATCTACACTAAAGGAATAAATAAAGTTGCTTATTAGTAGTTACACACTAAAAAGCATGCTGCTCATGATGTCATGATTTTGCGTTTATTAAGTATGTTTCAAGTGAACCAATCTAAATAACCCAAATGACGTCAAGACCTCCAGCGAAAACAGGCTTGCGTACTTCTAGAAGAAGGAGTAGTGTAGCGACACGTGCGCAACTCAAAACAATAAAAGAAGAGCTAGAGCATGTAGACTGGGAGAAAAGACTTGTGGGGCTAAAGAAACTAACAGGTTCGCTGTTTTCATCAAGTTTAATTAATTTACGTTTTCTTAATGTCTTAGGTGTTAAATTACGCAAAATGGACCTCGCAGAGTTAGCTCCTGCTATCGCAAAGGTGAGTTAGTATAAAATTGTGTGTTACACTAATTTTTTGATAGTGTTGTTCGGATATACGAGGAAAGGTCGTTGTTTGTACGTACAAATGAGTTATCACGTGATTTTTTTTTGATTTTGGAAAATTTTGTTTTTTGAAAGGAGTTTCTTCACTCTGCATTAATAACTGTTTTTTTCCCTTTAGCCGCTACGAAACTTGTCAAGCAGTTGGTAGGTTGTTAGTATTAGTCGATAAGCTTAGAAACAAATACAGAAAAACTTTTTACGTATTCACCAAAATGCATAAAAAAACATACCAACTTTTTATGTCTGTGTAGGTTGAAGAACCTGAGTATAACTCGCTTTGTATTGAATTCTTTTTTCCTCCTTTATCAAAACAGCTCGGAAATGCAGGTAAGAAGTGTAAGGAGAAAGGAAGTAATGCTAATAAATGACTGTAGTGCGATTAGTAAGCGATTCGGCGCATGGCGCTTTACAGGAGATAGTAGCACGTTCGACAATCGAAGCAATTTTACCAAACTTGAAAGTATCCATGCGAAGTGGGTCTCCTGCAGTTCGATCCAAAAATATCGAGTACCTAATGGCCGCTATGAAAAAATCATCTGACGAGGGTACTCACACATACCGCCTTTAATAGAGGACTAACATTGTTTATAGTGATTAAACAAAATAAAAAATCAATTGAATTTGGCACGTGTCACACCTTCATTTAAGTTACTGTATTGACTCAATATTTACAGTGATTGCTGTTACTCTCTCTGACAAAAATGGCGCTGTTAGAGCGAGATCGAAAGCGGCCAGGACACGATACACTGAAACAGTGCCAAACGCAGACATTAGGCACGTCCAAAATATCAAATAAAAGAAACGGTTTAGTCAACTAACTAGTGCTTAGGCCGCTTGTCAAGAAGTCAAACGGAAAGGCTCCACAAAAACAATTTAGACCTAGACGTGCATCCTTTCATGAGAGACCACCAAAACCAAAACTTGGCATTGGTAACCACAGGTGGATAAAAAAATAATCCAAAAAGACTTTCGTTAATGTTTCATTCCAGGCCACAGAGTATGATGTTTGATGTAACTCCAGTTTTGACTGAACAGTGCGTAGTATTAAGTAATATAAAGCTTTTTCTTACTTCAATGCTTTTAGGCCTAAACAAGATACCTTTAACCTTCAGGAGGTGCGTGAAGCCCAAAAATAAATTCCCAAAATCACATGACTGACTTTGATTTAATAATTGAAGGTATCAAAGGAAGATCTATCAAATCTATCAACAAAACAAGTATTTGATGATATAAAATCTGCTGCAAAAGGAAAATCAGGTATTGAACAAAGACTTGATGAACTTGAAAGGCGTTTTAATGCATTGCAAAAACAAAATAATTCATTGAAACAAGAGCACACACAACTAGCCAAGGAGATGACATCTAGAACAGGTACAGCACCTACTATGTTACTTTATACCCTTTAAAGCTTTTTTACTTATACCTGGTTATAGAACTTCTCACAAAATTGAGCTTTCAGGTGAAGTCTCTTTGATAAACTTTATTTAATAAAAAATTCTGATAATTTTTCTTTGGTTTTTTTCTTTGTACATACTATATCCAGTGGTTATTTATATAAATCTGATTAAGAATTAACGCCATGAACTACACGTGAGTGTCCTTAAAGAAAAATATATTAACGCCTCTATTCGGCAAAAAAGAAGAAAACTGAGAGCTGCATTTCTTAGACCACAAGAGTGCTCACAGTTTTTGTTTAGTGGCGAGGCATTATAATTTAAGGGGCGCCTAAACAAACGAAAAACGTACTTGATACTTTATCAACTTCAATCACAAGTGTACCCTTATCATCACGTCTGGTCATTGGCTCAAAATCATGCCCAAGTCTTATCTCACTTGGCAAATAGCTCCAACGAGATTGAAAGTTATTAGAACTTAGTTCATCAATACCATCAAACACACCAATAATTTCAGTTTCCTCAGCTTCTAAAGCGTCCATTGTTTTATTAAACAAAGGACTTTTCTCATCAATAACATGGACAACTTGCCACGGTAGTGGCTTTGGAAAATAAAATATTAGAAAGGAAAAAGAAAGCACAAGAAAAATGCGAAAAAAGAAAAAAAAGTTTCTATCACAAGCAACTTTTGCGATCACTGTCCATTGTTTAAAGCGCATTCATTAGGTATCGAAGTATAGGAAAGCGTACTAATAGTGGTATAGCCATATCTGTCAACCGAACTCTGTGGTTTTGAATATTTAGTTCATATGCTAGCAACATTTAGCCAAATAGTTACAAGTTCTATCTTAACGTACGTAGTTCAATGAGTTCATATCGCTTTCCAAAGCCTCCTGAAGTTGCTAGGATAAAGTTTGTAAGTTGATGAAGCCATAACAAAGAACAATCACGTGACATAATGTTCAATTGTGAGAAAACAAGCTATAAAGTTTATACAAGAAAAGACGCTTTCAAGTACCTTTACGCATGAGTAGGAGGTTAAAATCAGTTTCACAAATTTGTCTAGTTTACACATTAAGTATAACCAAACAAGCATCCTAATGTACCTCTTTCGCATATTTACAAATCTAAATGTCAAACATGATTGGCCTTCTGTTTTATAGTCACCATCGGCTTCCGACTCGACACCTTTCATCTTTTATAAAAGAGAAAAAAAAAAAGTGATAGTTTATCAAAGTAAACAAGTTTGACATTGACACTACGTACCTTCCCAGTATTTTTGATTGTTGTTTATACAAGCGATGTTACTCCATTTAATAGTATGACGTAAGCGACTAAAAGACATATAAGCAACAGTTAAAACAAAAAAACAAAAAAGTTGATCAACTTTTAAGTTTTTCAATAAACAACACTCTACAAAAAGCACCAATGGGTTTCCAGATAGCATAAATATGAGGAATTTTATGATGGTTATACCATCAAAGACAGTTATCGAGCTAAACGTACTTGGCACGAGACATTTTTTCAAAAACAAGAGCGACAAGCATGCCAAACGATAATAGACCTACGTATGCCTCTATAGTAGCTACAATGTTCACAAATAGGCTCTTTGGATATAATCCTCCGTATCCTGATACAATTTAGGTTTAAAGAAGGCCTACACGATATTCTTTTTTGACATTTTCGGGTTCAAACATCGACATGCGAAATATGGGCTTACCGATTGTACTTATTGTTTGAAAAGAGAAGAAAAAAGCTTCTCCAAACGTTGTGCTTCCGAAATTTTGCTTTTCTTGGCTGTAGAGCGTGATGAGTTGAAAATGTAAAATTGGTTTTTCTACGCACGCAATGCCTATACCCTCTTTATCAATGGAGTAAACCGCAGCGAACAGTAACGCTATTGTGAAATAGCTATCAAAAAATAAGATATGTAATTGAATAAGCTCAATACATACAGCATAGTGACAACACCAATCAAATATGGCCACCATAGGTCTAAAAGAGTATACCATGCTGTTGCACTTTATCACCGTTAGATACTACGTTTATAAACGCTATCGTACTTCAAGAGCTCGAATGTTCGTATTCCTGTGTGTTTATAATGCAATTGACCTGAACGCGTAACCAAGCGCTTGTGAGGCCGTCTCGTAAGAGCTAATTCATCCATATCGCTTACGCTGCCAATGGTATTCAATACTGTGTGGTTTTGCATTGAAAAAAAAGGAAAGTCTACAAAACCCTCCAAACAGACGGTAATATCACAGCTGAGGTAACCGAGGAACCAATTTGTTATTCACGTGACGGCGCGTTCATGTCGGTCAACAACAGTTTGTCTGTTTTTTTGTAGATTACAGTAGAGGTTGTTCGAGTTTACGCGCTTTTCATACCGCGTAGTGAAAGAATGGGTGCTACAAAAAAATGTTGTAAGATTATATGGAATCCTCCACCCAAGGTAATGTCATACTGGCGTTTATTGACGCGTACGTATTAGATTTAAGCTGATTAATCATACAGGAAAATATTTCGCTATGTTATGCAGTTTTTGCGCTTATTATGCTATCCATGGTTAGTGTTCTGGACAATGCGGGTACTTACAGTCACTTGACATGTAATTTTTTTGCTAAGTCGTAGTAAAGACCGTTGGGCACTTCCCACGCTTCAAGGAGCTGGTTTACAGTGTAGCTCATGCGCAACGAACGATTCGTTCTACGAGCGATGTATTTCAATGTGCTTGAACATCTCCGACGTAGAAATGGGGTATTTAACAGGACCAGCACCTGGTGTAGCTGCAATACTGGTAAATAAGCGATTTTATTTCTCCGTTTTTGAAAAAAAGACCAAATTCTGCCTTTAAGAGCCTCTCATAATGTCTCCTTAAGATAACACTACCAATTGGATGGCTTGCTGACCACGCATCGAGGGTCAGAATATTGTTTTGTGGCATTGTGGTATGGTCAAGTACGTTTTCTTTTTTTTGGTTTTACATTACTTTTTTTTGGAACTTTTTATTTGAATATTGCCGACACGTGTCAGTGTCGCTAAATGTTATTATGTCGTTTCTTACATTATAAAGCCGCAACGCTTGCATCAGGATTTGTATATGAATTTTGGCAGTTGGCACTATGTCGTATTCTGCTCGGGTTTGGAACAGGTATGCGTTGTTTTGTTTGAAATAGCTTTATCAGTTTCCTTCCTTTGCTTACAATAGTAAGCTACTGTAAATCCAACTGCTTATTCTCTGGTATCTGATTTCTTTCCACCTAATAGAAGATCTCTTGTTCTTGCTGTGATTGGTGCAACAGTTTTCTTGGGTACCCAGTCACGTTTTTTTTTATATGTTCATTCTCAATCACTAACACTAAACAGGCGAGGATATTGGGTTAGCTACAGGTATTATTAGCCAGTACTTGGACTGGAGAGTATGTTTTTGGGGGTTAGGTGGAGCTGGTTTAATTGTTGCAATACTTTTTCTAGCAACTCTGCGTGATCCAGTAAGGTACAAAACGTAAAAAATCGAAGTAAAATAATAAAACTTTGCTCCAGAGGTCAGAAGGAAATTGAACAGCTTGCTGAGACTGAAATATCTTTGACGCAATCAAACTCAAACAGTTCTCTTACAAAGAGTTATTCTACTATATCTATCCATTCGCAACCTGATAAAAGAGATGATGTCACCTTGCTAACAGAAGAAGAGGTACCAGCAATAATAAGTTCAACTTTTCTTAGTCTATTCTCGAAATCATTTGAACAATCACGTGTTTTAAGTTGATTACTAATTTAACAAAAGAATGGTATTTATTATCAACAAGACTAATTCATTGTAGATTGTTGACTTGGATGTTGAGAGGATACTCAGAACTTCAGACGACAATCCGAATGTTAACCAAAATAAATCCCCAAAAGCAAAAAAAACCGTTAATCCTGCTGTTCTCAAACCTTGCCCAAAAGGATTTTTCAGACGCCTATGGTTTCTCATGACTCTACCACCATTCGTATTGCACGTATAAGATCAAAAATTTCTAAATACGCCAAACTAAGTGAAAAAAAAAAAATTATTAATTCCTTTTGTAGTTTGTGGATAAATACAGTTTTTCGATACATGGCTGGATACGCTCTTGGAGGATGGATGCAAGTCTATTATAGGCGTGTATTCGGTTTAACTCCTACACAAATATCAATAGCTCTTGCAATTTTAATACCTGCAGGTGAGGGATAAAACCTCGCAGTATTTTCCTCGTATCATTTGTTAAAACAATTGCTTAGGCGGTTTGACGTCTGCTTTTGGCGGTGGTTGGCTAGCTGACTTCTGGTTCAAGGTAAACATACAGTAAAGTCAAACTTATTTAATTTTATATTTGTAGTACGATTATGCCGGAAAGGCATGGTTAAGTGGGATTTCAATGGTAGCTGGAACAGCGTTTATCATCCCTACTTTTTTGGTAATGAAACAAAAGTCTTTAAACTGTCTCTTGACTCATGATACAATAGGTTGGTAACTACTATGTATCGTTTGTTTTGTTATTTTTAGAGTATATAACAGCCGAAGCTTATCTTGGTCCTACCATAGCAATAGCACATGTAAGTAGTAAAGACACTTGCAACAAAAAAGTACTAAAGTCTGCTTAGGATCTTGTTCATCCTGATATGAGGTCTTTCACAACTACATTATACTATATCGCTGGATCCCTTGGGTCTTTTGGTACCTTGATAGTACGTTTAAAATATATACTGCTTGCTACAGTACCTGAACAACAGGACACCGTTTTTCTCTTCTTTGTACTCTTTCTCATTTGTACCATGTTGTAGGTTGGTGCTCTTATGGAGTTCTTTGGTAAGAAGGCACCTTATGGAGATGATGACGAAGCGTACGATCCATCATTATCTCTGTACGTCAACAAATCCAAACGTTACGGCAACATCACGTGTAAACGTTTATATCTGACCACTGATGTTTTATTCTAGTGTAATTGTTGTTGGTGGTTTGTATGCAGTTTCCACTATTGGATTCTTTATTACTGGTATCCTATTAAGAATGCATATCAAAAAAGAAAAGAAGCTTTTGAGAAATTAAAGGACAAATTCATCGTATCTTTATAAAGTACGTATTGATTTGTTGTTGCAACAATTTAAAAACGTACGAGTAAATTCCGCATGTACAAAGCCTAGTTCATAAAAACAAAGTGTAAAGTCTGTTATGGATAATGGTGGTTCTGAATAATGAGTGATTATCCGGATAACCACTGTTATCCGGATAATTAATCAAGACACACAATCAGAGAATCAAATAGATAATAATTTTCAGTTTATTCAGGTACATAGCGCCATGCTTTATTAAACACTACAGAGCGCACTTTGATTTTTTTGTTTTTCAAATATTTGACTTTGACTGTTTTGTTGGAGGAAAACTCACGTGAAAAGCCTGTAACCTCTACTAGGTAGTGCTGTTCTTTACCTCGTTCTTTAATAGCAACTTTCCACTCAGAACCTATACATAGTTCTTTGTGGAGTTTACAAGCTTCATCTTTTGGCTCACTAGATAGTTGGAGCATTCTGTTTCTACGTAAGGTTTTTGCCAGTCCTAGAGCTGTCAGAGTGAGCTACATATTATACACATACTAGGCTTTTTGTTTATAGGAGAAATAGGGCGTGTAATAGCATCTACATCATCAGTAGTAACATCAATAACATCATGAGAATCTGTAGTTGGGCTTTCGAATGGTTGAACACTTATTTCTCTGTCATCCACATCCCACTCTGTTCTAGGCCTCTATACAAAGCATTAAACGTGAAATATTGACATTTTTTATACCAACTGCATTGGCTCGAAAGGGTGGCCAGTAGGTGCTTCTTGAACAGTGCTGCACTTGAATCTTTCTTCTTTTCCATTTTCTCCGGCAATTTCAATAACGTACATCTGTCCTTCACGTTTTTTTACTTTACCTACCCTATCATAATATAACTCATGAGGTTGCCGCTTTGCTGAGGGGTCATTCTGAGGTAGGAATACTACAGTTTCAGGGGGAAGGTTTGGATTACTTCCGAATTTGGCAATCATTTTATCAGCTTGTTTTCGTTGTCTTGTATTTATCTATGTCATAAATTACATGTTACCAAGGTCCTGTTACGTACTATTTCTTCAACATCATTTTGAAACGCTTGTTGGGATTCACTATCACGAACAGCTGTCTCAGGAGTTGCTTCTTCATCACTTGTGCGAGATTTTTAGAAAAACCATAAGTATACAGCACAAGGTGCGTGTCAATAAAATAGTGTTAAAAAAGGCAAACATAGTGCTCTCAACTGAGCAGGCGCAATAAATGCTGTATCTAAGCATGAAACGAAAACTCCGCCTAAACTTCCGCCAAACTCATCTGCCTAACCCGAGTACATAAAGTAATGACGGATACGCAACTTTTGCCCTCAACAGGTGAAAAACAGTGCTAGCACGTGTTTTGTTAACAATGTTAGAACGAAACAAAAAACTCGACGAAATTGATGTTGTTGATAACAACGGCGACACAGCTTTACTCCGGGCAGGTAATTTCGTCTCCGAGCTTTAATAAAATATGAGTTCATCACCATTTAGTCCGGGACGGAGATAATGAAACTGTATCAAAACTGATCGAAGCCAAAGCGAATATTGAGGCCCTTGATAAATACAAGCTCACACCTTTACTTCGGGCAGGTAATGTCACAACATACTCAATAAAAGTAGTAACTTACAACACCTTTTAGTACAAAAAGGACACAATAAAATTGTATTAAAGCTACTCGAAGCCAATGCAAATATGGAGGCTGTTGACAAGTATGGTTGTACACCTTTACTTCAAGCAGGTAATGTCACATACTAGAATCAACAAATGACCTTCCACATAGTCTATTATAAGCACATTCAAATCGTATCAACGCTAGTCAATGCGAAAGCTAATATTGAGGCTGTTGATAACCAAGGAAATACAGCTTTAATTAAGGCCGGTAAGAGAGCAGAATATAGCATAGGAGATAACTTGTGACTTACATACATTTTAGCGGACCTTGGAGACATCAAAGTAGTGTTAACATTGATTGGAGCAAAAGCAAACATTGAGGCTACCAATAACTCCGGACATACACCTTTATTTGCTGCAGGTGCTGTTTTATAAGCCAAGGCTTAAATACGTTACTTAAATTACTATTTAGCAATGGCAGAAAACTACAAAACTGTATCGGTATTAATCAATGCCAAGGCAAATGTTGATGCTGTTTGCTCTGGAAATACAATGTTGCATAAAGCAGGTGCCATTAGATGAATAAAATAAGTGTAACACTTATATTACCTTAGTTTGGAACGGCGATAACAAACTTGTATCAATGCTTATCAACGCAAAAGCGAACATAGAGGCTGTTGATAAATTCGGTTTCACGCCCTTACTTCGAGCAGGTATTGTCATGTGTTGTACAGCAAATGTATCTCACACCTCCAGCACAACTCGGAAAGATTGAAGCTTTGTCAATGCTCATCAAAGCAAACGCAAATGTTAATCCTGTTGATGAATTTGGAGACACAGCTCTACAAAGCGCAGGTAGGTATCACAAAGGTAATGCAAAACTCATCTTTAATGTAGCATACAAACGCCAATATGAAAGTGTATCAATTCTGATCAAAGCAAAGGCTAACGTTGAAGCTATTGATGAAGTTGAAGAAGATAGAAACAACAGCGATTCAGGTACTGTTTCAATCTGCTCTAAGAAAAAGTTTAATGGTTTTTTTTTAGTTATAAACCCAGACAATAAACAGTGGCAAAACTTTCTTCGCACGTTGTTTGAAGAAGTGGTATCAAACAATCTTGCTTCTGTTGATTCATTTGAAACTTTTCTAAAACACTGTCCCAGTGGTGAACAATGCCGTAAGCTATGGGACTCTTGTTCTGAGTACTCCGTCAGTAATCATGAGTGGAGAGAACAGCTTCAGAAATGGTTTCCTTCTTTAGTACGCTTTTGTTACAAAACACCTATGTGCTAATCATACAACCTACAGCCAACACATTCTCACTTTAACCTGGCTATGGAAAAAGGTATTTGTTACTTGATTTGTTTTGTATGCCATCCAACGGAAGCTTTATCTCCAGTACGATATATCCATAAATTGTTCATTTTAGGAAAATTAACACAAGCTCTTCCCAGGACTACTGGAAACGAGATGGACTCCTAATGCGAGGTATCTTGAATGATATGCCTGATACCGTATGGCATTATCAACATAAAAAGTCCATACAGAGACGATACACTACTGGAGGTAAGAAATGACTCTGCTACTCTTTTTGCTGACATACTGTAAGGAGTAAAAAGTAAGAAATCGTGGGATCTAAATCCACGACTGAATTACGCACACAATTGGGATAGATCTAAAGCCACGTGCGTTGTGTTATATTTTTGGTGTCTTTTCTTATGTTTATTTATAAGTGGTGCGATTGTAAAAGCTACACACTACAGAACATTGAATCTTCTTGATACAAATGACAAAGTGGCTGTACGAGAATTACAGATACTCAAACAAGACATGACACAACTGCATGGTCACAATGATTTTGATATTATTGAAGCAACTCTTGTATGCAATGATATCTTGACAGAAAACTTTGGTAGAGCGAACAACGTACTGAAACACAGACATCAGTACGTGTTATTGCACTTTATTTACACACTTTTAAAGTCTAATATGAACTTATTAAGAGACCTTCCCTACTTGTTTAAAAAGCAGGATTGGAAAAATGATATTCACAAGGACTACAAACAGAGTGTCTACAAAAAATACAATGCAATAATATCGCAAAACACTGACAAGTCATTAGAAGAGGTAAAACGAGTATTATTCTAATTGTATTTGTGTATTTTGCTGTTCTAACCATGTTTGTTAAGGTGCCAGTGATATTGATGGTACATGGAACAAGTGAAAAAGCAGCGTACAGTATTGTAAAGGGTGGTTTTGGAACTGTGAGTGCTTTGGATGCTGGATACTACGGTCAAGGCATATATTTCACAGTACGCTAAAAATAGCTGATTACCATGTGCTCATATTCACTTTTTTTACCCAAAAGAGGAGTATACAATATGCTTGTTCATACGACACTTCAGGAAAGGATGAAAAAACACTTATCTTGACCCTTGTAACTCCTGGGAATGTATATCCTGTAAGTAAACTATAGCGTTGGCTGCACAATAACCATTGCCATAGGTCAAACAACAAGAAAACTTAAGAGGACAGCCAATAAAACCAGGCTACCAAAGCCATTACGTATTGGTAGATCGTTTAGGTAAACCTCTCAGAGACAAGAAAGTTGCCAATGCAGTCTATGATGAGCTTGTTGTTTCGCAAGGTACTAGCATATAAAATGTCATTACATTAACTGCTTATGATTAGATACTCAAGCTATCGCACGTTATATAATTAAAGTAAAACGGAAAGAGATCAATAGTCAAAAGAAGAAAAAAATTGAACGAAAAGATAAGAAGAAGAAAGGTAACCAAAAAGAAGATAAAGTCACAGAAATAGATTCAGATGATGAACTCTCCGACACAGACGATGACAATTTTATTTCAAATAGGTATTAAATACTGTAATGGCCTACCTTTAACTTTAATGCGTCACTGTCTAGAAAACTATGGGGTTCTAATATGGACGCAACTGACGAACAACAATCACCTAAAAATGTTAAGGTCGAGAAAGAAGTAGAATCACAGGAAGCAATCCATGACATTGAGAAAGTAAATAAGGTCAATGTAAGCTTAGATGAGAATTTAGCTAAACCTAAAACAAAGCAAGAAAAACATATTGCCGCCTTAACAGCAGAAATTGCAAAATTGACAGAGAGTGTAGCCAATATGCAGGAGCGCAATGCGTCTCTATTAGCCAGACTAGCTCAATATGAAAGTCCAACACAGTAACCACTATGATAGTAGTGCTCAAACAAACTAGAAAAATAAAACAAATTGCGTTTTAAATGTGTTAATGGGACTTGACCTAAATCACGTGATGGCTAGGTTTTCTTATTTATACGTAGGGTATTAATACGATCAAAGTTTTCGCTTAATGTTCGATGTGGTAGCAAGTATTAATACGCTTTGGGAATGGCAGTAAAAAAGAAGAGTGTAAAAAAGATAATCTATTTACTACAACAGAGCTCACAAAGCTACTTCACTTCTCGTCACATTCAAGGCGGGCAAGTCTATCCAATAAGGTAATCAATCTTTCCTTTATGGCGTCGTTGCTTTTTTCTAAGTTTGTAATGCATTGTTGCTGTTTTGCAAATGCTGTCTTTAACCTTTCATTAGTTTGTTTGAGATTCTCATCTTTTTTGCAAACTTCTTTTTCGATATCGACATCAAGGGTTGGTTGTTTGTCAGAAGAGTCCAAATGGGATCCCCACAGTTTCCTTGTGTATATTTAAATGAAAAAGAAAAAATTATGATGTATTTACCGGCTACTAATAACGTTGTCATCATCAGACAATTCATCATCTGAAATGTTATCACCTCCACTTTTGGAGGGTTCCTTGTTTGTTTCTTCTTTGGCGATTCTTTTATTGCTATTTTTCTCCTTCCTCATAACTTTAATGATATAGCGAGGGGTAGCTTGAACATCTGAAGGTATTATTAGCAATAGAATCTTACTTGATAGAAGACGCTGATTAAACCAGAAAAAATATAAATATGATAAAGAAAAATATGTTTGATTGTACCTTGTGCAACAACAAGTTCATCGTACACTGCTGTTTTTAGTTTATCTTCTTTCAAAGTCCTACCTAAACGATCTACCAATACGTAATGGCTTTGATAGCCTGGTTTTATTGGCATTCCTCTTAAGTTGTTGTTAACACTTACCTATGTTGGATTAGTTTACATGCAAGGAAAGGTGCTGGTTGCGTACAGGATATACATTCCCAGGAGTTACAAGGGTCAAGATAAGTGTTTTTTCATCCTTTCCTGAAGTGTCGTATGAACAGGCATATTGCATACTCCTCTTTTGGGTAAAAAAAGTGAATATGAGCACATGGTAATCAGCTATTTTTAGCGTACTGTGAAATATATGCCTTGACCGTAGTATCCAGCATCCAAAGCACTCACAGTTCCAAAACCACCCTTTACAATACTGTACGCTGCTTTTTCACTTGTTCCATGTACCATCAATATCACTGGCACCTTAACAAACATGGTTAGAACAGCAAAATACACAAATACAATTAGAATAATACTCGTTTTACCTCTTCTAATGACTTGTCAGTGTTTTGCGATATTATTGCATTGTATTTTTTGTAGACACTCTGTTTGTAGTCCTTGTGAATATCATTTTTCCAATCTTGCTTTTTAAACAAGTAGGGAAGGTCTCTTAATAAGTTCATATTAGACTTTAAAAATGTGTAAATAAAGTGCAATAACACGTACTGATGTCTGTGTTTCAGTACGTTGTTCGCTCTACCAAAGTTTTCTGTCAAGATATCATTGCATACAAGAGTTGCTTCAACAATATCAAAATATTTGTAGCCGTGTAGTTTTGACAGCTTTTCTTTGAGTATGTTTAATTCTCTTACAGCCACTTTATCATTTGTATCAAGAAGATTCAGTGTCCTGTAATGAGTCGGCTCTGAAATTAACCCTCTTGTTTTCAGTTAAAAATACATTCTTTAACATCGTTTTTATAGTACTCACTTGGCTTTAGATCTGTCCCACTTGTATGCGTAATTCAGTCGCGGGTTTAGATCCCATGCGTTTACGCTATTTAATCCTTTCTGGCCTTCATTTGTTTCTTCTAGATGCGTGAGTTGATCTTTATTACTCCACATGGTGTCTGGCAAGTCATACAAGATTCCTTGCATTAAATCTCCGTCCTGTTCCCAAAAATCCTGGAACAGGTGTTACTTATTGGATAGATTTTAAAAACTTGTCAATGCCGTACTGGAGACAATACAATTTTGGGTTCAAATGTACAGATTAACTGACAAATGCCTTTTTCTATTGCCAGTTTAAAATAAGAGCGAGTTGGCTGTTGGTTGCTTGATTAGTTAAAAATTGTACATAGTTTTGAGATAGCTTACCAAGAGTGGTAACCAATCTAGGATAGATTTTCTACAACATAAATGTTTCCACAACTCATCACAAGGTTGATCACTTGGAATATGTTTTAAGAAAAGTGCAACCAATTCTTCATCGTTGTTATAGTTATAGTATAAGATAAGACTTAAAAAGTCTTGCCACAGTCTCTTTTTAGGTGAGATGTGTCCTCCAGTTGCTTTCAATACAATACGAAGCAACTGCTCTTAATAAAAAACAGTAGTGAGTAAAGTAATCTGCTGTATTTAAGTACCTAAAGCAACTGAAGTTGAATTTTTGTATTCATCAACAGGATCAAACTTAATATTTGCCTGTGCCTTGATTAACATCGGAATCAGAAAACAGTTATGGTTCTTGACTAATAGCATGTTAGGTAATTAAATAATTCTACTCTTGTGTGATATCACCTGCCACAAATAAAGCTGTGTCTCCTTTGTTATTAACAATAGCAACATCAATGTTGGCTTTGATTACTATTGATACTGTTAAAAAATCATGTTCATCTCTACGTTTACAACTTAGAGCTAAGAGTAGTTAATATCTAGCTGATATCAAGCCGAATCATGACTTCACCTGCAATGTGTAAAATTGTGTTTCCACGTTTATCAACAGCATTAATATTTTCACTGGCTGCAAATAAAGTTGATAGAGTTTCATTGCATTCTTTCGTTGTTACTAAAATGGTTCTTACTAAATATTGTGGTTGAATTAGATATAACCTGCGTAATGTAATGCTGTGCTTCCATCATTATCAACTATGTCAGTATTTGCCCCTGCTCCAATCAACATAGAACACACTTCTAAATCTCTACAACGACATACTAGAGAATGTTAAGGGATAGGTAATACAACATGTATCTTGTAGTATTACGTGAACAAATCAAAGCTGTTTTTCCATCTTTGTTAACAGCATCAGTATTTGCGTTAGCCTTGAGAAGCATTGATACAATTTCTTTGTAACCATTTCCTAAATCAATGAGAGGTACTCCTTGGCACATGTGATACATCACCTGTTTCTCCCAAATGACTTCTGTATGCAAGGTCATATTTGTTTCCATACATTGCTACAAAATGTAAGTCATTGTGTATGTTTATCATGGCATACCTGCTTCAATTAATGCTGTATTTCCGTCATTGTTAGTGGCATTAATGAAAGCATTTGCCTTCAATAATATTTTCACCACTTCCTCATAACCATGTCTTGCTAAAAGTGGCAATGAGTTACACTTAAAGTTGATAAGTCAACATCACCTGCAGTAATTAACGCCGTGTTTCCATTGTTGGTAACAGCGTTAATATCCACATTTGCTTTTACCAGTACTGATACTACTTTACTGTGTCCACGTTCCGCTACAAGCAAGTAAGTTGTGATTATGTTGTATGTCATCTTGTGAGTGTACCTGCGATATATAAAGGCGTTTCTCCATCGTTGTTAGCAGCATTAATATTTGCATGCTCTTTCATTAATAGTGACACAATATCATCATTGCCATGCCAAGCTTAGATTATATGAGTGAAAGTACATTTCTTCTATGTTGTAAGTGATGTACCTGCCCACATTAAAGCTGTCATTCCATTTTTGTCCACAACATTGATTTTTGCTTTAGCATTTAATAATACTGATACAATTTCACTACATCCCACTAAATGATTATGAGTTACAGGTCTAACATTTTATAACACGATGTAGTAAGTCATAATTTTTTATCGTCTGTACACTTACCACCACACATCAAAGCTGTAGTTCCATAATCATTAACAGCATCAACATTTGCATTTGCTGAAATAAGAAGGGAAACAATTTCAATTTCATGTTTTCGTACTAAGAGTACAGTAAGAGGTAGAGTTAATATCATCTTGTGAAATTACCTGCACGTATCAACGCTGTATCTCCGTATTCAACAGTAGCGTCAATATTTGCATTTCCATCGATTAATATTGATACAACCTTACTGTGCCCGTTCATTGCTAAAAGCAGCAATGTCACAAACAGCATATTTTTACGTCTTGTCTTGTTTTAGTACCTGCAAGAACCAAAGCTGTATTTCCATAAGCGTTGATATTTGCATTTGCATTTACCAACATTGACACAATATCATAATGGCCTTCATGTGCTAAAAAGCTATGTTGAGTTGTCAAACAGTATCTTTGTGAAACTTACCAGCAAACATTAAAGCTGACCATTCACGATCACGATCAACAGTATCAACATTTGCGCCCGCTTTAATTAGCAGTGATACAGTATTACTATGTCCTTTTCGTGCTAAACAGGTAATGAGAATTGATTTATGTGTTTGTCAAAACTTACCTGCAATACTTAAAGCTGTTTCTTCTGTATAAATCTTCATTTTAGATGGGAACCTGCGATTAGCTGCAGTGTTTGGATTTGCGTTCGCTTTGAGTAGAATTGATACTGTGTCACTATGACCATTATATGCTAAAGGTTAAAGTAAGTTACAGTTACTGCATCACCAGGATCATGTTTAAGGCCGTTCAATTGAAATTAACTAACACTTTCAAAGAAAAAAAAAAGGTGGTTATGGCCACTCTATTATTTTTCTTTACGTAACCTGCGTAAATTAAAGCTCTCCCATCATCACAATTAACATCAATATTTTGTTTAATAATATCCGATAGTATGTCGTTTTTGCCATCACTTGCTAAGGAAGGTGAACAAATATTACCTCACCTAATTTATTTACCTGCATTCACTAAAGCGATTTCCTTTTGCGAGTAGGTCATCGTATCTACAGCGATCTTTTTGCCTTGAAGATCCGCCATGGTGTATGTACTATTCTTACAGAATTCTATCACTTATTAGCACGTGTCGGTCTGAATGTTGAGATAAAACAACAAAATACAAAATGGAATTTATCGCGTGAGTACTAAAATATGCCATCTCGAAAAATCTTGTGTTTTTAAGTTCTGTTAAAAGGATAATAATCGATGATTTGTGGCTAAATTTATAGAATTCGTATGCGTAAGTATGGTAATAACGGGAAGAACAAAAATAGCCAAATAAAAACGCCTAAAATAATCGAAAAAATTTGTTATTGGTTTTTCCTAGCGCTAAATTTTATTCGCTTTGAGTCGTTTTCTTCTACTCTATTTCTCTCCGTGCCTTTAGGTGTATTTAAACAACTAACTCAAAAGTTAATTACCCTATCACTCCTGATATATCGCGCAGAAGTTGGTTTATGCGATGCTTACGTCTACGAAAAAATCACGTGATACCTTTTTTACGCTAATTTTTTCCGAATAAAACCGTAGAAATCAATACAAGTATTAACTCTCCGCGAGATTAACATATTTATCCTTACGTCCAACCATTAACAGCGTTACGGTAAACTGTTTACCGTACACACTAACAATCATCATACTTTTCGGTGTAATTTTAAAACAACTACGCTAGTGACAACGCGTTATGGCGGAAACACCAGGCAAAGAAAACCCAAATAATGCGACAGATTTACTCCACGCAGGTAACAGCAGGAAATACATTAATTCTTTCTCATGGCTTGCCTGTAGTGCGTACTGGGGATATTAAAATGGTTTCGTCAACTTTACTAAAGGCGGATTCGAATAGTGATATTGATGCCCTTGATATTAAAACTGGAGAAACAGCTTTACATTGTGCAGGTAATATCAGCGTCACACGTGACGTAATTGCGAATAAGTAAACTTATTTTTTTGTATTTTGTTAGCCAAAGAAGGATACAGTTTAATTGTGTCTGCATTACTAAACGCAAATGCAAATATTGATGTTGTTGATAACCGCAAATTGACACCTTTGATGTGGGCGGGTAACATATCAGGCGAGATACAACGTTAACTCATCATTGATTAGCACAAAATGGACACAATGAAGTTGTATCAATACTAATCAAAGCCAATGCAAATGTTAATGCTGTTGATGAACATGGATGGACAGCTTTGATGTATGCAGGTAATATCACAGATACAATGTGCAACTCACATCGCCATTTAGAACAAAAAGAAACTGTATCCTTACTAATCAAAGCCGATGCTGACGTCAATGCTGTTGATAAAGACGAAAACTCAGTTTTACTTAATACAGGTAATATTGTTGTGTCATAACTGCAGCTTGCTCAATTGCCTTAGTGCGCGGATGCAAACCATGTACAGTAGAAATTGTGTCAATGTTGATTGCAGCAAAGGCCAATGTTGATGCTACTAACAAACGAGGAGAGACAGCTTTACTTTGTGCAGGTGAAAGTCACAAGTTTTTCTTAACTTAAACAAGTCACACTTTCTTTTAGCTCAATACGGTAACACCAGTATTGTTTCCGTGTTAATAAAAGTAAACGCAAATATAGAAGTTGCTGATAAAAAATATGGCAAAACAGCTTTACTTTATGCAGGTAACGTGCTACAAAAAGTATTTTACACTTATTTTATTTGTTTGTAAAAAAAAAAATGCTTGCCCTTATGAAGTCACACAAAGACCTATAGTATTTTCGCATCCTTCAGTGCATTTAATTAGTAAAAATCTTCTTTTGCACTCATGCGACAGTACCAACAGCCACCAACAAAACTAGCATTACAGCGTATAGCGAGAAAAAACCTTACCTTTTTATACTTTGTGGTTGGGCGTAGAGTAGTAATTCCGTACACGTACATTCCTCAAATATTCCTCAAATATTCCTCAAATTCTACATTCTAAATGACGTTCTCATTTTTGCTTTAGCTGATAACAATGGTGATAAGTTTACTGAAATTTGTTCAATGTTATTAAATGTAAAAGCGAATGTTGATGTTGTTGATAAACATGGCAAGACAGCTTTACTTTATGCAGGTAACGTCACTTCAAATACCATTCAAAACAATTGATTGACAACCTATAGTGGAATGGAGTAACAACAAAGTCATTTCAATGCTAATCGGAGCAGGCGCAAACACCGAAATTGGAGTTGATAAATGCGGATACACAGCTTTACTTTACGCAGGTAATACCACAACAGTCTGTACAACAGCTGTCACTCACCTTACAATAAAGCAAGTAATAAAAACTCAGAAGCTGTGGCAATGTTAATTGAAGCAAAAGCAAACGTAAACGCTGCCACAAAACAAGGTGGAACAGCTTTATATTTTGCAGGTAACTGTGCTTAGCCCATAAATTCCAACTCACGTTTCCTTTAAGTGCAGTATAGTGAAGATGTTTTTGACATTTCAATGTTGCTAGCAGCAAAAGCAAATACTGAAGTTGTTGATTCATATGGAAATACGCCCTTAATTCTATCAGGTACCATGTCAAGTTCTTATCCAATTAATTTCGGTTAACTTATGTTGCCTGTAGTACAACAGGGATATAAAAAAAGGGTTTCAATGTTAATTCAAGCGAATGCAAATATAGACGCAAAGGATAAAGAAGGAAATACAGCTTTACATACAGCAGGTGGCACAACAGAATAAAAACTAGCAGCTGATACTGATATTTTCTTTAGTCCTCTATTCTCACCTTAAAGTTTTATCAATGCTGGTAAAAGCAAATGCCAATATTGATGCCACCAACAACGAGGGAGAGACTCCTTTGATCTATGCAGGTACCTTTGTATCACACGATAGACAAAACTTTTTTTTGAAACTCACTTTATTTTTAGCACGTTTAAGTCTTAGGAGTAGTTGTGAGGTGATGTCAATCTTGATCGCAGGAAATGCAAACGTTGACGCAGCTGATAATGACGGAAATACAGCTTTATTTCATGCAGGTAACCTGACAGTCGTAAATAGTCTACAAGAACTAACATTGCTGTAGTTAAAGAATATAACAATAAAGTTGTGTCTATGTTAATAAAAGCAAACGCCACTATTGACATAGCTAATAATAAAGGAGAGACACCTCTACTTTATGCAGGTGATGTAACAAGATATTAATATAGACTGTAACTCACTTCTTTCTACAGCGCATGCGGGCTTGAATGCAGTTGTGATGCTACTCAAAGCAATGGCGAATATTGCACCTATCAGCTTTGATGAAGAAACTCTTAATCATGGTGTGTTTGTCACTTGTTTGTAAATTGACCGAGGACTTATTTTGTGTTTAGATTCAGGAATAATGACTTCATTATTCTTCACTTTACTAAAAGAAACTGGAGGCATTTTGCCGTCTACAAAACTTTGGCAAGACTTTTTTCGAGTACTGTTAATCAACATGATTCACTTACAAGAATCTGGGTCTGTTGAGTTGTTCATTAATGTTTTAAAACTCCTACCATATTTTCAACAATCACGTGATCTATGGCTCTCTTGTTCATACTTCAAAAGCAAACATAAATCAGGCAGAGATAGAGAGTTAACAGCGGCAGATATTAATACATGGCTGCAACAATTGGTATGCTAAGAATATACAGTACCTACTAATACATGCCCAGCCAACACGTTCTTATTTTGAACTGGCAATGGTAAAAGGTATTTGTCATTTAATTTGTACAATATGTGATCCCAAGCTTGCATTTTCGCAAGTACGTTACCTGATAATAACACACAAACCAGAAAATCATTCAACAATATCTTCCTAACACTTGTTTTTTTTATTCTCCTCAGGATTTTTGGAAAGGGGACGGAGAATTAATGAAAGGTATTCTTTACGACCTTCCTAAAGACATGTGGGGTGATAATTCAGAGCAATATGACGATTTAGAAGCTACCAAATGCATTACAGGTAGGAAGTTAGTGTTTTGTACCTAGTTTTGTTTACAACAAACTGTAAGGATTAAAAAGCAAACACAGATGGGATATAAATCCACGACTGAATTACTCATACAATTGGGACAGATCTAAAGTCACGTGCGTTCAATATTGTTGTATTTATTTTTAACTATGTAATTTTTTTTTAAGTGGGTTTGTATCAAATGCGACTCATTACAGGACACTGAACCTTCTTGATACAAGTGATAAAGTAGCTGTAAGAGAATTAAACATCCTAAAACAAGAATTGTCAACAATGCATGGTTTCAACAAATACAATCTTGTAGAAGCAACTCTAGTTTGTAACGATATCTTGACTGAAACCTTTGGAAGAGCCAACAAACTATTGAAATACAGACATCAGTACGATATCCAAAAGAACAAATTATGGTATTGATTGCCCTTGTAATTCTAACCTCTATTTAAAGGGATCTACCAAGCTTGTTTAAAAAGCAGGAATGGAAGGAAGATAATATTAATAAGGATTACAGAGATGCTGTTTACCAAAAGTATGAGGCACTCGCTCCACAAAATGGATCAACTGATGCTGATGACGCTTCAGCAGTAGATGTAAGTAGTCCTGCTCAAATCGTGCTTACAATCTTGTTTTTAGTTACCAGTGATATTGATGGTACATGGAACTAGTGAAGAAGCTGCGTACAGTATTGTAGCAGCTGGTTTTGGGACTGTGAGCTCTTTGGATGCTGGTTACTATGGTCAAGGCATTTACTTCACTGTACGCGAAAACCGTTTAAATTATGCACGTGCTCACATTTTTCTTTGAATATCAGAGGAGTATCAAATACGCTTGTTCACATGATGCCTCAGGAAAAGGAGAAAAAACCCTTATCCTAAGTTTTGTCACACCTGGCAATACATATCCTGTAAGTAATCAACATATAACACACGTTAACTTTTTTATCTTAAGGTCCATTCAAATGACGTCTTAAGAGGGAACCCAATAAAGCCAGGATACCAAAGCCATTACGCGTTGGTAGACCACTCAGGTAAACCTCTGAAAGAAGGGAAACTAAAAACAGCAGTGTACGATGAGCTTGTTGTTGCACAAGGTACAATCAAGAAACAAATGATATTTATTTAGTTCTTACTAATGATGAGTTCAGATAATCAAGCCATTGCTCGTTACATCATCAAAGTGGTATCGAAAAGAAAAGATATCGAGCCAAAGAAAAGCGATACAGCCATGAAGAAGAATATAAACATAAATAAACCAAATGAACAGGTTGTGTCTGGTAATAATTCAGATGACTCAGATGACGTATACAATTCTGATGACGACAACTTCATTAGTAGCCGGTAAGAATTACACTTCTATTCTTTTTGCTAATTGGCAATACAAGAAAACTATGGGCTTCTCATGTAGAGCCTGATGAAGAAGAGTCAAACAATAATCTCAATACCGAACAAAAACCAAGTAATGAGGATCTGGAGCAAGCCAACAGAAACTTATCCCACAGTATTGCAAATCAGAAAAAATACATTGCTGAGTTACAAGAAACCAACAATAACTTACAAGCAAGGCTTGCTGATGTTCTGGATAAAATAGCTCGCCTTGAAACTGGGAAGAATTAACTTTTTTGAATCGTGTTAGAACAATAAACAACTGTTAGATAGAAACCGTGTTAAAATTTGTAGCTCATTCTTCGTGTCGTCTAGACAATAAAGGTAAGAAATAACAAAACTTGCAAGTTCTGCTAGATTTGGCTTGACCTACTAGGGTTTGCACTACATTTCGCGAAATTTGGCGGCATGTATTTCTTCCAAATCTGTTCTTTTGGAGGCCTTTTGTACAACATTTTTTAGTCAATCGTGGCTAATCAATTTCGAAAAGTAGTGCAAACCCCTAATAGGTCTTTCTCCGCAAACTTGCTTTCGCGACGTATAATATTATTGTCAATGCACTAAGAAATTTAATGATGGCCTTTCGTAAGTTTTCTCCGATTGTTTGCTATGATCTTTTTTCCATGAGCATAAAAAAATTTAATCTTACAGTGTATTCAAAGGTTGTTAATAATCATAATCTTGAGCGTGTTTTATTTCTAATTGTATGGTTACAGTTTAGCTCAACTGACCTTCAAGTTTACCATACGCTGAACGTAACATGACTTTTTACATTCCATTTTTAAAGGTGAGTTTACTCTCGTTACAATACTCTGCAAGAATTTCAGCTACGTCTAGTGACTTGCTTCTTGGTACGCATTTGATGATGCCTATGTGAAGTAAGTTGTGTGGCAATTGATAGGTTGACGTACTGGCACATTGAGCAACACTTAAGGAAAGGTTTTTGTCCTCCAAAATTTCTTCCGTTCGTCCAACCTGCGTTGAGCCACCCTTTCTTTAAGTCCTTGATAACATTCGCTTCTCTGTCAGTTGCTGCTCTTTTACACATATATTTCTTTGCTCCCACACTCATGCTGTTGTTGGTGTGATTGTTGTGTTGTATTTTAAACTCCTTTATTCTGTGTGCGTCACGGATTATTTGTTGATAATCAAACACGAAAGCTTGCGGTAAAGAAAAATCTAGTTTTTCCAGATGCTATTCAATAATGGTTTGCGTAAGTACGGATATATATACACGTGTTTGAAGCCTGTTAATCCAGAAGTTACAGTTTTTCTAGAAGTAACTGATTCCCAGAATACAGCTCCAAACGCAAAATTCAAGCAATGTTAATGTGACATGAATTCTCAAAACAAAGACTCTACTGTTAAATTAATCAGAAAAAAAGACTATGCTTTGAAAAAAAGCTGGTACGCCTTTAAAAATGCACCACACGAAGCACACAAAGATAACATTCGCCAACGGGTTTGTTCATCAAATGTTCTAAAACAGCACCATTAAATAACCTACAGTTTTAAAACACAACAACAATCTAAACAGCGCAAAGAAAGGCACTTGTACAAGAGCAGCAACTTACTCAGAAGCGAATGGAATCAAGGACTACATAAAGAAAGGGAGAACATCACAAAGAAGGAGGAAAAAACTGAAGAAATTCTGGAGGACCAAAACCTTTCTTTAAGTGTTGCTCAATGTGCCAGTACGTCAACCTGTTAAGCCTCTCAATTATCTTATTTCTAGGCATCATCAAATGCATACCAAGAAGCAAGTCACTAGACATAGCTAAAATTCTTGCAGAGTATTGTAGCGAGAGTAAACTCACCTTTAAAAATGGAATGAAAAAAGCCATGTTACGTTCAGCGTATGGTAAACTTGAAGGTCAGTTGAGCTAAACTGTAACCATACAATTAGAAATAAAACACGCTCAAGATTATGATTATTAACAACCTTTGATACACGTTACAGTAAGATTTGTTCTTTTTTTTTGGTTGAGTTGACAAAAGAAGATGTCTTGAAAAAGAAGAGCAAAAAAAAAAGTTTAGCAATTAAATCGCATGAACAACTGACGGACCTAGTTTGATTCTTTGAAGATCTATTGTGTATTCGTTTACAACTATGATTAGTACTGCTACTACAATGTTTAACACAAAGCCAACACCTCCTATTACTACCATCACTGAAAATGACCACCATACTAATTACTCTGTGAGGATATATCCATAGGCTAGTTTGTATACTCTACTGGGTTTTTTGTGCGAAAACAATCTGAAAAACCATCTTTATCTAACGAAAAAATGCTATTTCAGGTGTACACGAAGTTGATTTAGCACATACAAGTATCATGGTATTGTGATTACATGGACACGAACACGTGTCATCGTACGAAAATAGGAATACTCGAGGTATCAACAATGTGGCAAGCGCATTTGTGCTACACAAAAAAACCGTTAGATACTCGCACTTAAATGATGACACATAGGCAAAGGGGTTCTTGTAGGTGTACAATTGTTTAAGGCTTGATCTCATATATTTACGAAAGAAACTGTGTTTATCACTGATTTTCGCTTATTAAATATTTTCAGAACAAAAATGAGAATACAACTCCTCTTCGCCCTCATAGCTTGTGTTACCTTCAACGCATGTTCAGCACTTCCACCTCTTAGAGTACCAAATAAATTTACTTTCGAAAGCCCTTATGGCTGTGGCGGAGTATCGTACGAGAAATCTGGCCTGTTTATTGATCCAACGTACAATCAGGTAAAATAAAGCGATACTTTAAACAATTTTTCTACTTCTATTTACATCTTATTAGCCGTACATGCTCTTCTACAACGCATGTGGTTCTAAATCTGCTTCAGTAACGTTTGATTTGGCTGGAGACGATATGTCTCGTTTTTGGTACGTTAGGAGAGTGAGGAACGCGAAGCGTATCTCTAACAAGTTTTTGCGTATCACGTGATACCAACAGTCATTGTTTTTTGACATGTTTTTTCTTCTAGCGACATGGGAAACGTGTCTTTGTTTGAAGTGTCTGCTCACAACACAACTGACCCTCGATTGGCTAACTGTAATACATGGTTTGATTTAACTGTCGGTCATACATACACTGTACTTTTGAGTAGAGATGACTTGAGGTAAGTACATACCTTTCTTGGTTTTTTTTCAATACCGAAGCTCCGCTTACTTCGTACAGAGCACTCTTTGCTTTCACTGTTAATGCTGCCGGACCATTACCTATTACATCAACATCTACACTTGACATTACTTACGGTAAACAAATAATACAGTTCTATAAGAGCGCTAATGTTGATTTTTCTTTTGTAGGCTTACTCTTGAACCAAAAAATAAGCGTTGAAAGTGAATCACCAAATTTCGATTGGCAAAAACCAATTGGTGAATTAGATGATGTTCTCATAACACAGAAATAAACATATTATTTTTTACTACACAAATCTGGAAGTATGTCTCATATTTTCTAGCTTCGGGGGTAACCTTTCTCTCGTGACAGCAAAAAATTAACTGGTGTTACTTACCTGCGCCCTCTCATCATATTATAATAGTTTAGGATCCTTGCCCAGTACAACAAGTTTGCCCTAACGGTCAAGTGACTTTGACAGGCAAGTTAACAGTCAAAAAATTTTGTAAGTTGGGTTGATTTTTGCTTTCGCTACTGCTACTTGTTAAGCAACTTATTAGAGGTTAACTGATACATATATTTGTTTGTATGTATATTGCATTGTTTTATATCTATTTTATTCTACATAAGTAACAGACACGATAGAACCCATGCCCAATAACTTTACTAACAGTACATTTTTGTTTTCTATCTGAATTTATATGTATGCCCTACAACAATTGGTACCAAGAGAAGAACCAAAAGCTGCTAGTTTTATTTCAGAATGATTCATACCATAGCACCATTTTTTGCCTTCATAATTCGCGCTCTATCCACCTATCCACCTAATGTGGTTGCGTTTGTATTGCTACACACAACATAATTCATTTGAAGATACTAAACTTGGTATGCTCCTTCTCGCTAGTTCAGTAAGGCTTGTTGTATGTTAAACTTTTTTATTTTGAGGCTCTTCTACTTATTTCTTGGCTACAGCAGGATGATGTTGTACATAGTTTTTCAAGGAAGGTGTTACAGTATTTAACGCTTCCAAAAAATCATTCATTGACTAAGTAAGAATTAACAAATTTTAAGCATAAAACTAACAAACACGTACAACAATCGGAGCTTGTTTGTCGCGCCTGATAGCGTTTATTGCAGCTTCTCGGCATAACCCTTCAATGTCAGCGCCTGAAAATTCCTAACCAACATAAATAGGAAGGTCTTACTATCCCTAAAGGTACGTACTGACGTCTTGTGTGCTAAAACATCGAAATCAATTTTATCATCCAGAGGCATATTCTTCTTTGTTGTATGTACATGTAAGATTGCCTTTCTTCCTTCAAGATCAGGTGCTGGTACTTCTATAAGGTTATCTACACGTCCTGGACGTAATAAAGCCTCATCCAGCATATCTGGACGGTTTGTAGCAGCAACAACAATAACACCTTCCATAGCCTAATATTATGTTAACATAACAACCAAGTTTGTATGAAGCACGTACCTCAACGCCATCCATCTCATTCAACAGCGTTGATAACACTCTATTCTGTACACCAGAGTCATGAGTTGAACCTATCAAGAAGTAAATACACGAACAGTCGCAAGCATGTCCAATCCACACTTGATCTTTTTACAACAATGGAATCAATCTCATCTATAAATACAATAGCTGGTGCTGCCATTCTAGCTTTTTGAAAAGTAGTACGAACTATGCGTTCTGCTTCCCCTACATATGAAGAAAATACAGCTGCTCCAGACATTGATATAAAAGTTACTTTTGACTTCGCAGCAACAGCCTTAAAAAAACTTCAGAAATCGGCTTACAAAAAGGTGTATACCTTCACCATAGTTGTTTTGCTACATCCAGGAGGTCCATACAATAATACACCACGTGATGCTCTAAAGTTGTGTTTTGCATAACGAGCAGCATGTTGGAAGGGGCTAATGATAGCTTTCTGAAGAGCCTATCCAAAGAAATTACTATGTGGTTTCTAGTTTAAAGATATGTTTATTCCTTACTTGTTTAACATCCGACAGCCCACCTATATCATCAAATGCTGTTTCAGGAACCTGAGTATGAATTCCACGTCTTAAAGAAGGTTGTGTATGTGCTAGAGCATATGTAAAGTCTGCTTCAGTGATTTCAGCATCATTAACTTCAATTCTAACAAAATTAACAGGTAACCTAGTCAAAGGTACAACACTTACTTTCTATCAATCGCTCTCTTTAATGCTGATTGTGCCGCATTTTGAACGAGATTAACCATATCAGCTGCTACATATCCAACACACTGAGCAGAAATAACATCTAAATCAATTGTCACGCAAAACGAATGAACAGCAGTCAAAAATACTCACCCAGATCTACACTTACTGTAGCTAATTTCTTGCAATGAATCTTTAATATTTCTTTACGCATAGATGCATTTGGCACTGGTATCATAACTTCTTTATCAAACCTACCTATTAGGAAACCAAAGTAAGTATCCTACAGCAATATCTTTAAGCTCAAATTACCTGGTCTTCTTATAGCAACGTCCTAATTGCTCATTAGTTATCTCCGACTAATTATAACTATTTACTTACCAATAAACTTGGATCATGAGTAGCCGCTAGAATAACAAGTTGCGAGGATTGTTGAGTCTGAGCACCATCAAGCAAGGTAAGAAGTTGACTTACAATGCGAAGCATATGTTG
This sequence comes from Trichosphaerium sp. ATCC 40318, assembly GCA_038496445.1. NCBI lineage: Eukaryota > Discosea > Flabellinia > Trichosidae > Trichosphaerium > Trichosphaerium sp. ATCC 40318. The sequence goes on from JALMLS010000556.1 coordinate 42,617, forward strand.
ATCTTCTTCGCTTCTCTTAGAAGCTACAGCATCCTTAATTCAATTAGAATACAGCTATTGCTATCTAATAACAAAAACACAGTTTATCAACACGTACAATAGCGTCTAAGAAGAGAATACAATGTCCTTGGTTCTGAGCAACTTCAAATACTTTCCTTAAATATTCTTCACTTTCGCCAAGGTATGTGCCGTAGATAGCATTACAATCAATAGTTATAATAGGCGTATTTGTTTTTGATGCTACAGCTTGAACAAGTACTGATTTACCAACTACAAAAAAGTAAGCTTCCAAGGATATCACAGAACCTCTGTTAGGTGTACCTCCTGAAGGACCAGATATGATAACGCCTGAAATTTGGAACTGTTAAGAAATCACATATGAATCTACTTGTACACGTGCCTGAGGGCTTAAAATGTTTGCTTAGTTCTCCTGCATCACTCGAAAATGTTACTACATCACATAGTAATTCTAATTGTTTGTCCATCCCTACAATATCCGGAAAGTCTGGCATACAAACCTAAAAGAAATGATATTAACAAGAAGAGTACTAATAAAGTGAAGTAACAAAAAGGTGTACTACCTCAAACTTGTCGCTTGATTGTTTTTTGCTATTCTCGAAAGCCTGAGGGGGTAGTATTTCTATCACAGTGTTTGATCCGACTCTAACGTATCCACTTGGAAAAGTAGAAGCGATCTGAATGCAAGTCAGTAACCGTGACAAAAACCAAAGTAAAAGAAGAAACCTTAATTGGATTGCTCTTATCTCCATTTATAATACACCCATCAACCAATACAAGCTGTCGTAGCCATGAACGTATCTGTTGTCTCTTTATAATATTTTTAGAGCGAGATCCAGAGCCTTTGGAATCGAGAGGCGACGCTTAACAGTGAGTTTCAATAAATAATTATTTTGCTGCCAGGAGTGTTTTTTTCACGTGAATGAGCGCTTATGGCGTACTTGTTGGTTGCACTTGTATTTTTTTTGCCGCTTTTATTGATTTAGGCTCTATGGTACAAATCTCAACGCTGCTACCATAAACATCCTTTGGAGTGGTGGTTTTGGGCTTTGTTGTTGGTTCTTCACCTTGTTTAGTGTGTTTGATAAAGGTGTCAATTTGAACATCACTGTTGCTTCGATTGTGCGTAGGCCAAGCCTTTGCAAGCGTTGGTAAACTGAGAATTATCCAACTACGCTCGTACCAAACAGATAAACGTCTACGACAGCTATAAGTACCTACCAGACTTACTACACGCGTATGCGCGTTGTTAAAAAAAAAAAAACAACGTACTTCGTCAGTGTTTACTATTGTCGCTTTAACTACATCACCCAACTGGATTCCAAGCCTCTGAAATACTTCTGGACCTATTCGGCATTTACCTGTCCCTTCATCTTCATACCGCAAAGGTATAAGCTCAAGCGCCATACCTGGCGTAGTAAAGACTTTGATAGAAACTTTAGAGTGTCAAAGCTTTTCCATAGAATTAATGACGCAGCCCGTTATCAAATCCGCAATTTCATCTGGTATAGCTGCTTTCACAGCTATTGCAGCAACTTCTTGTTGCTGGGGGCCTGGATTAGCCGCATTGGCTGGAGCTAGTGGTACATTTACTTTTATTCGCCTTAAACCGATCATATCGGGTTTCTTATACGTGCCAAGGTCCATTGGGGAACTCGCTTAGTTTTATTAAACCGTTAACGCCGTATTTCTTTGCTGTTGGTGGAACAGCGTTAGGTTACGCGTGGTATACACATTTAAAACCCAAAACAGACTCTTGCTGTAAAGCTGGCTCTGCGACGAAAGTACCATTCACACAGAGTCGCGCCTTTCTCGTACTAATGACTGCAACATTCCTTATTTCTATTGGCTACGAATACGCTTACAAACCATTTTTTTCAACATCTGAAGAATCTTGTGGCTGCGAGCATTGATCCACAATTATAATAACTAAAAATCACGTGACAAAATGAAGTTGCAACTACATTATAATACACTATTTTCATCTCTTCGAGTTTCGGCTTACTACATAAAACCTTGAATTACAATATCGCAGATTTGTGACTGTGTTAGTTCTTCTAGTTTAAGCTCATTCTGTTTACAATACTCGCGTACAACTAACTTCTCAAGACTCTTTTGTAATTTCTCCAAGCTATTTGCTGACAGCGAAGGCCATAAGTACTTTACATCACTGTCACTATATCCTTCTGGCCACAGTAAAGACTTGGTAGTCTCTAAATCCTCCCTCAGGGCACGCAGTATAACTACCAATCGATAAAACGAAGCTTTTGTTGAAGTTGTTGGAAGCCATTGCTGATACAGATTAAATGTGAAAAAATCATCTCCTGTCGCTTTAAGAACTTTGTCACCAATGGTGGGAAGCTGTAGTAGAGATGATAGTATCAACTTTATGTCACACTCAAGTATTTCTATACCATCATGCTCTGGGTGACGGTACATCTCGTCAATGATTGATGTACGAGTGCATGCTATTGTTTGAGGCTTTGTGTCTTTTGGCCAAGTTAACATTAATGAGGCTACCTCTAAGGCTGCTTTTTCTACCGCTTTCCGTCCCTTAAGAGCCGTTAGAAAGTTTATGAATCGCGTTTGAAAAAGCAAAATGCGTACGTTTCTTCGTTTAACATTCCAAACCGATGTATGTACTACCTTGGCGCGTAGATCACCAGTACAAGGGTTGAAAAGAAAAATTACACCATTTATTGGCCTTGTAGTTAAATTGCCTTCAATAGTCTTGTGTATGGTAACACGATAAACGCTCGACTCGTCCAGTACCCATAGATTTTTATCTGATGTCAAATGATTATAGTCATTGGCTACTTGCTTGCAATCACTGTTTGCCATCCTATGTGTTGTTTTTGAAGCAAAAAGACAGAAAAAGAAGGTAGTAGAACTAACTTAAATCTTAGCTAAGTACCAGTTTTGTTCAAAAAAAAGAGTTTTTTTTTCGTGTTTCAAGATACACATATTACATATTGCAGCTATTATAACGTTAACTAAAGCTAACTAGTTGTTTGAACCTGTTACACATATGGATAGCGAAGGTGTTGTAGTACATTTCACTGAATTGTTAGAAGTCGACTTAGGTTAATCAGCTTTCAGAACCTAAACGGTTTGTAACCGGAAAAGTTATACTTCTACATTTGATAGTATTAGTACTGGTGTTTAATATAATATTTTCATGTTTGTTGCAGGTTTGGCAGAAGTATCAAATTGCAAGATGTTGCAAGAACTAACAAATCTGACAAACTTGCAACAACTAGCAGAAATTACAAGATGTCAGTTTTGTTAGTTCTTGCAAGAACTGACAGCTTTGATAAAAACTTGCATAACCAGTGCAATGTGAATGTATCACATTCTATAACTCATGACAATGTACCTTGCCTGCTGTCCTAATGTACATTAAGGCAAGATGAAAAACCACTGTGTCAAAGTCACAGCATCTACCAAGACGAGCGCAGTATCTCACGTAGGTGCGCTCTCATTACTACTCACCCAGGAGCTATAAAAACGAGTACTAATTAATAATTATTTACATGTTAACTTACTAGCACCACGCGCGAATGCTGGCATATTCAGGCGTACAGAGGAGTATTAAAAGTTGCAAAGTGTTGCAAACTTGAATGATACGAACAATATTGAATAACATAGTGTACCACAACAGTAGGTGTAATGACCTTGTCTATATTGGTGGTAGTACAGGTGAGGTATCAATGAAGAAGAGCTTTACAGATTTTACAGCACAGTATTAAAGTCTTTAGTTGATAATCAAAGTCACAGTATTACGCCAGTTTCTTTTCATCATGACAATATTCTTAGTACGTCAAAGTCATTTCGTTGTGTCAGTTGATCTACATTGATTGAGGTTGTACACGGAATAAACCTCACTACTCCAGCAGTTTACTCTAACATCAGAACCAGTGAAATACTATGCTTATTCTAGCGTAAAAGTAACACTAGTATCATCCAGACCTTCGGCAATTGTATCTCTATCTAGTTGTATTGAAACAGTATTTGTAAGCAATCCATGATCCACATGACCACCTAAACAGATATGTTATTTATTTACAAATTGACACATGCATAAAGTTGTTAGTACCAGCGTCCATATTCCTTAAATGTTTGCATTGTGACTTGAAATCGACAATGTAAAATAGATCTATCTTTGGCTGACCACGTGATAACAAAAAATAATTATCAGTAACTAGTCCATACGTATACTCAGCATCATCTGCTCTTTGCAACATGTTAAAAGGTCGGCAAGGTAGGTGCACAATATAACACAAAGGGCGTACTTTATTTTCCATTTTGAAAAGGTCGCCGTTGCTTTAAACGTCACTGACGAAAGTGGCTTCATCTCTCTGAAAAAATTGATCTTATTCCCACCTCCTGAAACACGGGCGCTGTAAGCTATATACTTTCTAGAAGATCCTCCCCATCTCATAGAGCAGTCACGATGACTCCAATAAAATTGTAATCCTCCACCTGTAACGAACTTATTGCAATCTTGTTCTGTTTGTCCGTTTCCTTAATACAACAAACATGTTAATAATTTAGAAGCACAACTGCAACTTGCTCTACAAGATGAGCGAGTTCAGTTACAATTTCAGTGAACTGTTTCTATTTGTTAAATAAGGCGAAAAACTTTTGTTACAAAAAATCAGCGTACCAAGGAGGATGTTTACAGTTTTTGACGCTGATAAGTTTGTAAGCTGAAGGGTAAAAGTAATAGTGTCTCCCAAAGCTAAACGGGATTTGTCTACTGTTAGTTTTGGCTGTACAGGCGGATGAGCTCTGGTGTAATTGAGAAATCGCTGTTTCCAACATGTTGGGTTTTTAAACGGTCTCTGAGAAGTTAAAACCGGTGCAGTGTAGTCTACGTTAGTGATCCATCGGCCTCCTTCTCGTTTAAGAAGGAATCCTGGATGAGCAAGTTAGTTAATACAAATTGGTTTAATAACGCTTGCCTTTGGCTCTCCTGTCTAAGTACATACAGTAACCTCGTCTGTACCATTGTTCAATCGCGATGTAGTTGTTTTTGCCGAAAAAAGCGTTAAACAAGCGCATCCACACAGCATCGTTAGAGAAAAGAGCTAAGCAGCGCTTTGAGGTGACAGAAATATTGTACAAGCTCCATAGATCCAAAATAGAAGCAATAGGTATGAACAGGTCTTGTGGGAGGTGTTCCATGTTTAGTTATTTATACCAACTGTTGAATTAAGCTAGCTTGACATTTTACCAAATTTGAAAAATTGCTCAGTTTAACGTTTCGACCTTGGTGATGGCATATCACGCGCAAAATGTACTGGCTGTCGCGTTGTATTTGTCAATTGTAGCCTCTGCCGTCGCCAACGTAATTATTCATCCCAAATACACTACTATAACACAAACACAGCGAAGGAACGAATACAGTGGAGTATTGGAAGTTTTACAGTCTGATAACTTTAACACACAAGAATCATCACTGTACCATTTACTTCGCGTCGAGAATCCACACCATCACGCGGGGAAGGTTTTTCACTTAGAAATTAACGATACGATCAATTTATCTCATGGGGATCACATTCGCGTCAACGCATCGCTAGGCACGTTGAGCGTTAAAATAAATACAGGATATCACGTTGGAAAGCAACATTTACGAGTACATACAATCTTACAGCATTCAAAACGCAACACACAACGTACTCAACCAACCCGCAATCAAACCATCCAAGAATACGCGTCAGTTGACGTTTCAAAGGTTGTACAAACATCCATCGCGCTCAACAATCGTTTTTGATACCTTGTAGCGTATTCTTGCTATTGGTGCTTCTGCTGACAACTTTACATCACCAACGCATGTGCGATTGGGTCGTATTGCGGCAATAGTTGTCGACTTTGAGGATACAAATGTGGAGGTACACTAATTCTGGTTTAAAAAAACCATTTTGATTAAATACTGTCCTTAGTGCTCTACGGGAGAGATATCAAGAACTCTGTGGGGTGGTATAGAATCTGTACAGCACGTTTTCAATAGAAATTCTTTTGGTGAAGCAACTTTTGTTAGAGATACAAGTACGTCTTTTTTGGTTAGAAAAGTCCGTATAGGCTCACTGAGCGAAATGACTTTGGCCAAATAATAAGTATTCATTAGGTGCAAATGCTCATGTTTATCGTGTTAAGATTGGATTAAAACAGGGAAAAGAGAAACTATGCAAACCAGCTTTGTGGTATGCATTTATAAACCGCACTGCATCGGTTCTTTTTTGATTAACTTTACGTTTTTTCAGGTCTACACTGGCAATCATAGAAGCGGAAAAGAATGGTGTAGAACTACAAAATTATCAGCACCACATGTTTTTTATACCAGGAACATCTCATATTCAAAATGTACTCCATTTTAATTGTTTTTTTCAATCTTACCAAGTATTTTAAGATGTGTAAATGGAACGGGCTTGGAAATGTTGGTTGTGGTGTTTATTGCACTACTTGGATTAGTAGTTGTAAGGATCGTAATGTTATCTCTCATGAGCTTGGACATAATCTCGGACTTCCTCATGCTGCAAGAAATATGTGGTTGAGGGTGCGATCAACGCTCTGTTTTATCTATTTTTATAGTTACTCACTGCTTAATCAATAAAGGGTGATGTTATTGAATATGGCGATCCTACAGCAATTATGGGAAATGTTTGGTCTATTTCCGATAAGACATTTTTCTTCAATGCGCCTCATAGGTAAGTACATTTTCGGATTTGACATTTTGACACATTTTATTCATTGAATATGTATAGAGTTATGTTGAATTGGCTTAAACACGTTACTACAGTGACTAGCAGTGGAGTATATGAAGTATTTCCTTTTAATAACATGGCATACAAACTTGACAATAAGATACAAGCACTTCGTATACAGAGGCATGATATCAGTCAAAAAGGTAGATGTAGCTCTTAAGTTGGTGCTAAACTTTTAACTCTCTTTAGTCGTACCTTACTATTACTTTTCCTACACTATTGGGGAAGGTTCAATGTACAGTGGCTCATGTGTTGTTCATATGGTATATGATCCTCGTCGCAATACAGAATTTATGAGAACAATGGTAGCAGGTACGACACTCATACGTAATGTTATTTCTGTGTTAATTTTTCATGTTAGGAGACGTATTCAAAGACGTTGGTGGAACCTTTTCAGCTCAACTGATGTCAATTGACAACGAAAAGATGGTGCTTAAATTTGATCATGGATGCAGTGCAAGTACAACTGAAATAGATATCGTACCAAGCAATGAAATATCCAAAGTATGTAGTAACTATTATGTATTTTATTTCTACTTACTTTTTACAAACAGAAGTATCACGTAGTATCCAAGGAAAACCAAACTAAAGTATACATACATCAATCGGCTTCTCAAAAACCTAGTATATCATTTGATTTCAAAATAACAAACAAAGACACTGCAGTTTGTCCTCAAAAGAATTATACTTTTTCAGCAAAGGTAAAGCTAAATTTTATCAAAGATTTACTAACTCAAGATGTAGGCGTTAAACAATGCTTTCAATACTACTGTAGGAATAGAATTTGATCCTCCTCATATTGTATTAGAAGGGACGCAACAGTGTAGTGTAAAAATGATCATAAGAGCCAAGGAGGTTCGTTAAACTTAAAACAGTTTCCTGCTGAAAAACTAAACAAAACAAGGGTGTTCTTGGTGATTTTGCTTCAAAGATTAACATGAAAGCAATGGTAACCGGGAGCTATGGTGCTAATCAAACAACTGAGCTTGATTTAACATTAGCTAACCCGCCAACGTGTACCAACATAGATAGGTAAGTAACAAAACAAACGCCCATATATTTTAAGTATCACCTTTTTTTAAGTCATTTCATTAGGGTTACCCCAACGCTAGATATTGACGACAAACAGTTAATGATGACTGTTGGGCATCATTACACGTTGGTTGGTTCAGTACACAATAATGATCCAAAGTTATGTGGTACAAGAGCCTTCACAATAACACATAACAGTAAGGGTCTATTCTTCTCTTTTTAAAACTTTATTGACATTACAACCACAGGCGATTGGGTTAAAACACCTCAAAAAATATCAGTTTTTTCGGAGAAGGTGGAAGAATTCTTTATTGAAGTAACTGCACCTGATAGCTTACCTAAAAACGCTTCTAAAATAATCACGTATGAAAATGACATACCAAAGATTTAGACCTAACATCGATTTAGGATTACTCTTAAAGATGATCTCTTAGGCACTGAAATTACATCTAACCTTTCAGTAAATGTTTTGAGTGGCTGTAAAAAACAAAGACCGCTGTTAAAGCTAGATAATCCTAATATAAATTTAGCAACGAGAGCATCAGGTATAGATTTATTTTTGCGCTTTTTCTCATTTTTTTCAGGATTGGTTTACGCCACTGTTGAGAATATCGATTCTCTCGCTTGTCCTCCCAGAGAGATCAAGTTTAAGGCATCGACAAAAGATATATTATTGCATAGTACCGTATACCCATCTACTTTGAGAGTAGACCCAGGTAAACCGACATAATTGTTTTTAGCCTTTTTTACAAAGAAATGACAATACATCACTAACGTCGGTTTTAAGGCTCATCAGTTGTATTTGCTGTTACTATTACCACCCCCAACAAAGTTTCAGAGATCAAGATAGGACAAATAAACGTAGAAGCTGAAACTGGCGACTCAAAACTTCATGTAAGATGAATTAGTGTCACATCGATTTTTTTTACCTTACTAATTGTATAGGCTACTATTAATGTCCGTACAACACCTATCATTTGTAAAAGATCTCCTCCTATAGTATCAATACGCTGCCCTCACGTTCTTTTATCAGAGTACGTCCAAAATACATATTGAAGTGTAACCAAATAGCTTTCTTTACATTACAATTTTCACTCTTGTACAAAGCTTGTCTTTTAACTCCTCACCTTTGTTTAGAAAGCCAGAATCTATGTTCAGCTGTGCGATAACAATTACTAACAAAGATTCGCAAGAGTGTCCTTCATTTAAGTTCAAACTCGACTGGATATCAGGTAAACTACAATATTTGATTGTTACGAAGAATTTACTTTCTTTTCATAGAAAGTACACTTCTTAGCGCCAGTAAGAATTCAACACAAGAACAATTAGTAATACCACAAAACGCTTCAACAGTACACTTCAAGATCAACTACAACCGTAGTGGCATACCAGATTTCATAGCAGGACAAGCAGCAGCTGTAAAACATGCTTTTAATTACTCTGATGACAGTAATCACTCAGCCCACGTGTACGCCTATTTTAAAGGAAACAGACAAACCGAGATTAAAACGGATATGTTGTGTACTTAATCTCTTATAACTGTTTTTAGATTAAAGCTCAACGAAGTAACAACTTACTTTGTGAAATGTAAATATAACAGCCCAGAGATAACGATTTTAAGCAAGGACCATTACAACGTAACGAATTACAGTATACTATCAGGTACTCTAATACCAGTTCTTATTTCTAAATTTTCTGTTATTTCCATTGGTTGCCCTTTTGACGCAAGAGATGATAGCTCTTGATTTAGTTTACTTGTAACTAAACCATTCTTAGGAGCCAGAGCATCATGGAAAGTTCAGATTAAGTCCAAAACAGCAGGTGACTGTCCATTTAGTTACTATCAGCTTGGGTTTAATGATACCGATGAAGGCTCTAGACTAAATAAGCTAGGATGGAAGGTATTAACACGCAAACACTCTGTACAGCGTAGCTGACTATCGTATTTTTGTAGATTGGGTTTTCCAGTGCAAAGTTATATCCTGGGCAAAAAAAAGATGTCACCTTATTTGCACAATCTCCTGCTGATGTTAATGGTAACTTTACGTTTGGTCTGAAAGCATATGATACACATAATAGAACTTTGAGCGACTCTCTTTCGCTTGGTGTTTCGGTAAACCTTTTTCTTTGAAAAAAAAAAACCAAAAAAGTTTTTGCATGCTTTTTAGGCGTACACTTGTGTAGCCAAATGATTTTGATCTAACTATAAGAGTGATTTGTACTCAGGAAACAACGCCGATTTGATAATAGTTATACATGTTCTCGCCAAAAACACATCAACAACTTTTTTCTTATTCTTTCTGATTTTTTTCTTAATCGCTTCTTTTTGTTTTTAGGTGTCAAATTCTTGTGTTATATTTAAACCAACATTGGAAATGATCTCTGATGTAATATCAATACCAATGGGAGTATCCAATATGATTAAATACAGCGTAAATACAACAAGCAATGATAAAGGAAATTGTAGTCATTACAACTATAATTTCAGACCTGGAATATATCCATACAAAGGAAGTATGTTCCTACTACTTATATTAATAGAGTTTAACTCTTTTGTTTGTTTTAGTCGGTGGGCTTATAGATGCCCATTTAATAGTACAAAATAAGACTGTACCTGGAATATCAGTCAAGTTTGGACCAAGTGAAAGTCTCGTTGTGTACGTGAACTATTTTTTTTCGGAAAGCAACATCCATGTCGACTTTATGTTAGTTCTTTCGCATAAAAATTTATTATGTGACGGCACTGGGCTGTCATTAGGTCTAGTGTCGCATACCTATGGGCAGATATTTATTTGTTTTTTTCTAAAACCTTTATCTCCACACCTTGAACAACGAGCCCTAATGTATTTAGGGACGTTGTTATCGAAACAAAAGAAAATTTACCTCCGGGAAACTATACTGTAGCTTTATCAAGCAGTGATCAATTCAGAGAGCCAGGACATTCTGAAACTGAGAAGCTCAGATTTGAAGTTATGTGCCCTCTACCAAAGTCAGTAGGTAATTTATCTATTTGGCATGATACTAGTAAAGTATTCGGCTCATCAGAAGGAATCACACTTACGTACGTTGACATGGTTGTTGTTTTAGTTTAAAGTACTAAAACGCGCTTTGTGCTTCTTACTACCTTATTGTCTCTCATTTGTATGTTTATTATTGTAGTTGGGTAGCTTGTACAATGCCTAATGAGTGTTGTTGTCCATGTAAATGGGAAGTTACTAGAGCAGGAGGTAACGGTTTCTTTACTATTTTTATTTTTTTTGTTGTTTTTTTTTGTAAACCTTGTTTTAGTTGTTCTTGGCGTTACACCTTATCATAACCTCACTGTATCATCGAGCTTATCTGAATCGGGTATAGAGTACGAGTATAAAGTTGTAACTATTGATCGTTTTGGACGACGTTCTGATGAAAACACGTGTGGTTACAGCATTAAAGCGTACGTAGCCTGATTTTCTAGTTTTCGTTCCTACAACGCCAATGGCTCCTTTATAACCTTTTTTATTTAGTGTCTCAAATGCAAGTAACAGTATTTTGATATTGCTCCTCGCACTACTAGGTAAGCAAAGCGCTTTGTTTCCAAACCAAGGGATGTGTCAAAGAAATTTGTGCTTCTTAACTTAAGCTTTTGCTGCGCAGTTATTTTAATCGCCATTGCTACAATTTGTTTATATTTGCACTACCAGAATAGTCTAGAACATACTTGAGTTTCTATAACCTTCCTTGGGTTCTAGAAAATCCACAACTTTCGAGAATTTCTCAAACCAATGTGTACTGAATATTAATGTTTCTTCTAGGTTCTCTTATCGTACCTATGTTTCTTTGTAGTGGAGAGACAATAAAACATTGTCTACGAGCTCGAGGTACGTATTGGGATTGTACGTTATATTGTTACTGACTATTTGTGCCACCAGGAAAATGTTATTTTTGAAAAGAAACAAAAATGCAACAAATTTCTTAGACCAACATATGTAAATAAACAAAAATATTGCGTAATCTTTCACTAGTACAAGGAAGGGGGAGCATCGCTTTTGAGACAGTTTCGAAATTTTGATATGTCGACTTCTACTTAAACGTTTCCGCCTCTGTATGGGCTTTACATGCGTAGAAGAGCCAAGTTCGACTATTTGTATGCTTTTCAGGAGCGTTGTGAGCGAGAGGAAAAAGCCTAAAAAGGTGTGAGGTTTCTTTGTAAACACGCCAAAAGCGATACTTGGCGAGAGTCGCTTTGCTCGCGTAACAGAGTTACTTCAACCAATCAAAAAAAGAAAGTTGTTTTCAGTTCAGTACTACAATGAGGTGTGCTTTCAATGCACCGGTTTTATACTTAATTGGTACGTTCTCTCAAGCCAAAGGCAGGAATAGCCTTTCGTACGAGATTACGGTAATGAAGTTCCGTTTCACAAAAGAAGTACATATAACTACCAAAAATAGGCAAACTCATAGTTTAGATCCAATTGTTGTGAAGTGGTAGTGTAATTGAGTACACAGTCTACTCCAATTTTAAGAGATTCCGAAAACACGATGCACAAAAAAGGTTGTTGTACACTAAATTAGTACAAACTCCTTACTATGGCAACGGGTAGTAGATTGTGCGTATTTATTGCACTCTTGTGCATTACTTGCACTATTGCAGCAGAATACCAAGTAGATGACTACAAACTCGGTAATGGGCTAAATGATTCTCGTACAATCATCAACGCACTGCAAAGCATCCAACCAGGAGATACTCTTCTATTTTCTGAGCGTTTGTACAAAATTAAGCAACCAATCCTCATAGAAACGTCTGTACACCTCAGAGGCGTAGGATATAGTACTATTCTGCGATACACTGGCGACGTAGACCAGTACGGGCACTACGCAAACCTTTTGGGCCGCGCTATGCGAGTTGGAATACTTAACGTATACGCTGACGACGTTACTGTAACGGATATGACAATAGATCAAAACTTTAGAGGGTCTGGAAGGTCAGATGGAGAGTCCGCGATAATAGGGAGTCTTCTTATCGGTGGCGCTTACACTGGCGCAAAGAAAAACGTCCATAACGTTCATGTTCGGAATATCCGATTTTACGATTACTACGGAGACGCTTGTTCGAATCACTTGACAAAGACAATTGGAGCAATTATAGAGGACTGTAAGTTTATATCTTCTTATATCGTAGGAGGATGGGAAACTGCTGGTACCTTTGGGGAACAAGCCATCAGTTTCAGTGTTGGCGAGGATATCGTCATCAGAAATAACCTTATTCAAGGCGCACTTGATGACGCTATTGCAATTCATCGATCGTCTTCTAATGTCCTTATCGAGAATAACTTTATATCTACCACTGGAGGACGTATTCTTGTTGGTGGTACAAATGGCGCTATTGTTACTAACAATCGTATTGTTTATATCCAACAAGGAGCTTATGCTATTTTAATAACTTATGAACATCAAGCTCGTCACGTGACATTGAATAATAATATTCAAGTCACAGACAATACAATCATATCTAAAGACCGTGATAATCGGTTGTTCTCGACAGGTATCTTCTTATGGGCGTCTGGTGAAGATATAACTGTTACCGGTAATAGAATTATTCAAGCAAGTGGATTAGGCGTTGCAGGTATAAGAGTAAAAGCTCGATGGCACGAAAGTGGTTGGTTCTCAACCAGGGATGCTACTATTACTGGTAATACTGTAAACGGGTTTACGCATGGTGTACGTGTACAACTACCTGAAGAAGATATTGATACTATTGACGTTGAGGGCAATATCTACGGAAATAATATTAAATATGAGTACACTTCGTTAACTATGACCACAGAAAGTCCTACTCCAAACAACGCGTAGTCTGAATAACAAGTCTTCAATAAATACAAGTTCAAGAAGTAGCACTCTTTGTTGGTTTTTACATAAATTTCATCATTCCTCTCTTTTTTCTTCAAATCCGTCATTTATAAGAAACATTTACTGGAAAAGTTCTTTGTCGTAAAGAAGTCGCCGCAAAGCTTTGAAGGTATCACGTGAGCAAGGAAACCTAGTCTCACATTTCTTCAAAAGGAGGGTAGGTTACCTTCCTTTGTTAGAAGAACCATTGCGCCAGCTAGACAACAAATACGCGATTGTTTGGGAGATAAGACAACGTCTTAGTGGCTATCAATAGCGCACTTATTGTGTATATTTGTACATTAAAAATACTACAGTACACTTGTGCGGAATTACAATACATTCTGTAAAGAAATGAATTTTTCAAGAAAAACAAAGAAAGAGGGAAAAAAAAAATTTTGTAAAGAAAATGCAGGTTTCAAGGGGTTGGGTTTGTGGGCGTTGTTGATATTAGCCACAGTTAATCGTGTTGGTGTTTCTTCTGTCTAGTTTGAGTTCAGCCTCACGAATTCAAACGCCTGAAATGCCAGACATATTCATCCATTACATTTATTCTTGGTTATCAGGTTTGGGTACAAAGCTGTCTTTTCTTACCATTTGGTTTCAAAAGAGGAATATGGAAAGACAGCAGGCTGCTTTTAAGGTTGTCAAAACAAAGGAGTCAAGGATTTAATAGTAATATTACAACATGCTTTTATTTATCCAATAAATCTCCCCAGCGTTCTGCTGTTGATGTCAACACGGTTTTGAAACGTGTGTCAAGCGTTTGCCATTCTTCTGTTTTCATAAAAGTGTTCAAGCGTTTTATAATATGGAACATAGTAACTGCACGAACATTTGTTGCCATGTATACATCACTTATTGTAAACAAAAACAAAGCATTGCTGTCATCAACGGCTTTGCATATAATTTCTTCCAACTAGAATAAATAATAAGTATGTGGAATAGATTCTCAGGCAGTCTGTTACCACCCAAAAACGAATGTCAACTATATTACAACAGCTGAAAAAAGAAACTAAAAAAGTTCACAATATTGCCGAACAACAGCACAGTTCAAACTTCCTTCGTCTCTTGGAGGTTTTTAAAAACACCCATGCGTGAAGTTTATAAGCAAAATAAAACCTAAGGTGTGATGGCGGTAAACAAAAAGCGTACTATATGTGAAAGACCTTCCAGACCGAATATTTTGTTTGAAAACATCAAAAGCTCAACAGCAAGCTGACCTTGTTCTTCACTTATCTCAACTTTATCTGTATACAAGTACTCCAAAGTAGCTTTAAACACTTCATCACTAGCTCCTGGTATCCTTATAGTTTTTGATCGTCCTTCGGCATACCCAGAAGAGAGCATTGTTGAGTAGTAATCACAACGTGAAAGAAGAAACTTATGTGCATGAACAATTGTTCCCTGATCAGTAAACAATTAACATAACTTTTTTGTTGCAAACTGAACTTACGCTATCAAGCTCTATGTCAATATCACTGTATTCAAGGCTATCAATAAAACCATGTATGTAGTCGGTTATTTCCTCCTCAGGTAAAGGAACTAACTCTTTGCTGAGATAAATATCGCACAGCCTTATAAGGCGCTTTGGGAATCCTAGATAAAACCCAAGAATTAGCAAGATGTGACGTTGTTCTTAGTCTTTAATACCTAGGCTTTCGGCCATGTCTTTTGTTGTTCTAGCCATTATATTAGACGTTATATTAATGCTGTCAGTGTAGAGATAAATCAATAAAGGAAGGAAATCAGAGCTTAATGTAAAATCCAAAACTATCCGGGCTTTGTTTCCAGTTAAACACTCAAAGAATGTAGCTCTTGCTAGTATTAGAGCGTGAGCTTGTATTTCTTTATCTTTTAAAACAATAGTTACTTCTTGAAATACTCCAGTGCAACCTAATAACGAATTGTAAGCACGTGAGACAAATAACAGAACAAAAGGACATAGGTTCTTTTGAATGTAACAAAAATGTGATTTCGAACCTGTAATTGGATCTAGATCCATTTTTATACTTGTTATATCCTTTCTCTCTCTTGAATCAGATATCGCAAAATCAGAAATGAACTTTACAATCACTTTAGCACCCTACAACAACAAAAAAAAAGTCAGACTTTTTCGCATTTCAAAAAACAATATCACGTGCTTTTTTTCTTATTAGCTTAGGTGGAAATTCAAGATTTTCATTACCACGAAGTATTAATACATTTAACTTCTTGAGTTGACCAACTTCCGCTGGTAATTTTTCGATTTCGTTGTCAGCCAGGTTAAGTTCGCATAACTTAGTCAACTTTCCGATTTCTCGAGGAATGTGTTTAATCTACAATCTTATTAGCAGTTCGTTACGCGTTTTAAAGTGTTTTTACATAGTTTCCTGCTAGTTTTAGCTCTTCTAGATTTGTTAAGCGTCCAATTTGCGGAGGGATCACTGATAGCTTATTCCCTGTTAAATATAGCTCCCTCAGGGAGTACATATTTAAAACAGGTAACGGTATCTCTTTAATAAAGTTCTGGCTGTTTAAAATAAGCTTATACGTAAAGTATTGCTTCATACCTCAAAGACAGCATTAAAACGCCGTCTTTAAACTCATCGGTGCTTGTAATGTAATAAATGCCTTCGTCTACATGGCATATCCGCTTGGGTGGTTCAGACATCGAAGAAGCTCTGCTGAGAATATAACAGGCAACGTTTAGTGTATTTTTTGGCGAATTTAGAAGAATGTAAAGTCGAACTTCAGAGAAGGGTCAAGAATAACATATATCGCTTCTGATTGAATTCTCTTCTTTCACGTGGCTTAATGTTTCAGTAATTGCTTGACATAATTGACTTGGATATTTATCCATAAAAACTACTATCTTAAGTATAAACCTGATAGAGGGGTTTTTTTTTTCTGACATTGGCCGCCAAGGAATTAAAACGATATCAGCTGCACTCACGGAAGTCAAGCTGTCTAGTCGGGGTGTATACTTGCTGCACAAACCTTTCAAGAAAGATACCGTTACCTTGTACAAAGCATCATCTCAAAACGAGATAGTCTACAAGATATCTCCTTTTCGAACTATAAATCCAAGCGTAACAACGTTATTGACGATCACTACACAACTTAATATTCGGTTAGTACGTAGTTAAGCTAAATATGGAAATAGTACATAGAATGTGATACCAAGAACAAAACGAATTTTCCGAGTTCCACCGAGAAAAATCTTCGTTGAATTGAAAAGTGAGACCAGATACGATTGCCCTAAATGTTGTCTAGGGTTACATGTATTCATATATACAGTATTTTATGTGATGGCACGACTTGTTGGGTACTTCCTCTTTTACGCTTACCTTGCCGTACTATCTCAGAAACCAGTTTTTCTTGTAAAACTTTTGGTAGCGATTCACGTTGTTCCCCTAGCGCCACACTAAAAACCACGCTCGCAAATGTTTGACATCCCATACTATATCCAGTTACTAGAAGCTTAGCCTTTCTAGTGTACTATAATCTTTTTGAGGTATTTTGGTAAAAGTTCGGGTAAAACTCTTGTAGTGTAAGGGAAGTCTTCCCATCCCAAAAACTTGTGCATCTTGAGAGTTCAAAATACTCTGTTAGTATTTGGGAAGTCCCTTTTTACCCGTCTTATAGACGTTTATATTGTACACTTTATGATAGTCATGTGATAAAACCCAGCACCCATTCTTTTTCAAGAGTCAATTTTTGTTTTGACTTGCGCACCAGTGTGGTTTGTAGCGCGATTGTGTTTATTATGAATACAGTCTATTCTGTAGCACGTATTTATTAGTATGTGGTATGATAGTTATGAAATTTTAAAATTTTAGGTTTGCAGTAGATGGGTTCTTGTTGTGTAGTTTTTTTTGTCGGATCAATGTCTCGGGTTTTGCTGCTAGTTGGGTTCCGAGTTACAAAAAATCTCATCCTGCATCCAACCTATCTATTCTTCTATGCTTACGAGTAATAGTAAATAACCAATTATTTCAATTGGTTGCGCTAGAAGCACTTTAGTTTGGGGACATGGCGAGGGTTTTGTTGAAAAAGTAAAAACGGCATATAAGGGTGTTGTAGCCTAATCGAGATAGTGAAGAACAGTTTCATTTGGAGCGTGCAGATAGGATTCACTTTTATGTGTACCGCTAGCGTTGGTAGTGTGAGTGATACAAACTTTTTCCTCCAAGGATGCGACAACTCTTCCTCCTTCTTTCAATTTGCCTGTGTGTATTCGCAGCAGGTTCAAGACATTACATAGCACAAAATGTTGATATACGCAACCGTCCTCATGTTCAAGTACGATCTAACGTCATCACCAAGTAAGAAAGTAACACGTTTAATAACAGGGTACAATCTCAGCTTCAGACTTCTTCTATGACCAAGACGCTCAAACCATTGGATGGTACATAACCTTTTTATACAAAAACACCAAAAATGGCTAAACACTTAGTTGAACTTCTTCGGTTGGAGAAAACTAAACTGTGCTTTTCCACGCGTTTCTTTTCTTTTAAATTTCATACACCCGAACTACAAAGCATTCACTTTGCTTATGGATAATACCGTGACGTGGTTATTGTTTTCGTTTACGTAGAAATCACAAAGGCATTAAAAACTTTAGTCAAATCACAAAAGATCGCTCGATTTGTGACTTGTGCTTTTTTTTCGAGTCTCGAGGTTCGCTTTATCTCACTTATTCTAGGATATACAACGGAACAAACGCTGGATCATTGAGTGAGGCTTATATTTACAAAGAGGTATCACGTGATTAAGAATTCTGTTTAAGCTGCGTACTTACTTTGACGCCAGAATATTCGCCTTCGTAAGTGCGAGAGTAGTTGTGAAGCTTTTGGAGAAGAAAGAAACATACCAGTACTCACATCGTCTGGTAATACAAAAGCGGACCGTAATGGTTGTAAATGTTGGAACGTGAGCCCCAATGCAGGTAGCGGACAAGTTACTGAACTCTGCTTCAGCGGAAATAAAATATGCTTGTACGTATCTGTCTTTGCGACTAAATCTTTTTAACACGTTGAATAGCGTTAAATTTAAGAGTGGCGAAGAATGGATTTTCGATCATACCAAAGTCCAATTGAGCTCTAACTTCCCTGACAATGCTTTCTTGGAAGATCAGTATGTTGTTTTTACCCAAAAAAGTTTATGTAATTCTTATTTTTCTGTTTTAGATCTTCACGTGATGGTTGTACAGATGAGTGTGCACAAGTTTTCGATATTGTCATGGTTCTTGATGAATCTGGAAGTATCGGCCCCGCACAAGTATGCTAGGATATATTTGCTTTCTGCTTGGGCAACGTTTTGCTGTGATATGTTAGTACTGATGTTAACTTTAGTGGGAAGATTTGCTAGGATTCGCCAAGCGACTTGTAAATGCATTCAAAGTTGGTAGAAATGATGCAAACTTTGGTATGTTCATGTGAATCCTTCAACCGTAATAGTTGTTTACTTGTATCTTACTTAATTTTCTCAGCATTAAAACTGTATGCTGAGACTGGAAGAAGTCTTTTGCCGCTTTCTGGAAGTAAATCCACAATTATAAATCAACTCAACAGTAAGTACTGCCTTCTACATCGTTTTTTGAAACGCTTTGTTTAACATTTATCTTACAGACATCAACAAAAAAAATGGATTCACTTGTATCGGATGTGGTATGGAACTAGCGTACAATGAGCTTCAAAGCAATAAAAGACCAGGTGTTCCAGGTGTATGTGATTTATTTACCAACTTCTTCTTCATTTTGTGGATAATTAACACGTGATTTTAGCTTATCTTGACATTGACTGATGGTGTAAACAACAGACCTTGTGATAGAAATGCATGCGGGGGTGACTGTATACGGTACTAAAACAGCTAAAGGGCGATTTATTGCTTGTACACACTAATTGAACGTCATAGTGATGGTGATTGTAAATGTTGTAGAGGAACTCCTCCGTACGGAACCGGTTTTGTTGAAAACCTTATTTACTCTGACTTGTTAGAGATTTTGGACCTGGTGGACAAAGATGTCAAAACTGTGGAGGAAGAGATGAACTTGAGCTATGGAGTGATAGAGCAAAGAGTGTATGTTACTTTGCTTTTGTTTAGCCGCAACTGACATGTGTTTTGTTCTAGGCTGGATACAAACTTGTTTCTATTGCTGTCGGTGATAACACTTCTCCACTTGATCTAGAAACTATCTCAAGTGGGCCTGCTGATATTATTAAAGTCGATAACTTTGCTGCTCTTGATGAAAAACTTCAAAACATTCTTTCTGTTATTTGCCCAGGTACATCCAACATTTTGTTGTAAGATTAATCTTTCTAGTGAACAACGGAAATGATTGCGGTGTTGCCTGTAATGGAGCTTGTCATTGTGGACAAGAATGTACATGCCCTTCAAGTATGTCAGAAACGAGCACATTCATGTCTTTTTTCTCTCAATGCTTGTTTTTAAAGTCTAAGTTCTTGTTTAGAATGTGAACCAAAGGACTTCTGTCATGAATCAATATGTGTCAAAGCTGCTGGATTCGCTTGCGTAGAGACTGAGAAGAATTGTAACGACAATAACCGATGTACAAGAGATACTTGTGATCCTAAAAGTAAGTTGAAACAAAACATTCGATTCATCTTGTACTCATGTATTTGTTCCTTAGAACCTGGTGGTTGCTCAAATGACCCAATAAAGTGTGATAGTAAGTCAAAGTGTATAATCGATGACTGTAGACCAAATGTTGGTGTAAGTTGAGTAGAAAACTCACTTTATCAAAACCAAGCTAACTCGTTTTGTTCACTTAGTGCACAACAAAACCTGTAGTCTGTCCGGTGGCAAACAAATGCGAAGTACCAATATGTGATCCTATAACGGGATGTA
The DNA here is from genome assembly GCA_038496445.1 of Trichosphaerium sp. ATCC 40318. NCBI lineage: Eukaryota > Discosea > Flabellinia > Trichosidae > Trichosphaerium > Trichosphaerium sp. ATCC 40318. The sequence continues at coordinate 63,151 of JALMLS010000556.1, forward strand.
GTACAAAGGACATCAAACAAGAAGATTGCAAGATGCAAGCCCCAGTGGCTACTAGGGTACCTATTTGATAGCACCTTTATTTTTTGTATCTTCCATAGCTAAGGTTTCTCCTTTAGAACGAATGTTGGGAACATTGGTGTGATGATGGTAAAGGTTGTTTAAGAAAACAAAAGGATTGTAGTGGTGATAACAAATGTAAAAACTATGGCTGTGATCCTACATCAGGTAATCATCATTATTCTTTCACAAAATTCGATGATTTTGTTTTGAAGGTTCTTTACTTACGCTTAAAACCAGGCTGTACTATGGAAGACAAGGACTGCACTCAAAATGACAAGTGTAAAGAATACTCTTGCCTTCGTACGTCTTAAGAAAAAAGCTGCTTCTTTTTTTGTATCACGTGTTTTGATCATAATTCTTCTTTTTTTTGTGTTTACTCATATGCTTAACTTTTTTAACATTCAGCAAATGTCGGTTGCCGTGCTGAACCAAGAACTTGTGACGATACCAAAGTTTGTACAGAAAATGTGTGCCTTTCCAATGGAACGTACGAACATCAAAACAACTGAAGAACATGAATTTGTTTTGACAGTTTCCTCTGTTTTTAGCTTTGTTAGTTATGTATTAACACTATATACACTAGGTGTATAAACCCTGATCTAAATTGCAGTGTATGTCAATTTACGGACACTGCGCAATTTGTTGACTGTGATGCAGTGTTTAAGGATGAACTCGATGTACTATGGGTTGTTGCCAAACAATTTCTAAGTCAATTGTTGTTTTAGGCCAACAAGTGTTTGGAGGCTTATTGCGATACAATGGGTACTGGCGCAACTCCACCAGAAAACTGTAAGATAAGAGACATCACCCCAACCTGTAACTCGTACGCTGAGATGATAAGAAAAAAAGCAACACTAACACTCATTTGAAAGAAACAACAAGTGTATTACGGATTCTTGTGATACAACAACTGGAATGTGTGTGGCTGAACCTGTTGTATGCCAACCTAAAGATGCTTGTAACAAAGCTATTTGTGATCCAATGGGTACGTCTAAAAACGAACATTCTTTTTGCCAATATTCTTTAAAGTACTGATAAGTTTTTCCTTTCAACATTAGATGGTTGTGGTAATGAGGTGATACCTTGTGAACCACAAAACGCTTGTTTTACAGCTGAGTGTGATCCGTACGTATATACCTTTTTAAAATACCTTAAAGATCACATGTATTTCAATTGGCCTAAAAAAGAACGTACATGGTTAACACACAATTAGAGTCCGTGGATGTATTCAAACTGAAATAAACTGTGATAAGGGCGATCCATGTAAGGTATATTCTTGTAACACAACAAGTGGATGTGTTGAAGAAGATTTATGTTCACCAATCAACAATTGTTTTGACTCTGTATGTGTACCTGAAAACAAGACATGTGTTGAAGTTAACTTGTGTGATGATAAAAACGCGTACGTTAATTACAATATAGTGAACTCCCAAGTGCTTTTTTATTCTCCTATTAACTTTGCATCTACTTAGTTGTACAATCGATACATGTCTTTTCGATACAGATTTATATCCTCAAGGTAAATGTAACAGCACAATGATTGATGTAGATACTGTGTGCAACGACTTCAGTGTCTGTACCACTGACTACTGCGAGTAAGTTATCGTTTTTCTGTTAATCATCGTGTAACAGCTTTTCTAGCCCTGACATTGGTTGTGTCAATGACTACATGGAATGTGATGGCGTAAATGAAACACTCAAGTGTCTTGTGGCAGATCCATGTGATCCGTAAGTGATAGAATCTTTGAACCACGTGGTTGTGTATATCGCTTGTTTTGACTTTTTACACTTTAGAATACTTGGATGTAGAACAGCTAAATTTGTTTGTGAACCAGGAGATGAATGTAAAGTCACAGGATGTGAATTTATGTACGCCCAACAAACGAATCTTTTTTATACACGACTTCTTATTTGCGAACCAAAATTTTTGTAAACAGCTATTTTTTGGTCTTACCCTTGTTTATAGAAATGCTACTGATACAATGGACGCAGTAAATAGATGTACTGAACAACCTGTTGACGGTGTTTGTATTCCAGCAGTAGCCATCACCGGTATTTCAATTGGAGCTGGTGTTCTCGCTGTCATTATCATTGCTGTAATCGTTGCTCTTGTACTTGCTTCATTGGCTGCTGCAAAGGCATTCCAAGTCCTCACTGCTGATGGTCTTGCAAGTGGTGGAGCACAAACATCTCAAATCTTTAAACCTGATGGTGTTGAAGGAGAGAGTCAAATCTTTGCTTAACTTGTAAGTCAGATAAAAAAGGGAATAAAAACCGAGACATTGATCCGACAAAAAAGAACTACATATTGTATAGCTATCTAATAAATACGGGCTATAGAATATACTGTATTCATAATAAATACAAACACGCTACAAACCACAAACTGGTGCCAAGTCAAACACAAAATTGGCCAGCGTTTTGTACTATCACGTGACTTGGGTATGAAAATGTTGTGCGATGGTAAAAACGGCTTCCCCAAATACTAACAGAGTTTTTTGAACATGTTTTTGCAGGATGAGATTAACAAGTTTTTGGGATGGAAGAGGGACTTCCCATACACTGCAAGAGTTTTAACCGAACTTTAAAGAAGGTAAGCGTTAAGGGGGAAAATACCCAACAACAAGTCATACCATTCAACACAATACGGTTAATAAGTCAGTAATACAAGTGCGCTGGTCTAAAGGGCATTATTGTATCAGAATAAAATTCGATTCAACGAATAATTCTCGGTTAAACTCGGAAAATTCATTGTCTTGGATTTATAGATCTGTAGTTGCGAAGTATCAAATGGGATATCTTGGGGACTATCTCGTCTTGGGCGTACTGCAAGACAATAACACGCCTTGTAGTTTTTAATTCTGACGTTTTAACGTTATGCCGTTCCAGTCAAACTTTACATACGCTTCTTAACAACAACGCATCCAAACTCAAGTTGTTATAATATTAACTCGTAAACATTCTCGCTGACAGGTAGGTAGAAGCCGCAACTTTGAAGCATCACGTGTGACAACCACTCAACTACAATGAAGTTTCCGAGTTCTTTTCTCTGCATGGATAAATGATGAGAGTTGTCAGTTACAAGTAGTGCCCTAAGTTTAGAAAACTATACCTTTGTACCTTGGTGGTACTTACTATTTTACCTACGCTTTGCTTGCTGCTGGTTTATAAAAACCATCTAAGAGGTGATTTGTCTTCATTTACCAATAATAGTAACGGTTCACGTTGGTAACTAGCGGCACCCAAAAACAGACATCTCCAAAAAAAAAAAACTTTGCCGTAACTTTGTGAAGTTATTTAAACTCAACGATATATATAGTACGCTTATATCTCCCTTGGGCTTACAACTAAATAAAAAGTTCAAGAATGCTAGTATACTACTAGTACGCTTTATTTTACAAGAAAGTTCAGAAACTCTGTGTTAGTATTTGGGAAGCCCTTCCCATCCTAAAAAACCCGAAACCTCACCATCCGTCTCATCCTAAACTTGTACATCTCGTCCTACAAAAAACAAGCATCTCATCCTACATCCACGTGCTCTATATCTCTACTTTTTTCCTCATCACTAGCGCGTAGTTTATTTGCGAGCTTTTTTATTTTATTCATCGAAACACTCACCTCTACACTCTCTAGTATTGTAGAGATAATGGGAATAATTATATTAGGGTTGTTAGTATTTGTATCAAATCACGTGTATCTTTGTTGCCGTAGTTACAAGTTTTCAAAAAAAATCTCATCCCGCTTCCAACGTATTCACCTACGCTTCTCTAAGATTCAATAAATAACCGCATTTAATCCTTGTGCACCAGAAGTAATCATTTTAAGGAGAAAACAGGAGAATGCAGTTTACGAAGAAAAAGTAAACACGAATTCTAGCGCTATTGCCTGCCAGACGATTGTTTAATCAACAATGGTTGTATCTCTGAAGCGCACTCTAGATAGGATTCACGTTTATGTGTACCACTAGCGTCCGTTTTGTTTGTGAGAACACCACAAACTTTTAAATCTCAAGGATGCGACAACTCTTCCTTCTTCTTTCTTCAATTTGCCTGTGTGTATTAGCAGCAGGCTCAAGACATTACATAGCACAAAATGTTGATATACGCAACCGTCCTCATGTTCAAGTACGATCTAACGTCATCACCAAGTAAGAAAGTAACACGTTTAATAACAGGGTACAATCTCAGCTTCAGACTTCTTCTATGACCAAGACGCTCAAACAATCGGATGGTACGTAATCTTGCTCTTGCGCACTTTTAAACCAAAACAAAAGGCTGTACCCTTTTGTTTTTACTACCAGTAATGTTTCTTTCTACCACTTTTTCTTGAGTCATGAAACGAAAACTCTCTTTCAAGTGGTATTTACGACAAATCACAACGCCGTTTTGTGAATTGTTACTCGAATACCGTGATCTAACCTGTTTTGTGGAACCTACACTGCCACTAACTTGTGTTGCTAGGATATACAAAGGACTAAACGCTGGATCGTTGAGTGAGGCCTATATTTACAAAGAGGCACGTGATATGTCTTTTTGATCACATGTGTATTTATCCGTTTTTTACGCTAGAATATTCGTCTTCGTAAATGCGAGAGTAGTTGTGAAGCTTTTGGAGAAGAAAGAAACATACCAGTACTCACATCGTCTGGTAATACAAAAGCGAAACGTGATGGTTGTGACTGTTGGAACGTGAGCCCTAATGCGGCAAACGGACAAGTTGATGAACTCTGCTTCAATGGAGATAAAATATGCTTGTACGTACTACCACACTATTACACGCTTGTTTGTAGCTAAACTCGTTCGAACAGCGTTAAATTTAAGAGTGGCGAAGAATGGATTTTCGATCATACTAAAGTCCAATTGAGCTCTAACTTCCCTGACAATGCTTTCTTGGAAGATCAGTATGTTGTTTTTACCCAAAAAAGTTTATGTAATTCTTATTTTTCTGTTTTAGATCTTCACGTGATGGTTGTACAGATGAGTGTGCACAAGTTTTCGATATTGTCATGGTTCTTGATGAATCTGGAAGTATCAACAAAACAGAGGTAAGTTAGAGCTGTTTCATTATGATATATTTATACTAACATTAAACTTAGTGGGAAGATTTGCTAGGATTCGCTAAGCGACTTGTAAATGCATTCAAAGTTGGTAGAAATGATGCAAACTTTGGTGAGTGAACACACGTTCATTTAATTATATCTTACTTTATTTGATTCAGCATTAAAACTGTATGACGAGACTGGAAGAAGTCTTTTACCACTTTCTGGAAGTAAATCCACAATTATCAATCAACTCAATAGTAAGTAGAGCCTTCTAATTATCCTTTGAAACGCTTTGTTTAACATTTGTCTTACAGACATCAACAAAAAAAATGGATTCACTTGTATCGGATGTGGTATGGAATTGGCGTACAATGAGCTTCAAAGCAATAAAAGACCAGGTGTTCCAGGTGTACGTAAATTATTTATTTAAGTACCAATTTTGTCTTTATTAGAAGTGCTCAACCAACACGTTCTTTTTTGTTTTTAGCTTATATTGACATTGACTGATGGTGTAAATAACAGACCTTGTGACAGAAATGCATGTGGATGTGCAGGGTAACCCTCTTTGTTGGCAACTTTCTCTTGGTTTTACAACTAATACAATGCAATAGTTACGGCCAAGGTGATTGCGATTGTTGTAGAGGAGCTAAACCGTACGAAACTGATTTTTCCAGAAATGTTCTTAATCTGTTTTTAGATATGGACCTGGTGGGATATGTCCAAACTGTGGAGGAGAGATGAACTTGAGCTATGGAGTGATAGAGCAAAGAGTGTATGTTACTTTTCTTTTGTTTAGCCGCAACTGACACGTGTTTGTTCTAGGCTGGATACAAACTTGTTTCTATTGCTGTTGGTGATAAAACATCTGAACTTGATCTAGAAACTATCTCAAGTGGGCCTGCTGATATTATTAAAGTCGATAACTTTGCTGCTCTTGATGAAAAACTTCAAAACATTCTTTCTGTTATTTGTCCAGGTACATCCAACATTTTGTTGTAAGATTAATGTGTTTTTCTAGTGAACAATGGAAATGATTGCGGTGTTGCCTGTAATGGAGCTTGTCATTGTGGACAAGAATGTACATGCCCTTCAAGTATGTCAGAAACGAGCACATTCATGTCTTTTTTCTCAATGCTTGTTTAGAATGTGAACCAAAGGACTTCTGTCATGTTTCAAAATGTATTGAAGCTGCTGGGTTCGCTTGCAAGGAAACTGAGAAGGATTGCAATGACAACGATAAATGTACAAAAGATACTTGTGATCCTACAAGTACGTAGACAAAACAGCGCAAACATGCTCAATACCTTAACACTCATGTGTTGTTCTTTAGAACCTGGTGGTTGTGTACATACGAACATAACATGTGATAGTAAGTCAAAATGTATAATCGATGGCTGTAATCCAAATGTTGGTGTAAGTTGTGCTAGATAGCACTGTACCAATTAGACAGCTCACTTTATCAAAACCAAGCTAACTCGTTTTGATCACTTAGTGCACAACAACAGATGTAGTTTGTCCGGTGGCAAACAAATGCGAAGTACCAATATGTGACCCTATAACGGGATGTAGTACAAAGGACATCACAGCAGAAGATTGCAAGGGTCTCGCGCCAGCGAATACTCAGGTACATATTTGATAGTACTACCTTTTTTTTGTACCTTTTTCCTTGCTAAGATTCCTTTAGAACGAATGTTGGGAACATTGGTGTGATGATGATAGAGGTTGTTCAAGAAAAAGGAGGGTTTGTAGTGGTGACAACAAATGTAAAGAATATGAATGTCATCCAGTACAAGGTACAAAATCATTATACTTTCACAACACAGCCTATTTTTGTTACAAGCTGTATTGACGATCACTAAATATGTCCATAGGCTGTGTTCCGAAAGATATAGACTGTACTGAAAGTGATAAATGCAAAGAATATCCTTGCGATCGTACGTATCTTTAAAAGTTGGTCTTTCTCACGTGTTTTGATACAATTTTTTTTTGTCCGTTTTTTATTTACTTGACGAAGCACTGTTTAACTTGTAACTGTACAGCAAAAATCGGTTGCCTTAGGATAGATAAGGATTGCAATGATCAAAAATTTTGTACGAATGATTCTTGTAGAGCTTCCGATGGAATGTACGAACCCAAACCAGTCATGAACACTTTTCCTAAGTAGTTGCCAAGTGTATTTTAACACCATACACTAGGTGCGTGTGGGCTGACCTAGAGTGCGATGTATGTACATTTAAGGACACAGGGGATCTTGTTGACTGTAATGCAGTGTTAAAGGATGAACTCGATGTACGTATGAGTTTATGCCATACTGTTACTAAATCGTTGTTGTTTTAGGCCAACAAGTGTTTGGAAGCGTATTGTGATACAATGGGTACTGGCGCAACTCCACCAGATAACTGTAAAACAAGAGATACCTCTCCAAGATGTAACTCGTACGCTGAGATATTAAGAAAAAAAAGCAACACTAACACTTTTGTAAAGAAACAGCAATTGCAGCATGGATTCATGTGATACAACAACAGGAATGTGTATACATGAACCTGTTGTATGCCAACCTAAAGACGCTTGCCACATAGCCGTTTGTGACCCAATAAGTACGTTCCAAAACGTATTTAGAGTTGCGATTGTTGTTTCAATCAAAGTACTGATATGTTTACTCAACATAGCTGGTTGTGGTAGTGAAATGATACCTTGTGAACCACAAAACGCTTGTTACACAGCAGAGTGCGATCCGTACGTATATTAATTAGTTTGGCATATTTTTTAAACCAGCAGAACTTGTATTTAGCACGTGACAATACGATTGTTTATAAGCGCGTGCTGAATAATATCGCATTGGCAACTAACTGTATCTAGTGCTGATGGCCGTTGTATTCAAACTGAAATAAACTGTGATAAGGGTGACCCATGTAAGGTATACTCTTGTAACACAACACTTGGACTTTGCGTTGAAGAAGATTTATGTTCACCAATCAACAATTGTTTTGACTCTGTATGTGTACCTGAAAACAAGACATGTGTTGAAGTTAACTTGTGCGATGATGGCAATGCGTATGTTACAGACAACAAAATCCACTATTTTATTTCAAAAGAAATGTTCTAAGGCTCTTGAATTCCTATTAACTTTGTGTCTCGTTAGTTGTACTATTGATGAATGTCTTTTCGATGCAGACTTGTATCCTCAAGGTAAATGTATAAACACAACGATTGATGTGGATACTGTGTGCAATGACTTCAATAATTGTACCACTGACTTGTGCGAGTAAGTTATCATTTTTTCTTTCAACTTCATGTTGCCTAACTTGGGTTTTCTAGCCCTGACGCTAGCCCTGACGATTTTTGCCGCCATATCTACAATGAATGTGATTATGTAAACGAAACACTCAATTGTCTTGTAGCAGAGCCATGTCATCCGTAAGTGATAGAATCTATAAACCATAATGTAGTTGTTCGCTGGTTTCTTACTTTTGATACTTTAGACTCCATGGATGTAGGATAGCTAAATTTGTTTGTGACCCAGAAAATGAATGTAAAGTCAGCGGATGTGAATTTATGTACGTCCAAAGCGTTGGCCGCTATTGTTTCTTCATCTTCTTATCCTTATTTAGAAATGCTACTGATACAATGGATGCTGTCAATAGATGCACGCAACAACCTGTTGACGGTGTTTGTGTTCCAACAACAGCTATTGTGGGTATTTCAATTGGAGCTGGTATCATTGCAGTTATTGTAATCGCTGTCATCGTTGCTCTTATACTCGCTTCATTGGCTGCTGCAAAGGCATTCCAAGTACTCACTGCTGATGGTCTTGCAAGTGGTGGAGCACAAAACTCCCAGATCTTTAAACCTGATGGTGTTGAAGGAGAGAGTCAAATATTTGCTTAACTTGCAAACCAAGCAGGAAAAGATATAAGACAAAGTGTACCAGATTAAATAAATACACGTTCAGTATCAAAAATAAAAAATTTTTTTATTTTTCTGTTTGAAGAAGCTGTTTTACAGCTTTCTTGAAATTTTCTTATTCAGCTTATAACCAACGACATATTATCGTTTTTCAGTCATATGCGTCACATTAACATCAAGAAGGGTAAGATACATTCAACACTTTGTTTTTCTTTTTTCTTTTTTTTTCAAAGTAAAACACTTATTCTGAATCTACGGATTCGTCATCATCATCACTTATCATGTACTTCTTCAGTATATCCAATACTAGATTTGTGTGTGGAAATTTCAATTTTCTTGGTGGACCTTTATTAAATCCGTCCCTATAACAGGTCAATAAACTCAAGGAAACTGTTTCAGTTAAGGTCAACAACAGATGTTAACATTAAGTTCTTAAAACCACCAAGAAGAACTGTTCAAAATCGTTGTAATTGTGAGGCTACGTACCAAAATAGAAGTACTTCTGGCTCCTTTTCCTCAAGGTCAATCTATAAGAGTTAGTATATAAAGTCAAGATTGCAAAACAACGAGTAAGGAAGACTTATTTTTGGACTAGTCTTGAGAAAAAATGTTTGAGCGTTTTTCTGGATCCAGAAAGAAAAATGGAGGAATATTGTTTTTTCTTGGTGCAAGTCTTGTGTCGTACAAATGATAAATTGAAGGTTCCACGCTTTGGTCTTCCGTGTGGGTTTATTTTGATATCCATCGACGGAAATGCCTCCTCCACACTCTCTTGTAAACGTAGAGCCTATACTCAAATGTCAATTCGCTATTGTCAAGTTTGTGTTGTACATGGCGGCTATACACGCGTCAGGAGGTACAGCGCTCTATGAGGAATGTGAAGCGTTCTGTACACTCATCTATAATACTGGTGGGCTCTTCCTTTGCTATTTTCGCTTTTTTAGCGCGTTTTTTTACCTAGAACGTGGCGTTAGATATCTAGAGCGTAGATATAGTACATACAGGCGCCGCAGTCGATGCTTTTCTCTTTATGACTACCCTCTTCTTTTTGGTGCTAGATACGTTATTGACAGGTTTTCCTGCCAAACGGCTACTTCTACGCGGCCCTGCGCGCATTTTTCCTTTAAAACTAACGGAGAAAATGATAAAATAAAAATTACGATGTAGATTAAGCAGCCTATACAACTTAAACCCGCTTTATTTTTTTGGAAGACAATCACGTGATAGATTTAAAAAAAAGCGGTTCTTCAAAAGCTACATTTTCTTTTTGAATCTATTTGTCTCTGTAACTTTTTTGGACCTCACCGGAAGCCTACAATACAAAGTAAGTCAAACAGAACTATTGCAAAAAAAAAAGCAAACGCGAAAATGAGATTGAAAGAAAAAGAGTCGTACAAGGTATTTTCCAGAATCTTGAGTTGCGTTGTATTCAGTATGAGATGACTGTGGTCCTGCGTGAGAGCTAGCACCACGGTAACCGCCACCTACTACTTTACCGGCAGGCTAATTCAAAAAGTAAGCTTGAGATACGGTTTTAACATCATTTATACTTACAGCGTATTTGCCTGAATCTTGGGTAGGGTTGACTTCTGTGTGGGAAGATTGAGGTCCTGAGTGGCTGCTCGCTTGACGGTAACCATCTCCAGCACTTCCAGCAGCCTACGCACTGAGTTAAAAAAAAAGCGCTTGAAAAGTTTACGTACAGCATATTTACCAATATCCTTGGTTGAGTTGTACTCAGTATGAGATGAGGTAGGTCCAGAGTGTGCGCTAGCCTGACGATAACCACCTCCAGTATTTCCAGCAGCCTTAAAAATTACTCAGAGTGATGAAAAGCGGATGTCGACATACAGCGTATTTACCAATATCCTTGGTTGCGTTGTAGTCAGTGTGAGACGAAGTAGGTCCAGAGTGTGCGCTTGCTTGACGGTAACCACCTCCAGTGTTTCCAGCAGCCTTAAAAATGATTAACGAGGAAGTTCGTAATACCTTAATTTGAAGAAAGAGAAAGCTACACTTTCGAGTTCAAAAACCCTGTTTAGGAGTTAACACTTACAGCATATTTACCGATATCCTTGGTTGCGTTGTAGTCGGTATGAGATGAGGTAGGCCCAGAGTGAGCGCTTGCTTGACGGTATCCACCTCCAGTATTTCCAGCAGCCTTAAAAAAAAGTTAGCAAACAATAGGCTAAAAATGAACTTACGGCGTATTTACCAATATCCTTGGTTGCGTTGTAGTCGGTATGAGACGAAGTAGGTCCAGAGTGAGCGCTTGCTTGACGGTAACCACCTCCAGTGTTTCCAGCGGCCTTAAAAGTGGTGAGTTACACTTGTTTCACCAAACTTTACTTACAGCGTATTTACCAATATCCTTGGTTGCGTTGTAGTCAGTGTGAGACGAAGTAGGTCCAGAGTGTGCGCTGGCTTGACGGTAACCGCCTCCACTGTTTCCAGCGGCCTACATAGTAAGTAAATAATAACACTCGAAAGAAAGCTTTATTACGACAAAAATAACGCTTACGAAATGTTAAAAATACCTTATCACGTGATGACGAATAGAAAAAAAATTTTCTTTCACGTGATAGCGAGAAAAGGAACAAACAAAAAAAAACTGCAATGTTGTTTTTGAAAATACTGCGAGAATGAAGAAGGCTCGTTTACGTACAGCGAATTTACCAATATCCTTGGTAGCACTGTAGTTAGTGTGGGAAGATTGAGGTCCAGCAGACACGTTAGTACCGCGGTAGCCACCAGTGTTTTTACTGGCACCTTGGAATAGCGTCAGTTTACATGATTGTACCAAACAGAAAAATTATCACAGAGTTTTGAAGTTACAACGGTTTTTTTGGTATTCAAAAACAAAACAGCGCTACTGTGTTTACAGTACTAGCATGTAAACTATCATAAAGAGGCAACCACACAAAGAAAAAAAAACACCAAAAAAAAAAAGAAACGAACCTGCCATTTTCCCTGGGTCTTGGGTAGGATTGTACTTGGATTTGGAAGAGTTTGGTCCAGCGAATACAGGTCTCATTGTTGTGTTTGTATTAGGTGTTAACGGTTTGAGTGCTTACCAACTATGTGATAAAGCAATCACATTTACAAAAAAAAACGTCACATCTAACGCAATGCTGGACAATACACGGCAGAACGCGCGTAATACTTTACAAACACTTTACAGCGCGCTTCTCTAGCGAGCTATTATTACGAGAGAGTGAGTGTAGTAGTTTTAAAGTAGTTTAACGGAAAAAACGACAAAGACGTTCTACAAATCCGACTTTACTGAATAAACAAACCCTCAAGGGCGAAATAAGCTAATTAATCAAAAAAGAGAGAACTTGAGAAAGAAACTCAGAGAATTGCAAGTCATCCAGAGTCAGTGTCGCTTAGTTCCGATGAGCTAGAAGCAGAAGACGATGAGGATGACGTAGAACCTTTTGTTGTAGTCTCCTCAATCTCTTGCATCTGTTTGAATAAATCAGGTCGCACTTTCGTTATCTTCCTACGGAATTGCTTATAAAAACTGTCTCCATCGCGTACGAGATCAGCAGCAACCCTTTTAAAATTTGCAGTGGATGCATAATTCTGAGTCATGGCGATATTCATCTCTCCCAAGTTATAAACTTGATGCCACCAACCTACACAGAGCGTAAGAACGCACTCAGAGGTAAAAAAAGAAAGCAAAATAATTTAAAGGCGCCGAAAACTCAAAACTACAAGAGCGCTCATAAGCGGTACGCTGTTGTCTCGTGGAAGTTCACGTAACAAGTTATAACGCTAAATGACGCGACATTCTTACCACTTGGAATAAATAACATCTCCCCTTCTTTATGCAAGCACTCCAAAGGCATTTGGTCTGGCTTTAGAGTAGGATATGTCTCTGTGTACCACTTTATTGGACAAGGTGCATTGTAGTACTCAGAATCATCAGGTCCTACGCCTGGAGGATGTATATGAGGCGGATACAAAGCCCATCGCTTAGTACCTGCAACACAAGGATTAAGACAAGCTGCAAACAATTGTTTAAACACTTACCGCGTACAACGCCATTCCAAGCTGATGTTCCTCTAGGATCAGTGTGAAACGGTGCACCACTGCGTGCTGGGCCAAGTAGAATCCATCTAGAATACGAATGTGATGAGAAAAAAAACTCGAGTAGCGTTTATTTTTAGACTAGCAAACAGGCCTGTTGTCGCCCAAAAAAGCCCACGAAAAAGCGAAAAAAGTATTTGGAAGGCAAAGAAAAAGAATTGTTCAACTGTTTTTTTTGGTTACCTGTAAGGAGGACGATCTCTTTCTCCAACATGTTTAAATAGATCCTCTCTGAAATACTTAGGTACTTCATAATCTTTAAGCATATCAGATGCACGCTTTACATAGTTCTGATCAAACAAGTACAAAGGTACTGTTTCTTGTTGAATATCAAAGTATGAGATATATCTATCAAGACGCATACGGAATCCACCTCCCGTACGAAACTACGGTAATAATATCAACATGTGTACAATAAAAAGGATCAATTGTTGAGCAAAGTGTAAGTACAGATCAATTTGTTGAAAAATAAAAAATTTCGCAAATTATACCTTTACTTTGCCGTATTTCTTCAGCATGTACGCCTTGTTCCATTTTTTCATTGCCTTCCAATTATTCATAACATCAGTAATGATTACTGGCTTACCAGGGTTCTCATATTTTTCGATAAATTCCTCAACAGAGATATCTACAAGCCCAAGTTAGCTTTGAGGATAAAAAATTAAAAAAAAAGATCTTTTGCACGTGCTTGATACACGAGGTATATGCTCTGGGCATGTACGCTCCCAGTATGCAGGATCAGCTGTAGTTCTATACCATAGTTTATAAGCCTAAAGAAACGTAAGAAAATGAGCTAACCGCTACTAACTGAGTTCTCTTCGCCGTCAGTGAGCAAGAAAAAGCCATGTTGCGTACTTTGAGCAGCTCTGCTTCCATTCCTCTGAAATTAGGTGCCAGCGACAGATCGAGCGGTTTCGCTTCGACGTCTTTGTAAGGCAGCTTGTGGCGGCTGTAATGATAATTAGTAAAAAAGGCCAAAAGCGGTTTAAACTTTTTTGCAAACTTTTTTTGGCATTTTCTCTCATTACAATATAGTTTGTGTAGTTGCTATCGTAGATTATGAATCTTACCGGCTATAATTTCTGTTGTGCCAATTAACGACAGAACGCTTCCAAGTGCCTTTAAATACTATGTTACCTTTGTATCGCCTTCTGGTAAAGCGTTTCCACAACCTATAGCGTTTGTCAGTGAGAAAACAAGTTTTATGCTGTTTTCGCGCCTCTCGTCGTCGCAACAGTATTTCCAAGCGCGGGAGCAACATCCTATACTAAGAATATCCGATGTACTAAGGAAGTCGTCTAGAAATTCGCGAATGAACTTGTAATCAAACACGAAGAAATGACCTAGCCCTCCCTGCCTGCTGTATTTCACTGGCGTAGCGGCCACTCTTATTGGGTAATGCTGAATTTGGGCTAAACCGGTTTTCTTGTCTAATATATCTTTTGGCAGTTTCTGTCGCTTGGACTGCAAGAATGCATCGTCCGCGAGCTTACTAGCAACTTGCTTGCTCATTCTTCCGCCTGACGCTATCTGATGTGCTCAATTTATCAACCGCCTATAATTGTATGGTGTATTATGGCTATTAGAGGTGCTTTTGACACTGTCGGCAAGAATTTAGTTCGGAGTTTGACCGCAAGATTTTGGTTGTCAATTACCTTTGTACTAGCACTTTTACAAATGACACCTGGCAGCGTAAATGATGGCGTAAAGCAAGTAGACTACGTTTGGTATAATGCTGTACGTCCCTATGTAGATTAAACAATGTTATTTTTAATTTGAAGCGTTTTTAAATTTCAACTCAAATGTCGTAATACAAATAAAACCAATGATCAAAGCTTCGACGTAACACTAAGTTTAAACGAGGCGTCAATCTTAATTTTTGTATTTTTTTTTTTTTTTTCGAATTTCTTGAACATACGACTTATTAACGCCTTTCGAAAGGACGGGCAGAAGATGAACACCCCTGGGGTATAGTGCATCGTATGGTATGTTCTAAATGATAATAGGTGATGCGTGGTGGTAATAATTCCTCAATACAAACTACAGCGCCTGTTGCTGGTCAGGGTGAGGCTATAGCTGCTACACCAGTAGTGCCGGTTAATAATGGTCAAAATGGCAACGCGCCGCGTCATTTTGGTGTAATAAAGGGCAACGTATTCAGAAAGGCAGCGGCTGCGCACAGAGACTTCGCGTTCACAAAATGGTAAGTGTATTTCTTTCTAAAGTCATCAAACACCTTTCCGGTGCATCAAAACTCATAAAAACGCATTACCAACAGCTTTCACGCCGTTTTTAAACAAAAGAAAAGGTCAATAACAAAAAAAAAACCAAACCTTTAAACACGCAAAACCGCCGTCATGTCACTCCCAAGAACCTTTTCACATTTTTATTTTTTCAATCAACGGGGTTTTTTTTCGTCGTTTTATTTTGGCCTTCGCTTATCCTCTTGACGCTTTTTTATTGCTCTAATGATTGGATGACATGTTATTTATACTATTCATAGGAAGTTTAGACACAATCAAAGGCTTGGTGCACTAGAAGAGAAGCATCAAAAGAAAATGGAAAGTAATGCTATAAAAAAAGTTAAAGAGCGTGAAAGACGTAGCCAAATGTCTGATGCTGTAGCACAACTACGTAGATTAGTACCTGACTGTCAAAGGCAGACAAAGAAAGTGAATCAAGCTATTGTTATGACGATGACTGTTAACTACATACGATTCTTACAAGATAAAGTAAACAGACTTGAAGAGGCATTACAAAAAAGTAACGAACTAGTACATAAACAACAAGCTATCATCTCTTCTCAACAACAACAGCAATATCATCAATCTAATAATCGCACACGTGATGGAGATGTTATAATGCAATCAACAGAGTTTACAGACTTAAGCAATGATAAAGGTTCGTCTAATATGCAAGGTGGTAGTACTGGTGGAGGAGGAGGTGTTGGTGAGGGTATGTTTGATATAGAAGATTTTGATACTCAAGCATTTCCAATGCTTTACGATCACAGAAAAGATAAACGTGGGTTTACAAATCAACAACAAGGTCAAAATAGTACTGGTATTAGAGGTGATGACGATGATAATGATCCTTTTGCTCATGAAGGAGCTCTGCAGGTTGAAGACTCTCAGTTTTTATCACTTGATAATTGGCATACTTGAAAAGAAAAAAAAACCTCCACCTAACGTTTTACGCACGTGATTTTTTTTCCCTTCTTCTTTCATCCCTTTGTTTTGCACTTCTTTAAGTTGTACCACTACAAAAGAGGAAATATGGTTTGTCGCGTGGATAAAAGATTTTTCCTTTTTTGTGCGCACAGACTAGACCTTTTTTTTTTCTAAAAGTACTACACGCTTTTGTAAACGATAAGCGCTACACACTCACTTGTAAATATGTAAAAAAATAAATGAGAAATTTTGGTTGTTAACCAAAATCATTATAACAGTACTCAATTTGAGTTTTGTGTCATAGTTGTGACGATCTGACTGTTTATTAGTTAGGTACTGCCGGGTTTTGTTCAATGCAACCTGCTTTTATCATGTAGAGCGGTCAAACCATCTGTACGAGAGTGAGAAACTAGAAACTATTTAGGTGAATCCAAGCAACAGAGCAAAGAGATTTAATGACTTAGTGCCACATGAACGACTACGTGTAGTACAACAGTTGCGTGCTTTCTCTGGTCCTCAGCTTCTTCATGTTAATGAAAGAGTACTCCGAACTGAAACTGCGAGGTGTTTATTTGGTGTATACACAATTGTTTTTACGTTTCATTTTTGTAGTGGAAGTTAAGCGAATATTTCACTACGTCCTTGTACACCGTCACGTTTGTATATTTTAGAGTTTTGTGCTCCACCACTTGCAAGACCGTCAGCAGTGAGTACTTGGAATGCCTTTGCGGCAGCCAATGAAGCGAGTACAAGAGCAACAATAACAGCGATTACAATAACTGCAATGATACCAGCTCCAATTGTAATACCAGGGATAATTGCTATTGGAAAACAAACACCGTCAACAGGTTTTTCAGTACATGTATTGACAGCATCCATTGTATCAGTAGCATTTCTAAACAAGGTAAGAACATGAAGTTAGTTTTAAGAAAGCTCTATTGTAGCTAAAAACTTGAGGAGTATAAAGTGGATGTGTTTTCGACGCACACAAATTCACATCCAGCGACTTTACATTCATCTCCTGGTTCACAAACAAATTTAGCTGTTCTACATCCAAGTATTCTAAAGTGTAAAAAGTCAAACAAGCGATATTACACAACCACGTGGTTCAAAGATTCTATTACTTACGGATCACACTTGTCTGCTACAAGACACTTGAGTGTTTCATTTACACCAGCACACTCAGTGTAGTTGTTGACACAACCGATGGCAGGACTAAAGTAAAAAAGAGTTAGGCAACATTGGCTGAAAGAAAAAGAGATAACTTACTCGCAGAAGTCATTGGTACAGACGCTGAAGTCGTTGCACACATCTACATCAATCATTGTGCTGTTACATTTACCTTGAGGATATAGATCTGTATCGAAAAGACATGTATCGATTGTACAACTAAGTAGATGCAAAGTTAATAGGAGAATAAAAAAGCAATTGGGAGTTCACTATATTGTAATTAACGTACGCGTTTTTATCATCACATAAGTTAACTTCAGCACATGTCTTGTTTTCAGGTACACATACAGAGTCAAAACAATTGTTGATTGGTGAACATAAATCTTCTTCAACACATCCACTTGTTACGTTACAAGAGTACACCTTACATGGATCACCCTTATCACAGTTTATTTCAGTTTGAATACATCCACGGAATCTATAAATAATTTTTTAGACAATACCTGTAGGTACAGTCATGAAAGTATTGTGGAATGACGGAAAAGAGGAACGTTTTTATTTCTCACGTGATATTTCACGTGCGAGTTTGTTCTTGCAGAAAAACAACAATAAGTTAAACTATATACGTACGGATCACACTTTGCTGTAAAGCAAGCGTTTTGTGGTTCACAAGGTATCTCTTCATCAGCGCAACCACCTAGTAGAAAGGAAAAATACATCAGTACTTTGCTGGAAACAACACAAAACTATGCTCTAAAAGAGTTATGTACATACTCAATGGATCACAAACGGCTTGGTTACAAGCATCTTTAGGTTGGCATACAACAGGTTCAGCCACACACATTCCTGTCGTTGTATCACACGAATCCAAAATACACATGCTGTTTCTTTTAGAAATAGTTAACGTATTTTTTTCATCATGTGTTTGATGTTGCGTACGAGTTACATCTTGGAGAGGTATCTCTTATCTTGCAGTTATCTGGTGGAGTCGCACCAGTACCCATTGTATCACAATACGCCTCCAAACACTTGTTGGCCTAAAACAGCAATAGATGATTAATAAACTGTTGAGAAGACAAAATAGTACATCTAGCTCGTCCTTTAACACTGCATCACAGTCAACTTCGTTACCTGTCATCTGGTCTTGACATACAGTGCAGTCTCTGTCAGTAAACACACACCTAGAGGCATAGTGTTAATGCGAAAAACAAAGCAAGAAAATGGGTGAATTAAAAGTAAGATAAGAAGGTTCTTATATTGTTGTTCGTACATTCCATCGGAAGCTCTACAAGAATCACTTGTACAAAATTTGTCATCATCACAAATCTTATCAACAGCACGACAACCAACATTTGCTAAAAAGTTAAGAAGGTAAGTGTGTAAGAAAGCTCGAGAAACACCGGAAAAAAAAACTGGTGAACGAGCAACTATGGTCTTGTCGTTCCCGATACATACGATCACAAGAGTATTCTTTACATTTGTCAGCTTGATTACAGTCCTTGTCTTCCACAGTACAGCCTGGTTTTATAAAAATTTAGCAAAGAATATCAAAGTTTGAAAAATTGCAATTGAGGATAGATCGTACCTGTTGCAGGATCACAACCATAGTTTTTACATTTGTTATCACCACTACAATCCTTTCTTTTTCTTAGACAACCTTCATCAGGATCACACCAGTGTTCCCAACATTCGGTCTACAAGACTTTTAAGAAATTTAAAGATGAAGGAAACAAGAAACTGTTTGAATATGTAAGTCGATTTTGACAAGTACCTGAAATTCCACAAGCGCTTGGCTCTTGCAATCTCCAGCTGTGATAGGTTTTGTACTACATCCTGTTACAGGATCACAAATTGGTACTTGACATTTATTTGCCACCGGACAGACTACAGGTTTGGTTGTACACTAAAAACAA
Source organism: Trichosphaerium sp. ATCC 40318 (assembly GCA_038496445.1). Classification (NCBI taxonomy): domain Eukaryota; phylum Discosea; class Flabellinia; family Trichosidae; genus Trichosphaerium; species Trichosphaerium sp. ATCC 40318. Next base: position 82,503 of record JALMLS010000556.1, read on the forward strand.
TCTTTAGATATTGTTTGCTTTGGCGAGGACTATTCTGAACTTACACCAACATTTGGATTACACTCATCGATTATACACTTTGACTTACTATCACATATTATTGGCTCATTTGAGCAACCACCAGGATCTAAAGAACAAACACGTGAGTACAAGGCGTAGCAATCGTAGATTTTGCATTGTTTTGTTTCAACGTACTTGTAGGATCACAAGTATCTCTTGTACATTGGTTGTTGTCATTACAATCCTTCTCAGTTTCTACACAAGCAAACCCAGCAGCTTCGATACATTTTGATTCATGACAGAAGTCCTTTGGTTCACATTCTAAACAAGAACTTAGACTTCAAAACAAGCATTGAACGAAACTAGAGTATCGTACTTGAAGGGCATGTACATTTTTGTCCACAGAGACAAGCTCCATTACAAGCAACACCACAATCGTTTCCATTGTTTACTAGAAACACAAATTAGCGAACCAAACAGCAAAAGTTAGTTGTTGATGTACCTGGGCAAATAACAGAAAGAATGTTTTGAAGTTTTGCATCAAGAGCAGCGAAGTTATCAACAGCGATATGATCTTCAGGCCATTCACTTGTGATTGTGCGAAGATCAAGTGGAGAAGTGTTATCACCAACAGCAATAGAAACAAGTTTGTATCCAGCCTAGAACGAACCGGTAAGTGGCACTTAGCCAAAGCAAAAAACAACATAGCCAGCGTACGTCCTTGGCTCTACCACTCCAGAGCTCAAGTTCATCTCTTCCTCCACAGTTTTGACATGTCTGTCCACCAGGGCCATATACTCTAAAATCCGAGTTGACGATGTACAATTAATAAAACCTGTTCCGTACGGAGGAGTTCCTCTACAACAGTCACAATCACCATTACTACGACGTTCAATTAGTGTGTACGAGCAATAAATCGCCCTTTAGCTATTTTAGTACCTTCTACAATCACCCCCGCATGCATTTCTATCACAAGGTCTGTTGTTTACACCATCAGTCAATGTCAAGATAAGCTAAAATCACGTGTTAATTATCCACAAAATGAAGAAGAAGTTGGTAATTAAATCACGTACACCTGGAACACCTGGTCTTTTATTGCTTTGAAGCTCATTGTAAGCCAATTCCATACCACATCCGATACAAGTGAATCCATTTTTTTTGTTGATGTCTGTAAGATAAATGTTAAACAAAGCGTTTCAAAGGATAATTAGAAGGCTACTTACTGTTGAGTTGATTGATAATTGTGGATTTACTCCCAGAAAGTGGTAAAAGACTTCTTCCAGTCTCGGCATACAGTTTTAATGCTGAATCAAATAAGGTAAGATGCAAGTAAACAACTATTAGGTTACAGGAACATGCACTCACCAAAGTTTGCATCATTTCTACCAACTTTGAATGCATTTACAAGTCGCTTAGCGAATTCTAGCAAATCACGCCACTAAGTTTAATGTTATAATAAAATACACAGCGCTAACTTACCTCTACGTCGTTGATACTTCCAGATTCATCAAGAACCATGACAATATCGAAAACTTGTGCACATTCATCTGTACAACCATCACGTGAAGATCTAAAACAGAAAAATAAGAAATACATAAACTTTTTGGGTAAAAACAACATACTGATCTTCCAAGAAAGCATTGTCAGGAAAGTTAGAGCTCAATTGGACTTTGGTATGATCGAAAATCCATTCTTCGCCACTCTTAAATTTGACACTAAGTGCAAAGTGTTAGCTACAAAAGTACATAATGAGTAGTACGTACAAGCATATTTTATCTTCGTTGAAGCAAAGTTCATCAACTTGTCCGTTTGCCGCATTAGGGCTCACGTTCCAACAGTCACAACCATCACGGTTCGCTATTTTATTACCAGACGATGTGAGTACTGGTATGTTTCTTTCTTCTCCAAAAGCTTCACAACTACTCTCGCACTTACGAAGACGAATACTCTAACGTAAAACATGTCAGTAAACACGTGAAAAAACAACATTTTTTAATATTTGGTGCCTCTTTGTAAATATAGGCCTCGCTCAACGATCCAGCGTTTAGTCCTTTGTATATCCTAGCAACACAAGTTAGATCGTGGCAGTGTAGGTTCAATAAAATAGTTACAGTCAAGCTATTGTTTTTGTGATTTGGCAATAGTTGTATCCAAATGAAATGAAAATGACTCAAAACAATAAAAAATTGTATCGCAAGTAAAACACAAGTCTTGAAGAACCCACGGTTTCGAAGATTTCTTATACAAGAGGTGGTTTGGGCATGTCCCTTAAGTAATTGGATTGAAAAGAATACGTACCATCCGATTGTTTCAGCGTCTTGGTCATAGAAGAAGTCTGAAGCTGAGATTGTACCCTGTTGTAAAGGAACGTGTTACTTTCTTATTTGGTGATGACATTGGTGATGACGTTAGAGCCGTACCTGAACGAAAGGACGGTTGCGTATATCAACATCTTTTGCTATGTAATGTCTTGCACCTGCTGCGAATACACACAGGCAAATTGAAAGAAGAAGGAAGAGTTGTCGCATACTTGAGATTTAGCAGTTTGTGATGTTCTCATAAACTCACGCTAGCAGTACACAAGACCCTATAACGTACACAACAAAAGTGAATCCAAGAGGCACTCTTTGAAAATATTAAAACAATTCCAGTTGAGCTGAAACTAACATCACGTGTAGTCAAGAGTTCGTTTTTGGTTTTTTCAAAAAAAAACAACCTTCTCCGCTTTCTTCCCAAACTACATAATGTGTTACGCTAAAATCTTGTATTGCGTTAGGTAGCACAGAAGCGTAGGAGAAGACCTTGGAGGCAGGATGAGATTTTTTATAAAAACAGAACCCCACTACTGCAAACCCGAGAAGGTCATCCGACAACTATCATCCATCATCCTTTTGCCTTTCTAACTAGTAAACAGTATTTGTAGGCGCGTCTAAAATTAAAACAACTTAATAGTTAGAAAGTAGACCTAGCGTTGAAAAAACAGCGTAAAGCGCGATGCGAGAGCATATGCTGGTTTTTTTAGGATGGGAGATGTGTGGAGTTTTTTTAGGATGGGAAGGGCTTCCCAAATACTAGCACAGAGTTTCCGAACTTTCTTGTAAAATACAGCGTACTAGGCGAGAGATTTAAACAACTTACATAACGAGAGTAATCAAACAATTGAGATGGGATTTGTCGGATATTTTTGGCGCTAGTACACTAGGTTATTCGCTACTGTTTAAAACCAACCTAGAAACACTTCTAAGACACTTATAAGCAAGTCTCAAGGCGCTATAAAAGAGCAAGTACCCACCAAACCATTTTGTACTTCAGATAGTGATAGAGGCTGGTCTGAAGTTAGGAGTCTCTGCAGTCGCGCAATACAATTCAAATAATGTTTCTCTAATACCTCAGATATTTTTTAAAAGCCACGTGATACATCAACTTTGCGTAAACACTTGACTATTATTCGTTGTGCGCACGTGTCTATGAAAGCCGCAAATATAACAAAGTAAGGCTGGATCGATTGTTGCCAAGAAGTGTTCGTGTAGCACTCTAGGTTACAGCCGAGCAAAGATAAAAGGAGCTTCAAAACTCCCGGTGACCTTATCTGGTCTCAACACTTTCGAATTGCCTAATACCTAACTACGGCTGATGTTCTCTGCTCGATACCTTGGCAACGTTGACATCAATTTATCGTTTCTAATATAGGGAAGTTCAAACTACGTATTCCTGTGGGATTGTCTCAAGTCACAGCAAACAAACAGAAAGGGGTGGACATACTAAGAAAGAGGAAAGATTTATAATAATCTGTCGTGTTTATTTCTAGCACCAATGATAGGTGTTTATGAATCTAAGTAAGCAAATTGTTCATTGTTTAACTCTATTGGTTTACATGTTAAGCAAAGATTTGACTCTCTCCTTTGACACCATCAGGTTTAAAGATCTGGGAGTTTTGTGCTCCACCACTTGCAAGACCATCAGCAGTGAGTACTTGGAATGCCTTTGCAGCAGCCAATGAAGCGAGTATAAGAGCAACGATGACAGCGATTACAATAACTGCAATGATACCAGCTCCAATTGAAATACCGGTGATAGCTACTGCTGGAATACAAACACCATCAACAGGTTGCTCAGTACACCTATTGACAGCATTCATTGTATCAGTAGCATTGCTATAAAAAAGTAAGAATATGTAACGTAAAACAGCTGTAAAAAAAGTTTTGCTTGAAAGTAAGCGAACTGAGTACTAAAAAAAGACTTGGGTGACGTACATAAATTCGCATCCAGTGACTTTACATTCATCTCCTGGTTCACAAACAAATTTAGCTGTTCTACATCCAAGTATTCTAAATTGTAAAAAGTCAAACATATTACACAACCACGTGGTTCAAAGATTCTATCACTTACGGATCACACTTGTCTGCTACAAGACACTTGAGTGTTTCATTTACACCAGCACACTCAGTGTAGTTGTTGACACAACCGATGGCAGGACTAAAGTAAAAAAAAGTTAGGCAACATTGGCTGAAAGAAAAAGAGATAACTTACTCGCAGAAGTCATTGGTACAGACGCTGAAGTCGTTGCATACAGCATCTACATCAATCATTGTGCTGTTACATTTACCTTGAGGATATAAATCTGTATCGAAAAGACATGTATCGATTGTACAACTAAATAGATGTAAAGTTAATAGGAGAATAAAAAAGCACTTGGGAGTTCACTATATTGTAATTAACGTACGCGTTTTTATCATCACACAAGTTAACTTCAACACATGTCTTGTTTTCAGGTACACATACAGAGTCAAAACAATTGTTGATTGCAGAACATAAATCTTCTTCAACACATCCACTTGTTACGTTACAAGAGTACACCTTACATGGATCACCCTTATCACAGTTTATTTCAGTTTGAATACATCCACGAACTCTAGAAAAATGCTTTCAATTAAAATTCGAACAAATGTTTGGCCTGAAACAAAAAAAAGGTATATACGTACGGATCACACTCAGCTGTAAAACAAGAGTTTTTTGGTTCGCAAGGTATCACTTCATTACCACAACCAGCTATGTTGAGTACCAATGTATCAGAACCAATAACGGTAGAAGAAGAGTTTGCAACGTACTTGTTGGATCACAAATAGCTTTGTTACAAGCATCTTTAGGTTGGCATACAACAGGTTCAGCCACACACATTCCTGTCGTTGTATCACACGAATCCAAAATACACATATTGTTTCTTGCAGAAATAATGTGTTAGTACTTTTTCTTTACATTTGTTTTGATGCTGCGTACGAGTTACATCTTGGAGAGATATCTCGTATCTTACAATTATCTTCAGGATTTGCACCAGTACCCATTGTATCACAATAAGCCTCCAAACACTTGTTGGCCTAAAACAAATTATTAATTAAAAGTATTGTTGTAAAACGTACATCTAGCTCGTCCTTTAACACTGCATCACAGTCTACTTCTTCACCTGTCATCTCATATTGACATACAGTACAGTCTCTGTCAGTAAACACACACCTAGAGGCATAGTGTCAATGCGAAGGGTGACAACTTGGAAAATATGGTTCTCATGTTGTTTTTGTTGTTCGTACATTCCATCGGAAGCTCTACAAGCATCACTTGTACAAAATTTGTCATCATCACAAATCTTGTCAACAGCACGACAGCCCACTTTTGCTAAAAAAAATCAAGAGGGTAAGTGAACAAGCAACTCAAAACAAAAGAAAAAAATCTAACAAATTCTGATAATTCCTCGTGGACGAATAAAAACGTTTTTCTTATTTCTTTCGTGTACGTACGATCGCAAGGATATTCTTTACATTTATCATCTTGATTACAGTCCTTGTCTTCCACAGTACAGCCTGGTTTTATAAAAGTTTAGCAAAGAACCTAAAATCTAAATATTGATAGATCGTACCTGTTGCAGGATCACAACCATAGTTTTTACATTTGTTATCGCCACTACAATCCTTTCTTTTTCTTAAACAACCTTCATCAGGATCACACCAATGTTCCCAACATTCGTTCTACGTAAGCCTTTTAGTACACACATAGCAATTAAAGATAACAACAAGAAAAACTGGTTTTGAATAATTACCTGAGTATCCAACGGCGCTTGGCTCTTACAGTTTGAATCACTTATTGGGAATGTTGTACATCCTGAATTACGATCACAGAATGGTATTTCACATTTGTTTGCTGGGCACAGCACAGGTTTGGTTGTACACTAAAAACAATCATTAGCTTAGTTTCAGTTTGCCTGGGATTTCAAATGTAAGTGTTTTGAGTATTCCAAACTTACGCCAACATCCGGATCACAGGCATCGATTATACACTTTGACTTACTATCACATATTATTGGCTCATATGTGCAACCATCAGGATCTAAAGAAGAAACGCATGAGTACAAGGTGTACCAAACTTGTTAGATTGTTTGTTTTTAACGTACTTGTAGGATCACAAAAATCTCTTGTACATTGGTTGCCGTCATAACAATCCTTCTCAGTCTCTACACAACCGAATCCAGCGGCTTCGATACATCTTGACTCATGACAGAAGTCCTTTGATTCACATTCTAAGAAAGAACTTAGGCTTCAAACAATCATTGATCGAAAAGTATACGACGAATATATGACGTACTTGAAGGGCATGTACATGTTTGTCCACAGGAGCAAGCTCCATTGCAAGCAACTCCACAATCATTTCCATTGTTTACTAGAAATATGTTAAGAACTTACATGCTTACACCAAAGGTTTGATGTACCTGGACAAATAACAGAAAGAATGTTTTGAAGTTTTGCATCAAGAGCAGCGAAGTTATCAACAGCGATATGATCTTCAGGCCATTCACTTGTGATTGTACGAAGATCAAGTGGAGAAGTGTTATCACCAACAGCAATAGAAACAAGTTTGTATCCAGCCTAGAACGAAACACGTGTCAGTTGCGCCTGAAAAAAGTAATATAATCAGCGTACGTCCTTGGCTCTACCACTCCAAAGCTCAAGTTCATCTCTTCCTCCACAGTTTTGACATTTCTGTCCTCCAGGCCCAAAATCTCTAAAAGTCAGATTAAATAAGAATGTACAACAAAAACCAACTGGTAGTCCGTACGAAGGAGTTCCTCTACAACAGTCACAATCACCGTTACTATAACGTTCAATTAGTGTGTACAAGCAATAAATCGGCTTTTAGCTAAAGTACCGTATACAGTTACCCCCGCATGCATTTCTATCACAAGGTCTGTTGTTTACACCATCAGTCAATGTCAAGATAAGCTAAAATCACGTGTTAATTATCCACAAAATGAAGAAGAAGTTGGTAATTAAATCACGTACACCTGGAACACCTGGTCTTTTATTGCTTTGAAGCTCATTGTAAGCCAATTCCATACCACATCCGATACAAGTGAATCCATTTTTTTTGTTGATGTCTGTTAAACAAAGTGTCAAAGTGGGAAGACAAGGATGTTACACAGCTTACTGTTGAGTTGATTTACAATTGTGGATTTACTTCCAGAAAGTGGTAAAAGACTTCTTCCAGTCTCAGCGTACAGTTTTAATGCTGAATCAAACAACGTGAGACAAGTCACTCATATTACATAAAGGGATAAATTAAGCATACCAAAGTTTGCATCATTTCTACCAACTTTGAATGCATTTACAAGTCGCTTAGCGAATCCTAGCAAATCTTCCCACTAAGTTTAATGTTAGTATAAATATATCATAATGAAACACAGCTCTAACTTACCTCTGTTTTGTTGATACTTCCAGATTCATCAAGAACCATGACAATATCGAAAACTTGTGCACATTCATCTGTACAACCATCACGTGAAGATCTAAAACAGAAAATGTAAGAAATACATAAACTTTTTTGGGTGAAAACAACATACTGATCTTCCAAGAAAGCATTGTTAGGGAAGTTAGAGCTCAATTGGACTTTGGTATGATCGAAAATCCATTCTTCGCCACTCTTAAATTTGACACTATTCAAACGAGTTTAGCTACAAACAAGCGCGTATGCGATAGTGTGGTAGTACGTACAAGCATATTTTATCTCCATTGAAGCAAAGTTCATCAACTTGTCCGTTTGCCGCATTAGGGCTCACATTCCAACATTTACAACCATCACGGTCCGCTATTGTATTACCAGACGATGTGAGTACTGGTATGTTTCTTTCTTCTCCAAAAGCTTCACAACTACTCTCGCACTTACGAAGACGAATATTCTAGCGTAAAACAGTTAAGAAAGTACTTAAGTGTAGAAAAACCGTAAATATCACGTGTTACGATACCTCTTTGTAAATATAAGCCTCGCTCAACGATCCAGCATTTAGTCCTTTGTATATCCTAGCAACACAAGTTAGATCGTGGCAGTGTAGGTTCAACAAACTTAAAATGTTAAGCAAAGGTATTGTTTTGTGATCGTTGATAAATGTCATATCACCCGTAAATGTTGTAAAGAAGCAAATTTGCAATGTGATTAGGGTGAAGTTTACGTTCACCCAAACAGTTTCAACAAGAAATTGGTGTTTTCGAAATTTATGAAAAGTGCACAAGAGTGTCGAAGATTTCCGATACATGTGACGGTGTTAGCATATCCGTCTAATGTAATTTGGTTGAAAAGATGACGTACCAGCCGATTGTTTGAGCGTCTTGATCATAGAAGAAGTCTGAAGCTGAGATAGTACCCTGTTGTTAAAGAAACGTGTTACTTTCTTATTTGGTGAAGACATTGGTGATGACGTTAGAGCCGTACCTGAACGAAAGGACGGTTGCGTATATCAACATCTTTTGCTATGTAATGTCTTGCACCTGCTGCGAATACACACAGGCAAATTGAAAGAAGAAGGAAGAGATGTCGCATCCTTGATAGCAAAAAGTATGTGGCGTTCTATCGGTGCACAAGGGAATAACATACACACAACAAAGTGAATCCTGGAGATTGCAGGCTGTAAATACAACAGCACTAGCTGAAAGTAACCTTCGTACAACAAGAGCTCGTTTCTATTTCCTTTAAAAACCGTATCCAGTTTCCTCCCAAACTACAAAATGTGTTTACTACTGGCACATAAACGTTTTAACCGTTTATTTCCTTAACTAATACGGAGCATAGGAGAAGATGTTGGAGGCAGGATGATAATTTTTATATCGAAACAAAACCCCAACCCGAGAAGATGATCCGAACTCGAACCTATCACCCTTTTGCACTTTCAAATTATTGTAAAATAAAGTATTGTAGAGTGTTTCAAATAAAAAACTTAGGTCGTTAGAAAGCACACACGCTAGTATGGAAAAAAAAGGTGGGAACGATGGAAGCAAGGATGAGATGGGTGGGTTTTTAGGATAGGGTTTTTTAGGATTGTAAGAGGTTTCCGAAAGTACCAAAGCAGAGATTTCCTAACTTTTTTTTTTAAAGAATACTGTTTTAAAATAAAGCGTACTAGTGAGGATTGAGATTTAAACAACTTTTTAGAATGAGGGTCATCAAACAATTAGGATGGGATTGGTATGCTGTTTTAGGCGCTAGTACACACCGTTAACCGCTACCATTTAAAAACTAACTAGAACCACTTCTAAGACACTTATAAGCAAAGTCTCACGGCGTGATAAAAGAGGAAGTACCCGCTTAAAAATTTTACACTAGAAACGGTAGTAAGACACGTGTTAGTACATGTTGGGCTTAGTGTCCATGAAGAGTCTCACAATTAAATTCAAATAATATTTCTCGTTAGAACTCGGAAAGCATTTTGTATGTTGAACGCAGCACGTGATAATTCAACTGTACTTATTATACACTTGGCTAATGTTCTCATTATGCGCAGCGGGTGTACGAAAGAAACGCCAATATGTCGTTACGTGATTGCCCAAAAGCGTTTGTACAAAAGTAAAGTTTGCTAGAAAAACCTGTTGCGGCACGTACAAATACATTTTCTTCTGTTGTTAAATTTCTAACTGGAAATTTCGTTGCTGGCATAGATACCAGTAGAAAGGTAAACATTTTCAACTCCAGGACATTATATTCGTGAAGGTAGTTCTTGTTATTAAGTGATTGGAGTCGCTTTACCAATAAAACAATCAGAAAAAACGAGCGTTGATAAGTTTATGCGGGAATGTTCTGGTTCTTAATGTATTGAGGGAAAGTCACCTTAGTTTCAAACAAAGTTTTCCCGCGTGATCAGTTAACAAAGATACCACAATGGCTACAAGCCCCTCACCATATAACTGAAATACTGCTCAGACAACTGAAGGTGTCAGCACTTACAGGCATCAAAGTGATTGGTGTTGAACCAGATTTACTAAATCTACCTTTTCAATGTCCGTACAACAACTGCTGCGGGTACATTTTGGTGTTTAAGTTTTATCGCTGTTGAAAAGAGTAATAGTCCATGTGTTGTAATGTTGGTGTTTATTTGTGATCTGAGTAAGGTGGACAATTTGTTGTTTTGGTTTTTTCGTTTTATTTTTTGTTGTTGCAAGTTAAGCAAAGATTTGACTCTCTCCTTCAACACCATCAGGTTTAAAGATTTGAGATGTTTGTGCTCCACCGCTTGCAAGACCGTCAGCAGTGAGGACTTGGAATGCCTTTGCAGCAGCCAATGAAGCAAGTACAAGAGCAACGATTACAGCAATGATAATGACAGCGAGAACACCAGCTCCAATTGAAATACCCGTGATAGCTACTGCTGGAATACAAACACCGTCAACAGGTTGCTCAGTGCACCTATTGGCTGCTTCCATTGTATCAGTAGCATTTCTAAATAAGGATAAGACAGCAGAAGTCAAAACCAACTCAGTTTTACCCTTTGAACAAAATGCAAAAAGAAATTCTTCGGATTGAAAATACAACTACAAAAATGTGGAGTAAAAAGATTTAATTTTAACGTACATAAATTCGCATCCAGTGACTTTACATTCATCTCCTGGTTCACAAACAAATTTAGCTGTTCTACATCCAAGTATTCTAAAGTGTAAAAGTCAGAAAAAACTGAGAAAGTTCAAGGCAATAACTTACGGATCACATGGGTCTGCTACAAGACAGTTGAGTGTTTCATTTACACCAGAACATTCCATGTAGTCGTTGACACAACCAATGTCAGGACTAAAGTAAAAAGAGTTAGACAACATAAGTTGAAATAAACGAGATAACTTACTCGCAGAAGTCATTGGTACAGAACGCTGAAGTCGTTGCACACAGTGTCTACATCAATCATTGTGCTGTTACATTGGCCTTGAGGATATAAATCTGTATCGAAAAGACATGTATCGATTGTACAACTAAGTAGATGTAAAGTTAATAGGAGAATAAAAAAGCACTTGGGAGTTCACTATATTGTAATTAACGTACGCGTTTTTATCATCACACAAGTTAACTTCAGACACATGTCTTGTTTTCAGGTACACATACAGAGTCAAAACAATTGTTGATTGGTGAACATAAATCTTCTTCAACACATCCACTTGTTACGTTACAAGAGTACACCTTACATGGATCACCCTTATCACAGTTTATTTCTGTTTGAATACATCCACGGACTCTACAAACAATATTAGATGATATTTCCAATAACTTACAATGTAGGTTTTTGAGGAACACCGAAAAAAGTTGGCAGTTTTTCAAACGTGGTATTTCATGTCCACATGCAAATATTGGAAGTGTTTATGTTCTCGAGCAAGAAAAAATATACGTACGGATCACACTCAGCTGTAAAACAAGAGTTTTGTGGTTCACAAGGTATCACTTCATTACCGCAACCCTCTGTTGTAGAAAAAAATAAGTACTGGTTGAATCAACTAAAGAATGTCGTTTAAAACTAGAACGTACTCATTGGATCACAAATAGCTTTGTTACAAGCATCTTTAGGTTGGCATACAACAGGTTCAGCCACACACATTCCTGTCGTTGTATCACATGAATCCATAATACACATATTGTTTCTTAAAACCGTATAGTTAGTATTTTTTCTTCACGTGGTTGATGAGGCGTACGAGTTACATTTTGGAGAGTTATCTCTTATCTTACAATTGTCCTCTGGATTTGCACCAGTACCCATTGTATCACAATACGCTTCCAAACACTTGTTGGCCTAAAACAAACAATAATTTATTAATAAACGCGTAGTTAAAAAACAATTTAGTACATCAAGCTGATCCTGTAATACTGCATCACAGTCAACTTCTTCGCCTGTCATCTGGTCTTGACATACAGTGCAGTCTCTGTCAGTAAACACACACCTAGAGGCATAGCGTCAATGCGAAAAACAAAGCAAAGAAAGGGTGACTTAAAACTTAGGAAATATGGTTCTCATGTTGTTTTTGTTGTTCGTACATTCCATCGGAAGCTCTACAAGAATCACTTGTACAAAATTTGTCATCATCACAAATCTTATCAACAGCACGACAACCAACGTTTGCTAAACAATTAAGTAAGTGAGTCAGCTCAAAAAAAAACAAGAGAGCATAAATCCTGTCACGGACAAGAAAACTTTTCTTTTCTTATTTCTTTCTGATACTTACGATCGCAAGGATATTCTTTACATTTATCATCTTGATTACAGTCTTTGTCTATAGCAGTGCACCCTGACGTTAAGTATTAACAAATAAATTGTTTTTAGTTCAATGAATTGCCTGAACGTGTTAACGTACCTGTTGACGGATCACAACCATAGTCTTTACATTTGTTATCACCACTACAGTCCTTTATTTTTCTTAGACAACCTTCATCAGGATCACACCAGTGTTCCCAACATTCGGTCTACAAGACTTTTAAGAAATTTAAAGATGAAGGAAACAAGAAACTGTTTGAATATGTAAGTCGATTTTGACAAGTACCTGAAATTCCACAAGCGCTTGGCTCTTGCAATCTCCAGCTGTGATAGGTTTTGTACTGCATCCTGTTACAGGATCACAAATTGGTACTTGACATTTATTTGCCACTGGACAGACTACAGGTTTGGTTGTACACTAAAACATCTTTAGATATTGTCAACGAAAGTTAATATTCTGAACTTACACCAACATTTGGTTTACAGTCATCGATTATACACTTTGACTTACTATCGCATACTATTGGTACATTTGAGCAACCACCAGGTTCTAAACAAACGCGTGAGTACAAGGTGTAGCAAACTTGGTGCCTGTTATGTTTTAACGTACTTGTAGGATCACAAGTATCTCTTGTACATTGGTTGTTGTCATTACAATCCTTCTCAGTTTCTACACAAGCAAATCCAGCAGCGTTAACACATTTTGATTCATGACAGAAGTCTGTTGGTTCACATTCTAAACAACAACTTAACCCTAGGCTTCAAAACAAGCATTGAGAGAAACTAGAGTATCGTACTTGAAGGGCATGTACATTTTTGTCCACAAAGACAAGCTCCATTGCAAGCAACTCCACAATCATTTCCGTTATTTACTAGAAACATATTAAGATTAAATGCTCAGTACAAAAGGATGGATTGATGTACCTGGGCAAATAACAGAAAGAATGTTTTGAAGTTTTGCATCAAGAGCAGCGAAGTTATCAACAGCGATATGATCATCAGGCCATTCACTTGAGATGGTACGAAGATCAAGTTCAGATGTTTTATCACCAACAGCAATAGAAACAAGTTTGTATCCAGCCTAGAATGAAACACGCGTCAGTTGCACCGTAACCCAAAGAAAAAATAACCCGTGTTATTTTTGCTGCATCAAAGTAACGTACGTCCTTGGCTCTACCACTCCAAAGATTGAGTTCATCTCTTCCTCCACAGTTTTGACATTTCTGTCCGCCAGGTCCAAATACTCTAAAAAGTCAGAGTAAACAAGATGTACAACACCAAAAAATCCGGTTTCGTACGGTGGAGTTCCTCTACAACAGTCACAATCACCATTACTATGATGTTCAATTAGTGTGTACAAGCAATAAATCGCCCTTTAGCTATTTTAGTACCTTCTACAGTCACCCCCACATGCATTTCTATCACAAGGTCTGTTGTTTACACCATCAGTCAATGTCAAGATAAGCTAAAATCACGTGTTAATTATCCACAAATTGAAGAAAAAGTTGGTAATTAAATCACGTACACCTGGAACACCTGGTCTTTTATTGCTTTGAAGCTCATTGTAAGCCAATTCCATACCACATCCGATACAAGTGAATCCATTTTTTTTGTTGATGTCTGTAAGATAACTGTTAAACAAAGCGTTTCAAAGGATCTTTAGAAGGCTGTACTTACTGTTGAGTTGATTTATAATTGTGGATTTACTCCCAGAAAGTGGTAAAAGACTTCTTCCAGTCTCAGCATACAGTTTTAATGCTGAATCAAATAAAGTAAGATATAATTAAATGAACGTTGTTCACTCACCAAAGTTTGCATCATTTCTACCAACTTTGAAAGCATTTACAAGTCGCTTAGCGAATCCTAGCAAATCTTCCCACTAAAGTTAACATCAGTACTAACATATCACAGCAAAACGTTGCCCAAGCAGAAAGCAAATAGATCCTAGCATACTTGTGCGGGGCCGATACTTCCAGATTCATCAAGAACCATGACAATATCGAAAACTTGTGCACATTCATCTGTACAACCGTCACGTGAAGATCTACAAAACAGAAAAGTAAGAAATACATAAACTTTTTGGGTAAAAACAACATACTGATCTTCCAAGAAAGCATTGTCAGGGAAGTTAGAGCTCAATTGGACTTTAGTATGATCGAAAATCCATTCTTCGCCACTCTTAAATTTAACGCTATTCAAACATGTTTAGCTACAAACAAGCGCGTATGCGATAGCGTGGTAGTACGTACAAGCATATTTTATTGCCATTGAAGCAGAGTTCATCAACTTGTCCGTTAGCCGCATTAGGGTTTACATTCCAACATTTACAACCATCACGGTCCGCTTTTGTATTACCAGACGATGTGAGTACTGGTATGTTTCTTTCTTCTCCAAAAGCTTCACAACTACTCTCGCACTTACGAAGACGAATATTCTAGCGTAAAAATAGGTAAGCAATCACGTGACACCAAAACAGCGTAAATATCACGTGTTACGATACCTCTTTGTAAATATAGGCCTCACTCAATGATCCAGCGTTGGTCCCTTTGTATATCCTAACACGATTAGATCACGTGCCAACAAAACACTTAACACGAATTAAAATAAAGCTATTGTTTTTGTGATTTGGTTGTCATATCACGAGAAAGTCGTTAAGAACCGTAGCTATGTCTTGTTCTTCGGATAGGTGAATGTATAATGAACAAATAGTTTTGGTGTTTTGGAATTTAAAACGCACACGAGCACGCGTATGTACACGAGCCAAAAAAAAACTCTTTTGTCGATGATTTCTGATACAAGTGGCGGTTTTAGTATATCAGCCTCTATGTAAATTTGTTTTGAAAAGGTGACGTACCAGCCGATTGTTTGAGCGTCTTGATCATAGAAGAAGTCTGAAGCTTCAATAGTACCCTGTTGTTAAAGAAACGTGTTACTTTCTTATTTGGTGAAGACATTGGTGATGACGTTAGAGCCGTACCTGAACGAAAGGACGGTTGCGTATATCAACATCTTTTGCTATGTAATGTCTTGAACCTGCTGCGAATACACACAGGCAAATTGAAAGAAGAAGGAAGAGTTGTCGCATCCTTGAGATTTAGCAGTTTGTGATGTTCTCATAAACTCACGCTAGCAGTACACAGGCCTATAACGTACACACCAAAAGTGCATCCTGAACGACACGCGCCATAATATAAAACAGCATCAGTAGAAACTAATTAACATAGTACGGCAGTAGCAAGAGTTTATTGGTATTTTCAAAAAACCTTCAACATTTTCATACAAAATGTGTTTTACTTGTCCGGGCACGCGACACTAAAAACGTTTATTGCCTTAATTAATATAGGAACGTAGGAGAAGAGGTTGGAGGCAGGATGAGATTTTTTAGTAAAAACAGGACCACACTACTGCAAACCCGAGAACTTCCTCCTATCACCCTTTTGCTCTCAAACAAAGTAACACCCACAACTATCTATAATCCTTGCCGCTCAAATTAATGTAAAAAGTATTGTGTAGACGCTCGTTTCAAATAAAAGTAGTTAGAAAGCACACACGCTAGTGTATAAAAAAAAAAGCTGAGAGTGATGGAGGCAGGATGAGATGCTGGTTTTTAGGATGAGATGTACATGGTTTAGGATGGTAAGGGCTTCCCAAATACTAACACAAAGTTTATCTAACTTTTTTTCTCCTTGCACTCGTTTAAAATGATTGAGATGTAAACAACTTTACAATAATGAGAGTCAGCAAACATTTGAGATGGAGATGGGATTTGTCGGATGTTTTTGGCGCTAGTACACAACGTGAATCGCTACCGTTTAAAAGTTTACCAGAACCACTTCCGAGGTACTCGTACGTCTCAAGGCGTTCAAAAGAGTCAAGAGGTTCAAAGAGGAAGTGCCCACAGTGATACATAGTGGTACATATACTGTTCAGAGACCCGACTACCTATACACCAGCGCATATGTCCTACTATCTACATACACCTTTGTATTTGACTAGGTTCAAGTTAAGTTGTACAGAAATCACTATTGGAAATATCCCAGTCTTATCTAACAAGTTTGGTAAAGACCCACACAATACTGTTTTTTGTTGAAAAACCATCACGTGATACTTCAACTTTCCTTATTGTATACTTGGCTAGTATTTTGGTTGCGTGCTGGCGTTTCTGAAGTACTACTCGTGAATGCCAAGCCGTTTGTAAAGCTCTTTTGGTTTATTGTACAAGTTAATAGAGGGCTTCTCAAGCAGCGTGATGTTCTCCTGGTATCGTCTGAATAATTGAAATGTAGCTCAATCCGCTTGACATATCCACTGGATGGTTTGGTATATTCTGCTAACAAACGAGAAATTCAATTGCATTAGGCAGCGAGTTAACTGTAGCTTATCGACATCTATTGCAACACAAGAAATCAGAACACAGCCTATTTTTAAGCAAAGCATTGATAAGTTCACTATCAAGAAGAGCTGAGTATAATCTTTGTCTCGCCGGACATCCCCAGTTCCTTCTGTAGTTGAGTAGTGTTAGCATTGACCTAGTAGTGCAGGACAAAACGTTGTTTCCTAGGTAATAAGTAACAATTATTAGACAACGTGTTTGTTCTGAATAAAATGTACTGTGGATATTGCCATATCATCTGAGGTACAATACAGGACGACCAAATGAGAATCCTGGAACTAGTTTTAGAGTGACTAAACCAACCAGTCGGTTATCATCTTGTCAGATAGCGACTGAATCATGAACACATCTACAGCTTATTGAAGCTCTCTGCTGTTACATCAAGTTTGTGAAATCTATTGATTGTTTTCGATTCATTCATTTTATGTGATACGATATTAACCTCGTTGTTGTGACTAATTTGATATTTACCATCAAAATAATGTATCAATAAAGGAGCATTATTAACTTTACCAGCTACAACTGAATCATTGTAAGTCTCATTACTGTCTTTCCAAAAAAGATCATACATTATATATATTGGGTGGAGCTCAGAACTAGTAGGATTGACTAGTCTTTTACACTCCTTTATAATATAGTCTACACTGAAATTACGGTAAAATATTGTGGGTGCGTTTATTTAAGTACAAGTTGTGTCGTTTTTTGATTTACAAGTTAAGCAAAGATTTGACTCTCTCCTTGTACACCATCAGGTTTAAAGATTTGAGATGTTTGTGCTCCACCACTTGCAAGACCGTCAGCAGTGAGGACTTGGAATGCCTTTGCAGCAGCCAATGAAGCAAGTACAAGAGCAACGATTACAGCAATGATAATGACAGCGAGAACACCAGCTCCAATTGAAATACCCGTGATGGCTACTGCTGGAATACAAACACCGTCAACAGGTTGCTCAGTGCACCTATTGGCTGCGTCCATTGTATCAGTAGCATTGCTATAAAACAAGAATAAGGCACAAAGGTAAAAAGTTGTTTTCGATATGATTATGCTCGCGCCAGAAAAATGAAAATTCTCGTGTAAAATTGTTTTACGTACATAAATTCACATCCTGAGACTTTACATTCATCTCCTGGTTCACAAACAAATTTAGCTGTTCTACATCCAAGTATTCTAAAGTGTAAAAAGTCAAAACAAGTGATATTACACAACCACGTGGTTCAAAGATTCTATCACTTACGGATCACATGGATCTGCCACAAGACAGTTGAGTGTTTCGTTTACACCAGAACATTCCATGTAGTCGTTGACACAACCGATGGCAGGACTAGAAGTGAAAAAGAGTTAAGCAATATGAGGTTGAAATAAAAGAGATAACTTACTCGCAGAAGTCATTGGTACAAACGCTGAAGTCGTTGCACACAGTATCTACATCAATCATTGTGCTGTTACATTTACCTTGAGGATATAAATCTGTATCGAAAAGACATGTATCGATTGTACAACTAAATAGATGCAAAGTTAATAGGAGAATAAAAAAGCACTGGGGTTCACTATATTGTAATTAACGTACGCGTTTTTATCATCACATAAGTTAATCTCAGAACATGTCTTGTTTTCAGGTACACATACAGAGTCAAAACAATTGTTGATTGGTGAACATAAATCTTCTTCAACACATCCACTTGTTACGTTACAAGAGTACACCTTACATGGATCACCCTTATCACAGTTTATTTCTGTTTGAATACATCCACGGACTCTATAAATAATATATTAGTTAGATGATACCTTTCGATTACTTAGCACGGCTTTTGAAGAGCTAACGAAAAAACCTGCAATTTGTATTCTAACACGTGATATTTCACGCACTGCGTCACGAAAAGTTGGCAATTTTTAAGTTAAGACGTGGAAAGTGTCGAACAAAGTTGTCCTAGAACAAGCATGTTAAAATATACGTACGGATCACACTCAGCTGTAAAACAAGCGTTTTGTGGTTCACAAGGTATCACTTCATTACCACAACCAGCTATGTTGAAAGGAAAAAATATATCAGAACATAGTAAAAGAATGTTGTTTGAACGTACTTGTTGGATCACAAACAGCTTTGTTACAAGCATCTTTAGCTTGACATACAACAGGATCAGCCACACACATTCCAGTTGAGTTATCACACGAATCCAAAATACACTTGTTGTTTCTTTTAGAAATAATGTGTTAGTACTTTTTCTTTACATTTGTTTTTGGGCTTACGAGTTACATTTTGGAGAGTTATCTCTTATCTTACAATTGTCCTCTGGATTTGCTTCAGTACCCATTGTATCACAATAAGCTTCCAAACACTTGTTGGCCTAAAACAATAGATGATTAATAAACTGCTGAGAAGACAAAATAGTACATCGAGTTGGTCCTTAAACACTGCATCACAGTCAACTTCTTCACCTGTCGCCTGATATTGGCATACAGTGCAGTCTCTGTCAGTAAACACACACCTGGGGACCAAAGTGTTAATGCGAAAAACAAAGTAAAAAAACAGTGAAACCCATAAAAAATAAGGTCTTGTGTTGTTTTTGTTGTTCGTACATTCCATCGGAAGCTCTACAAGCATCACTTGTACAAAATTTGTCATCATCACAAATCTTATCAACAGCACGACAACCAACATTTGCTAAAAAGCAAGAGGGTAAGTGAACAAGCAACTCCAAAAGAAAAAAGAAAAAGGTGACTAGAAAACATATTTTTCTTGCTTCTTTTTGGTACGTACGATTGCAAGGATATTCTTTACATTTATCATCTTGATCACAGTCTTTGTCTTCCACAGTACAGCCTGGTTTTATAAATATTTAGCGAAGAACCTAAAATCTAAATATTGATAGATCGTACCTGTTGCAGGATCACAACCATAGTTTTTACATTTGTTGTCACCACTACAGTCCTTTCTTTTTCTTAAACAACCATCATCAGGGTCGCACCAGTGTTCCCAACATTCGTTCTACAAGACTTTTGTAAGCAACAAAAAGATGAAGAGAAAAAAAACCAGTGTAATTAGAATATGTACCCTCGTATTCATTGGCGCTTGACTCTTGCAATCTCCAGCTGTGATAGGCTTTGTACTACATCCTGTTACAGCATCACAAACTGGTACTTGACATTTGTTTGCCACTGGACAGACTACAGGTTTGGTTGTACACTAAAACAATCTTTAGACTAGTTTGAAGCAGAAATATTCTAAACTTACACCAACGTTTGGTTTACAGTCATCGATTATACACTTTGACTTACTATCGCATACTATTGGGACATTTGAGCAACCACCAGGTTCTAAACAAACGCGTGAGTACAAGGTGTAGCAAACTTGGTGCCTGTTATGTTTTAACGTACTTTTAGGATCGCAAGTATCCTTTGTACATTGGTTGTTGTCATTACAATCCTTCTTGGTCTCTACACAACCGAATCCGGCAGCTGCAACACATTTTGATTCATGACAGAAGTCCTTTGGTTCACATTCTAAGCAACAACTTAGGCTTCAAAAATAGGTGAACGATATAATTTATGACGTACTTGAAGGGCATGTACATTTTTGTCCACAAAGACAAGCTCCATTGCAAGCAACTCCACAATCATTCCCGTTATTTACTAGAAACATATTAAGATTAAATGCTCAGTACAAAAGGATGGATTGATGTACCTGGGCAAATAACAGAAAGAATGTTTTGAAGTTTTGCATCAAGAGCAGCGAAGTTATCAACAGCGATATGATCTTCAGGCCATTCACTTGTGATTGTGCGAAGATCAAGTGGAGAAGTGTTATCACCAACAGCAATAGAAACAAGTTTGTATCCAGCCTAGAACGAAACACGTGTCAGTTGCGCCTGAAAAAAGTAATATAATCAGCGTACATCCTTGGCTCTACCACTCCAAAGATTGAGTTCATCTCTTCCTCCACAGTTTTGACATCTTTGTCCACCAGGTCCAAATACTCTAAAAGAGAGTAAATAAGGTTTCTCATCAAAACCGGTTCGTACGGAGGAGTTCCTCTACAACAGTCACAATCACCATTACTATTACGTTCAATTAGTTTGACAAGAAAAAAATGACTAAGGAGTATAAGTTGTTTGCTTACCGTTGGCATCCACATGCATTTCTGTCACAAGGTCTGTTGTTTACACCATCAGTCAATGTCAAGATAAGCTAAAATCACGTGTTAATTATCCACAATTAAAGAAAAAGTTGGTAACCAAATCACGTACACCTGGAACACCTGGTCTTTTATTGCTTCGAAGCTCATTGTACGCCAGCTGCATACCACATCCGATACAAGTGAATCCATTTTTTTTATCAATGTCTGTGAGACAAGTGTTAAACAAAGCGTCAAGGGTCAGAGAAGACAGTACTTACTGTTGAGTTGATTGATAATTGTGGATTTACTCCCAGAAAGTGGTAAAAGACTTCTTCCAGTCTCAGCATACAGTTTCAATGCTGATTTAAAAAAAATAAGCACATTCACACGAACTAAAAGGTATAGCACTCACCAAAGTTTGCATCATTTCTACCAACTTTGAATGCATTTACAAGTCGCTTGGCGAATCCTATCAAATCTTCCCACTAAGGTTTTTAACTTTAGATCACAACAAAATAAATCACGTGTTTTTCAAAAAAAAAGCACAAAACACTAACGTACTTCTGCGTCATTGATACTTCCAGATTCATCAAGAACCATGACAATATCGAAAACTTGTGCACATTCATCTGTACAACCGTCACGTGAAGATCTACAAAACAGAAAAGTAAGAAATACATAAACTTTTTGGGTAAAAACAACATACTGATCTTCCAAGAAAGCATTGTCAGGGAAGTTAGAGCTCAATTGGACTTTAGTATGATCGAAAATCCATTCTTCGCCACTCTTAAATTTAACGCTATTCAAACAGTTTAGCTACAAACAAGCGCGTATGCGATAGCGTGGTAGTACGTACAAGCATATTTTATTGCCATTGAAGCAGAGTTCATCAACTTGTCCGTTAGCCGCAGTAGGGTTTACATTCCAACATTTACAACCATCACGGTCCGCTATTGTATTACCAGACGATGTGAGTACTGGTATGTTTCTTTCTTCTCCAAAAGCTTCACAACTACTCTCGCACTTACGTAGACGAATATTCTAGCGTAAAAATAGGTAAGCAAGCACGTGACGCCAAAAATAAACAAATCACGTGTTACGATACCTCTTTGTAAATATAGGCCTCACTCAATGATCCAGCGTTGGTTCCTTTGTATATCCTAACAACACAAGTGAGTCGCGTTACCAAAATAACTTAAAATGTTAAAAAAAAAGCTATTAGTTTGTGATTTGGTGATTGTCATATCACCCGTAAATGTCTTTACTTTATGTATGTAAAGAAGCGAAAATATACTTTGTGTTTCGTGTAGGTGAAGTTTAAATGAAAGCAAACATAGAAATAGTGCACAAGGGAGAGCACCGTTGGTAAATATCACAAGGTTTCGAAATAAAACACAGAGTCGACGATTTAAGATAAAAGTGGTGGGTTTAGCGCCAGAGTAACGGCAATTTGGATTGAGAAGGTGACGTACCAGCCGATTGTTTGAGCGTCTTGATCATAGAAGAAGTCTGAAGCTGAGATAGTACCCTGTTGTTAAAGAAACGTGTTACTTTCTTATTTGGTGAAGACATTGGTGATGACGTTAGAGCCGTACCTGAACGAAAGGACGGTTGCGTATATCAACATCTTTTGCTATGTATTGTCTTGCACCTGCTGCGAATACACACAGGCAAATTGAAAGAAGAAGGAAGAGATGTCGCATCCTGGAGGTAAAAAGTTTGTGGCTTACTCACGTACACTGCGGACACATTGTTGGATAGCGTACACAACAGTGAATCCAATACGCTAGCTCTTTGAAAATAAACCTGTATCAGTTGAGTTACAAGAGTTCGTTTTTATTTTCAAAAACTCATCTTCCTCCCAACCTACAAAAATGTGTTTACTTCTTGGCGTAACGTGATCGTGTATTATTTTACATTGCATGAAAGCGTAGGAGAAGAGGTTGGAGGCAGGATGAGATTTTTTTTTTAAAAAACGGAACCACACTACTGCAAACCCCAAACCCGAGAACTTCATCCGACAACTATCACCCATTTGCCCTTTAGCAATGTAAAAGTGTTGTAGAGTGCGTCTAAAATAAAAAACAAATAGTCGTTAGAACACACGCTAGTGTATAAAAAAAAAAGCTGAGAGCGATGGAGGCAGGATGAGATGCTGGTTTTTAGGATGAGATGTACAAAAGGGGTTTTTTAGGATGGGAAAGGGCTTCCCAAATACTAACACAGAGTTTATCTACCTTTTTCTCTCCCACACTCATTTATTTAATAAAGCGCCATGAGAAGATTGAGATTTAAACAACTTTACAATAATGAGAGTCAGCAAACATTTGAGATGGAGATGGGATTTGTCGGATGTTTTTGGCGCTAGTACACAACGTGAATCACTACCGTTTAAAAACGAACTTTAACCACTTCCTAGGTATTTATGAGTATGTCTCACGGCGTTGTAAAAGGAAGTACCCATAAAACTTTTGCTCTATTTACTATTATATAGTAAAACAGTTTTACAAGTCTAAATAAAGGAGATCACGTGTCTTTACGTTTTCGGAAGTTATCACAATTCAATTGATAATTTTCCCCAATCCTATGAAAGCATTTTATTTTGTTCAAAGTCGCACGTGATACTTCAACTTTGTTTGTTGTATATAGTTAGCTACTACTCGTTACGCACAGGTGCTTTACGAAAGAAACGAAATAGAACAACCTGAGTTTGAATCGTGATTGCCAAGAAGTACAGCACTTTAGGTTGCCATGTCGAACATAAAAGGCGGCTCAAACTTTTTGGTTACATTCTCTCGTCTCAAGATTACTAAGTGCTAATACCCAAAACGTTTGATATAGGTTATTGATTCACAGCTGAATGAAATTGTTTTACCAAACGAATTGCTCTCGGGTAATACTGACTGCAATTTATACACGCGTTTTATTTATCAATAGTTGAGTCTATGAGTTTTACAAGGTTCTCACCGTGCGGAATTACTATTCATGACTATTCAACTTTGGAGTCTCTTGAAACACCATCAGAAATAATGGCATCACTTTATCTCATGTTATACCGGGACAACATCAAAGAGTCCATTAATCTGTCATTTCTTAACATTTTATACATCTCATATTGTATCACTCAAATCAACTAGACTACAACAATGTCTTATCTCACATGTTCTCCATAAAATGAATGAAGATGTGGAACATTTCAAGCGTTTGGTTGGATTGAACAAGACTATCAATATCGAAGGACACGATAGGCAACAACAAGACAATGGCGAGAAGCAATCAAAACATCCTCCCTAAAATCCTTTTTTTGAAAATGTAAAAATTATTTTAATTTTTCCTTCAAACATTTGCAATCGAGTCTTCCAAAATGTAGAATAAATCCCCTCGTGTGGCTACACTAGAGCCACCAAAGACTGAGTGTCTTTCCTCCCAAGCGCGTCTCCCTTATTTTGACAATGTTGGCCAATCTAACTGAGAAAAGGCACTTGAAAAACTACAATGTTTGATGCAATGAACATAATGTATAGCTTGACTTAAACACTGAGCTAGTTACTGAGCCAGATAAGCATCTACGGACTAGTGTCTACGCCAATTACGAATCAAAGTTCTACCAAACTGCCAGCTTCCACTATAAGCCCTCTGTAGCCTGTCGCAGGTATCAATACAGGCAAGACTATTGACAAGTACTAATCAAATTACACGGGATTGCAAAGCAAAGTGTTCATCCACAATTGGGACAGATCTATTAGTGCGCTCAATATCATATATGTTAGTTTTTGCAAGATCTTACACTTTGATACTTCTGCCAAACCTGCAGCTTGAAAGATTTGGATAATATAAGAGGCAAAAAAATTAATCTAGGCACCAATTTGATGTAGCAATTGGCAGATATGTAGTACCTTCAATTGTCGTTTTGGGGAGCTCTTTCTGTACAGCTGACAGGAGCGTTAGTACTTGTCAATACTATGGCAAATTCTAGTATTGAGTTGGAAGTGTCAGGTTTACTAAACAAATGTTGATTCGAGTATGTCTTCAAAGGCGTCTGTTGTTGATCTGGCCAAGGTAATCATTAACTATGAGAGGCATCAGTTATAAGCTATTTGAGGGCATGTACTTAAGGCAGGTTTGGTCCTGTGAAATCAGTGTGGATCTGAAACTTGCCCGCAACAGTTAAGTCATAACAAACCTCAACCTAAGAAGTACCACAAACAAAATTTATATTTATGTTGTTTCTTCGTAATTAATAAAACGACACTACGCTGGAATCAAGGTAAAATATTGTTGGTGTTTATTTAATCAAGCACAAGTCGTTTAATATTAGTTTTGCTTCATTTTTTTGATCCTTATTGTTGATTTACAAGTTAAGCAAAGATTTGACTCTCTCCTTCAACACCATCAGGTTTAAAGATTTGAGATGTTTGTGCTCCACCGCTTGCAAGACCGTCAGCAGTGAGGACTTGGAATGCCTTTGCAGCAGCCAATGAAGCGAGTATAAGAGCAACGATGACAGCGATTACAATAACTGCAATGATACCAGCTCCAATTGAAATACCAGCGATAGCTGTTGCTGGAATACAAACTCCGTCAACAGGTTGCTCAGTACATATATTGACGGCGTCCATTGTATCAGTAGCATTTCTAAACAATGGTAAGAAAAGCAGAAGTAAAAAATCTTGTGGAGTACAAAAAGATTTGTTGTTGACGCGGACGTACACAAATTCACATCCTGAGACTTTACATTCATCTCCTGGTTCACAAACAAATTTAGCTGTTCTACATCCAAATATTCTAAAGTGTAAAGAGTCAAAACAAGTGGCAACTACATCATGATTCAAAGATTCTATCACTTACGGATCACATGGATCTGCTATGAGACAGTTGAGTGTTTCGTTTACGCCATCACATTCCATGTAGTCATTGACACAACCAATAGAAGGGCTAGAAAACCGAGTTAGGCAACATTGGCTGAAAGAAAAAGAGATAACTTACTCGCAGGAGTCATTGGTACAAACGCTGAAGTCGTTGCACACAGTATCTACATCAATCATTGTGCTGTTACATTTACCTTGAGGATACAGGTCTGCATCGAAAAGACATGTATCGATTGTACAACTAAGAGATAAACGTTAATAGAGTTCGCGAAAACAAACAATATCAGCCGCAACATTGAAACTGTTCTACAAACCGGATATCATTTTGTGACGTACGCGTTGTTGTCGTCACACAAGTTAATCTCAGAACATGTCTTGTTTTCAGGTACACATACAGAGTCAAAACAATTGTTGATTGGTGAACATAAATCTTCTTCAACACATCCACTTGTTACGTTACAAGAGTACACCTTACATGGATCACCCTTATCACAGTTTATTTCAGTTTGAATACATCCACGGACTCTATAAATAATATATTAGACAATACCTTCAGGCATGTTACAAGTCACGTAACCATGCTTGTGGAAAAAAACAAAAAAGTGGCTAGTTTTTATTTCTCACATGACTTTCACGTGGGTGCGAACAAAAGTTCGTCTTTGACAAGTAAAAAAATTAAAACGTACGGATCACACTCAGCTGTGAAACAAGCATTTTGTGGTTCACAAGGTATCACTTCATTACCACAACCAGCTATGTTGAAAGGAAAAATATAAGAACAAATAACGGCAAATAAACTAGAACGTACTTGTTGGATCACAAATAGCTTTGTTACAAGCATCTTTAGGTTGGCATACAACAGGATCAGCCACACACATTCCAGTTGTTATATCACATGAATCCGTAATGCACATATTGTTTCTTTTAGAAATAGTGTTAGTATTATTTTTCTTCACGTGTGGTTGATGAGGCGTACGAGTTACATTTTGGAGAGTTATCTCTTATCTTACAATTGTCCTCTGGGTTTGCACCAGTACCCATTGTATCACAATAAGCTTCCAAACACTTGTTGGCCTAAAACAATAGATGATTAATAAACTGCTGAGAAGACAAAATAGTACATCGAGTTGGTCCTTTAACACTGCATCACAGTCAACTTCGTTACCTGTCGCCTGATATTGGCATACAGTACAGTCTCTGTCAGTAAACACGCACCTAGAGATCTTGTGTTAATGCGAAAAACAAAGAAAGGGTGACAAAACCATTAAAAAATAAGTGTCTTTGTTGCTTTTGTTGTTCGTACATTCCATCGGAAGCTCTACAAGAATCACTTGTACAAAATTTGTCATCGTCACAAATCTTATCAACAGCACGACAGCCAACATTCGCTAAAAAAGCAAGGGTAAGTATCACGCACCTATTTATCAAAAAAAAAGAAACAGGACAAGAAATATTGTTCTTGCTCCTTTTTGGTACGTACGATTGCAAGGATAGTTTTTACATTTATCACCTTTATCACAGTCTTTGTCTTCTATAGTACAGCCTTGTTTTATAAAAGTTTAGCAAAGAATAAAGACAAACAGGTCTTTTTAAAATTGCAATTGAGGATATCGTACCTGTTGCAGGATCACAACCATAGTCTTTACATTTGTTGTCACCACTACAGTCCTTTCTTTTTCTTAAACAACCATCATCAGGGTCACACCAGTGTTCCCAACATTCGTTCTACAAGACTTTTAGAAAGCACGTATACTTGCAAAGCAACAAAAAGATGAAGAAAAACCAGTGTAATTAGAATATGTACCCTGGTATTCATTGGCGCTTGACTCTTGCAATCTCCAGCTGTGATAGGTTTTGTACTGCATCCTGTTACAGGATCACAAACTGGTACTTGACATTTGTTTGCCACCGGACAGACTACAGGTTTGGTTGTACACTATAAACAATCTTTAGATATTGTTTGCTTTGGTAAGGGCTATTCAGTACTTACACCAACATTTGGTTTACAGTCATCGATTATACATTTTGACTTACTATCACATGTTATTGGGACATTTTTACAACCACCAGGTTCTAAACAAACGCGTGAGTACCATCTATACTTGCTTGAGGAATTGTTTTAACGTACTTTTAGGATCGCAAGTATCTCTTGTGCATTGGTTGTGGTCATTACAATGTTTCTTGGTCTCTACACAACCGAATCCGGCAGCTGCAACACATTTTGATTCATGACAGAAGTCCTTTGGTTCGCATTCTAAACAACAACTTAAACAATCATAGAGAAAAAATATCTGACGTACTTGAAGGGCATGTACATTTTTGTCCACAGAGACAAGCTCCATTGCAAGCAACTCCACAATCATTTCCTTTGTTTACTAGAAATTTGCTTTAACAATCAAATACTCAAGACTGGATGTAGAATAAGAAGGAGAGTGGATTGATGTACCTGGGCAAATAACAGAAAGAATGTTTTGAAGTTTTGCATCAAGAGCAGCGAAGTTATCAACAGCGATGTGATCTTCAGGCCATTCACTTGTGATTGTGCGAAGATCAAGTGGAGATGTGTTATCACCAACAGCAATAGAAACAAGTTTGTATCCAGCCTAGAACGAACACGTATTAGTTGTGCCTAAAAGAAACAAATAGTATAAATGAGCGTACGGCCTTGGCTCTACCACTCCAAAGATTGAGTTCATCTCTTCCTCCACAGTTTTGACATCTTTGTCCACTAGGTCCAAATACTCTAAAAAGCCAGAGTAAATAAGGTTTTTCAACTAAATCGGGTTTTGTACGGAGGAGTTCCTCTACAACAGTCACAATCACCATTACTATGACGTTCAATTAGTATCGAGCGAAATGGAATATAAGCTGTTTTGCTTACTTGTAGCATCAACCTACAAAAATGTGTTTACTTCTTGGCGTAACGCCATCGTGTATTATTTTACACTGCATGGAAGTAGGAGAAGAGGTTGGAGGCAGGATGAGATCTTTTTTTTATTCAAAAAACACCAGTACTGCAAACCCGAGTTCATCCGACACCTATCACCCGTATGCCCTCTACAATATGCAAGGGTTGTAGAGTGCGTCTAAAATAATAAACAAATAGTCGTTAGAAAGCACACTAGTGTATAAAAAAAAAAGCTGAGAGTGATGGAGGCAACAATGAGATGGGTGGGTTTTCTAGGATGAGATAAACAAAAGGGGTTTTTTAGGATGGGAAAGGGCTTCCCAAATACTAACACAGAGTTTCCCTAACTTTTTCTCTCCTTTAAAATAAAGAGCCATGGTGAAGATTGAGATTTAAACTACTTTACAAGATGAGAGTCATCAAACAGTTGAGGTGGAGACCGGATTTGTCGGATGTTTTTGGCGCTAGTACATAACATGAATCTCTACCGTTTAAAAGTTTACCAGAACCACTCTGAGTGTAACGCTCTGTACTTAACTACATTACTTAAATATTTACTTAGTTTCCATATATCCAACCTTCGTACCCTTACACTGAGGTATTTGTATGTCTCAAGGCGTTGTAAAAGAGGAAGTACCCATATAAACTTTTGCTCTATTTCCTATTAAATAGATAAACAGTTTTACAAGTCTAAATAAAGGTAGATCATGTGTATCACAATTCAATTTATAATTTTCTCTAATACGAGGAAAGCATTTTATTTTGATCAAAGTCGCACGTGATACTTCAACTTTGTTTGTTATATAGTTAGCTACTACTCGTTACGCACAGGTGCTTTACGAAAGAAACGAAATAGAATAACCTAAGTTTGAATCGTGATTGCCAAGAAGCGTTTGTACAGCACTTTAGGTTGCCATGTCGAACAAACATAAAAACGTGTTCAACAGTATTCCAATCAGTAGTAAGGCACGTGACTTTCTGGCCCTACCATCACACAAAGTACTCCACAAGGTACACCATTAGGATGCTTGCACATGCTGGTAGGGCTACCTGTGCTCACAAACCATCCCAAAAACTTAGGTTAGCGCTAACAAAAAATAGCTATTTCAGGTCAAAGCCATTAACAAGGTTTTTTACAACAATCAAAATTCGCGGTAGTTGGAAACCGTATTGCAAGCGTATTCATAAATTTCATTTTCTTATGGAACTAATACAAGGGAAGAAAAGTGTAGTAGTTTTATTTGACATGTTGAGAAACTGAATCTACAAGTTGTCTTTGGCTACAAGTGTCAAATCTAGTCTCAAAGGGTTCAATTATTTTTATCAAAAAAAAGGATTTAAGACTGGTTACGACTTTTGTTGTAGATTGAAATTGGTTATTGTAACAAACGGTATTTCATGTAAGGGTGCATATAATGAAAAGAGCAAGGATAATCGATCTTACGGGTGACTCTGATGATGAATTGGAACAACCGCCACTAAAACGTAAAAAAATCGTAGTTACGCCTTCAAAACCTTCTTTTGTGCGTAAACAATAAACTTTACACGTTGATTTTTATTAATTTGCTTGTATTTGAACTAGGAGATGCCGTCATGCCCTATATGCTATCTAGATTATACAAAGACAGGAGCTGTAGTTCCTACTGCATTGAAATGTTGCGGTCACGTATTTTGCGTTAATTGTATAACAGCAGAGCTGAGCGGCCGCAAGAAATGTCCCTTGTGCAGCAAAAAGTTCAAAAAGAGCGACATTTTGCGTTTATACATCGACAAGGCTGTTGTAGTCGATAACGAAGAACGGTATGTACAATTACACGACAGCGCAGTTTTTGCGTCTGTTGTACAGAAATTCGACTGATTTACAAATAGTGAGCGGCTACAAGCTGAATTAAACAAACAACGCGTGCAGAAGCAGCAAGCAGAGAAAAAATGTACAAATCTACAACGTCAAGTGGACAAACTAAAACAAACTGTCGAGAATCTAAAGCGGTGCGTACCAACAATATTTTAACAAACTTTTGCACTTAAACCACAAAGTGCAAAAAAGTTTTTTCACTTCATTCTCTTTTTAATTGTTTGCTGCTTCATTCAATACACAATAACTCACCTCTTTTATATATATAGGCAAAAAACAGCCCTTATAAATGACCCACGTATAAGACCTCATAATATTCAATTACCACCATCAACGTTTATCGACAACAACATGTACGCTTCCTTTTTGTAATTTTTAACATAAGTAAATAGGAAACAATGTTTTCAGTGAAATGTAAACTTTTTTATTGTTCAATCAGACCGTTGGTACTTATTTTATTAATGTAGAGAACCCTCCGTGGTGGGTATTAAAAAGACTATAACATACAAAAAAATAGCTTCTATTCCAATGAATCCTATGGGAGCTGTACGAATTGAAACTACTTTTTTTCTCTTTTTTTTTTTCTCTTTTTTTTTTTGTACCTTTTTTTAGCTCTTAAAGTCTCCTTTAGTAATAGTGAATAGGATAAAACGTTAGCTTTGGATAGTTTGAAGCACGTGGCACATGTTGGTATACACTCTAGAGACGGTTTTGGCTATAAAAAAGTGTCAATGTTAGCACCAACACACACTCAAAACGTACTGTATGTTTACATAATATTACATCGTTTTACTGATGACATGTTATTAGATTTGCCAATAGGATAATTACTGACATGAAAATGAGTACTGATGGAGGTAAAAATCGATATTTTGACTCTTTTTTGTAGTTGCCACAACATGTCCTTACTGTTTGCTTTTTAGGTAAATACACTCTTTGCTCGTCTTTGGACCACCACGTATACATAATAGATAATGAGTTTAATCAACCAGTACGTTTTTTATGATAATATCGAGCACGTGCCTTGTTTTTTTTAAGCATACATTTATTTTTGTCAAAAGGTTTTGAATTATACGCCTCATCTCATTGCATACTCTTGTGCTTGGTCATCAACAGACGAAAATATATTTTATACTGGTGCTAGCACTGGAACTCTTTTCAAGTTCGACATGAGAATGACTAAGCAACCAATCTCATCACAAAGGAGTACGTACTTTATTTTTTCTTAATTTTCTCAGAAATATTGCTTCTCTAACAAGTCTTTAAGCCCACCTCAAGACTAAGATTCACTCTATGATACACACTAAGAATGGATTAATCTTAGCATGTCAGGGTGGTATCGAATTATTAGATAAAAATGATAAATCAGTGGACGTTATTTGTAAGATATCTCAACAAACAACTTTTTTTTTTCTTTTTTTTTGCTGTTTCAGCTCAAAGCGATTATGAACTCCTACTACTTTTGATTTATGCTTTCAAGTTGAACACACTGTTTGCTATTGTTCTAATATACAATTTATAGATAGAGGGACATGCAATAGCGTGTGCTATGACCAACATTCAAACTTGCTAATGGCAGGGTATGTTGGTATGGGGAATGCACAACTTTCTATCAGTAACGTTGGCCAAACTTCGATTAAAAGTCTATACGATATAGACACAACAAGTAGAAATTTATCAGGTAGTAATAGCATATTTCGAATAGAGGTAAACAATCAATCACTGAAACAAAAATGCTTTCTAAACTTGCTTTTATTATAGGATCACAACTTCGCTATTGTTGGTGAGAACTCTGGTGTATCTATCCGCCGTTTGGACCCATATGCTTCTAGCAATGATAACAAACCTATTTTTTTTCCTCCTTGTGCGTACAGTCTTCGAAACTTTTGTTTCGCTTTTTGATTGAAAAGAAAAAAATGCAGAGATGACTGCCTCTTCTTCTCGGATACTTTTGATTTATTTACTTACATATATTTTTTAATTCAGCAAACTCCATGTACCAAGCTTCTGCTTATTTTAATACAAACAAATCTGCGTTTGTTTCGTATAAGGATTCAGTTGAAATATACAACATCAATCTCACATAAAAAAACTACTGTTCAACTACAAAACGCATGACAAACTTTTTGTTGTTTGCACAGATTGTACTATAAATAATAAAGTCTCTAGATTTACTACACTAACCGTCTTTTTGTTACATAATTTACCCTTTTTTTTTTTTTTTTTAGTCAGTTGCAACGTTACAAGTTCGCAGTCAGGAGTAAATTTGCTTATTGTTTTACCCGATACAAGAGTGTTAAGAGTTCAACAATATGGCAAGTAACATCGCTATTAAACTGATGAAGTTCTCAAGTTGCTTTCAGGTGTTCATACCATTATCTTCTTACTCAATGCAATCGTGATACAGCTAGTCAAAGTCTGGCATAACTGACGTTATTGCTCTGCGTTACAATAACAATACTATTGTAGGGTTACAATAGTACATGCAAGCATGAACAATGTATCAGGGTACAAGGCTCTGGTGTGCATTTCATTGAAGGAAAAGTGATGCCACAGGTTTGCGACTGCTTTGAGCCGAAAGAAGCTCTGCCGTAACCTAGACAATGTATAACCCATTTATTTTGCAATAAATACTACACAAAAAGCAGGCACAAGCATTCTATACTCGCACGGCAGACGCGAAAGCAAGGCGATCGCAATTCTAACTATGCATGGGAGAATTTTTCAATCTCTCTGACGCCATTGTATTACTCTACGGTGCTATAGCGCGTGCCCAATGTTACTTTGTACGTGAGAGTTAATTAAGTTAAAGTCTACCAAACCTATCTGTGCGATGATTGTACGACATAAAACTAAAATAATATTTTGTTGTTTTGTTTATTACAATTTCAAGTGGTGTCCATTTTCTCTACATGTTTCTTTGCTATTAGTTTTGCTCTTTTAGCAATATTACCCATCTCTTCTTGAGGAACAGGTACGTAACTCGGTAACCCCCACTCAGATTTTGCTTTAAAACCTGTCAAGATATATCCACCGCAATTAGACATATTGTTCATTGGATGTGTCCTACCAGCAGCGACCTAAAAAATAATTGTAAGTTTTTTTGTTATTGTTGGATAAAAAACAGTCTCATGAAAGTTTCAGCTTTTTCTCAATTTCTTGATGTATCTTACTTGATATTCTCTTGTCCAATACTCTACAAGACGTAGGTAAACGGCACTACCATCATTTGCCAGTATAGCGAAGATATGAGCCAAAGGCTAGTCAAATAGATTAGCACCAAATAAAAATAGATTTTAACAAAATACAAAACAAAACTAAGCACATACCTCGATGTATTGACAGTAGACTGCAAAAGGACATCCTGCTCTCAATAATGGGTACACAGCCTTCATAACACGTGAAGGTTCATCATGTGCGCATATAAGTAATGCATCAGAAATACCCTATCGTCAAAGATCAGCAACATGTTTTTTCTTTTTTGATAAAAAAAACTTAACGTACAATATCAACCTTGGCAAGTGCTATTGCTTCCCTGCTCACTGCATTATCTACACGTTGTAATTTTAATTCTTTTTCTTTCTCGTTCGAGGGCATTGTTGCTGTGTTGACTTTTACATTCTTGGCTTCAGGATTACCTTCAGACAAAAGTCGAAGTTTCTCAGTAATCTTAACAATAGGGTAGTGATATAAAATATCCCTTTCTTCTTGCTTAAAGTTCCATATATCCAATGCACGAATTCCAGGTTCTTGTGATGTATGTAGGTTTAGAACAACACCTCTTGTCCTTAAACGATCCAGAACTGTCCCCAGAATAACACCCTGGACAAAAAGTCAACAAGCGAATAAAAAAAAATAAAAGAACAACAGAAACACGTTTTATGACAGCCAAGGCATATACGACCATGACTGGTTATATGGTACGTACCTTTGTATTTTCTACTACAGTGACATGCATTCCTGAATGGATGGATGTCATATTAAGCATATGAGCTAAGGAATCGTATCTCAAGTGCCTACGAAAAAAAGTTTGCACAAGAAAGTAGTAATTTAATTATTTCATAACACGTGATAACGTACATTATTTTATACGCTGCTTTACACCAATAAGTCTTTAAGATAGTATAAGTAGTTGGTTCAATAAGCTCAAATACCATCAGATACCTTTAAACCGTTAAAAGAGTGAAAACTAAGAAAAAACCCAGAAAGTGCAAACTTCGTCCAGTTTCAAACAAAAAACAAAATATACGACTTTGTTGTCTTTACGCACTTTTTGGCTTTACGCTTGAGGTATTTTTCCTTTGCCATGTCTGTTCGCTTGTCAAAAGTTTTCGAGTTTTTAATTAACGCTTGTATTATATCTGAACCAGAATACTGTTTTTAAGTATGGTTAGTGGTTTTTACGTAAAGTAAGAACAAAATCATTCTACAAGGATCCACTTACCCCTTTTTCGCGCATCTCAGCTACTTTTTTCTCGTCTATAACCTGTGCTTGTTCGTTTGGCGCCAGTTTTGCGGTTCCAGCACCAGTTGAAGCTAAAACGTATAAGATAACGTAGATATTGCTTGTTTACATTTAAATTCGTCGATTCCAGAGCCTTTGTATGGCCTGAAGTTTCTTTGGTGTAGCTCCCAAAATGAATCGTATTTTGCGCCTATTAGAGCGTCTACTGGGACCTGCTTGTGTCTACCGATATTCATCTTTCTAAAACGATTAAATATGATTACAACGCGTTATATTTACTTTCCGCGGCCAATATCAGCAAATAAGAAGCGTTCTCCGTTGATTTCGCGTAGAATGACATAACTACCGTCTGTAACGCAATCAACTTCTTCCTCTTCTATCTCTTTCTCCATAATACGCTATGTTACTCGTGAAGAGGCGCAATACAATGAAGGCAGACTGATTGTGACTTTTTTCGGAGGTACCTTATGTCTGAGTCAGCAACGAAGGAAGCAAATACTAACAAGGGCTCGCATTTTGAATTGAACCCGTTGCGACTCAAAATATTTGAAGAAGAAACACGTTTTTATTTTACATCTATTCTTCGTCCTCTTCCTCATCTTCATTTTTAGCTTGTGATTCACCTTCTTCATCTTCGTCTTCTTCTTCTTCTTCTTCCAAACCTTCGTTATCACCCAACTCTCTAGGTGTTTCGAATGTCTCTAGAACTTCAACTTTATCACCGACCTTCCAATCATGCCAATTTTGAAGATCAATACCACATTCCATGTCAACACTAACGGTCTTTACTAACTCTTTAAAATGTCTTAAAGATCTTATTTTTATATCAGTAGCAATCATTTCGCCATCCCTTAATAAAAAAATTGAGCAATTTGCCAGACTTAGAGACCAAACAAAAAAAAAAAAAAAGAAAAAAACTAAAAATCAAATTTGTGATGATGAGCTTCATCAAAATATAACTCAACAAAATTATTTACACGGAAAATCATACTATAAATAATGGAATGAAAACGAAAAAAAAAACGTCGTGCGCAACGACAGTAAATTGTTTGATCGTCAAATGTTAGCGGGCTTAAATTGACATTTTTGCCTATTTTAGTACATACCTAATTATCTGACATTTGTTTGCACGTTTAATCTCACCCATACCAACACGGCAACCAGCAACAGTTACAATATTCTTCTTTACATTCAAATCAAAGGTTTCTAAGCACTCAGCCCAACCAATAATTTTTGTTCCCAGCTATTAAAAAAAATCAGAAAACCTCCGCATCGCGTGCAAAGAATAAACAACAGTAAACTGCTTTCATCATAAACAGCCAAAATAACTTTTTGGTAAAAGGAAAGTACCTTTGGAGAAAGCTTTTCTGTAAGTGCCTGCTTGATCCAGTTCAAAAGTGAATAAATTATTTTGAATTCTTTTGTTACAATCCCTTCGTCTGCTGCAAAGTTCTGTACATCTCTAGGATACCTCACATTAAATCCAACTACAATAGGTTTTCTAGGACTCATTTTTGCGGTCTAATAGTAGTAAGACACTGAACAGTCAATAACAGTTGTTGAAAAGTTATTAAAAGCAAAAGAGTTACCTTAATATCTTCTCGTTTAATATCACCTACAGCCCATCTAACAATCTTTGGTCGAACTTCCTTAGACTTTGGTAATTGATCTATAGCAGCCATCACAGCTTCAGCAGAACCAGCAAGATCTGTTTTCAATATGATAGGGACTTCCTAAATAAAGAGAGTAAACACTCAACTCGAACAAAGAATTAAGCAAAGTTTGACGTACGTCCTTTGTTTTTTGATCTTGTCTAGCTGCCTACAAGAATCGTTACGATAACACACGTGACGTTTATATAATATTCAAGATATGCAGCTCTAACGATAAATTTTATTGTGCGTACCTTTTGTTGTGTAACATAGACATCTTCATCTACTCCTTTCTTTACAGCTTCTAATCTATCATAGTGCTCTAACTCTATCTCTCTGATAGCTTCATGAGCCTTAGACTTAAAGTCGACATTACTATAACGCAGTTAGTCACATCATCAAAGCTCGAAAACACCAAGTGTTATTTGTCAAAACATTACCTTGCACGTCTTCCAACAACCTCTTCTCTCAAATTGCGCACGCGAGAAGCCTCTTTTCTTCCTGTACTTACACCCAAAAATGTGTCTCCAGGACAAGGCATCTTACCCTGGAATCCAGTGACCATCACTGGCTTTGATAAAGGAGCCTCTTTAAGAACATTGCCATCAAGGTCCATTACTTTTTCAACTTTACCCATAGCCAATCCACATACAAACCAATCTCCTTTTTTCAGTGACCCAACGGAAGGTACAACAATAGCGTATTCTCCTATTGAACAAAAATAAGAATATATTTACCCATTATCTTTCTGCCAGTTGAGAAAGCTGCAACAAAAGTTGTGGATTGCGTACCCAAAAACTTGTCTTTTTTTATCTCAATGACAGTTCCTTCAGCTTCACCATCTCTGTTATCAGTTAATAAAATTTGTAGTTGGTTTATAAACTAACAATAGATACATACCGAGGTGCACGGATATCGAGTTCGTCAGCCTTTAATCGAATTGTATCTTTAAGTTCATCCAAACCCTAAAAATGTATATCATAAGCACGTTATAATATGACAGAAAAAAAGCTTCGTACAGCTCCTGAAAGTGCTGATATAGGAACTAATGGTATATCACCTCCGTATTCCTCGATCTAACCGAATATTAATGAACTGATGCTATAACATTCCGCAATTGCAGAGAAAAGTTGCAAATTTTCGTACTGAGATGGAGTTAGAGTTTAGCTCTTTTTTGACACGCTCAATGTTGGAATGTCTCTTATCTGTTTTATTCAAAGCTATAATACAAGTTGATCCAGACTCAATGATGTCATTGTAAGCTATAATACGTAAGTAATGTACCTACAGTTTAAAATGGAAAAACAAAAATATAAACAAAAGAAACAAAAGAACAATCTCCTCGGCAGCAAGTAAATGAGACACTTACCATCCAATGTTTGCTCTTGAACACCGTCATCCGCAGCTATCACTAATATTGTAATATCTGTCATTTGAGTACCACGTTTTCTAAATACAAATTAAAAAAAAAGAAAAAAAAATACCAAATAGAAAGTTTATATTACCTGACTTGATTGAAAGCTGCATGACCTGGAGTATCAATAAACGTAGCAGTAGAGTTTTTAGCAAGATCAACTTCGAAAGTAGTCTAGTAACAATCAATACTGACTTTTAAAAAACATGTAAAGAAGAAAAAAGCGTACAACACACTGTGTAATACCACCTGCTTCACCACCAGCGGTATCACCCCTACGTAACTGATCTAGTAGTGTTGTTTTACCATGATTAATATGTCCAACAATACAAACAATTGGCGCTAGACTGCGTTAATAAACAATCATGAGCAAAGTAAACCAGTTTTTTAACATACGTTTTACTGGGAAAGCACTTAAATCATCAGGCAAAGGTCTTGGATGCCTAAGATATTCACCCTTTAGCGATATTGTTGACTTATTTATTTTCCGTACTTGTCGCCTTCATATCCTGATTTACGGATTGGAACACGTTGAAACAGTTCATTGGACTATAACAGGAAATTAAAATACAGCGATGCGGAACAAAACTTGAAATATATCCGTTAAGAATGGACACATACAACAATTAAATCTACTAGATCCCTATCAAGGTATTCTGTGTGATGCTCTGGGCATTCTCCAATTTTAATAAGCTCCTTCAAGATATCTAAAAATCAATTGTTGAGAAAACAAAGAATTCGCATTATATCCTGATTACCGATAGTTCTGACGCTCAAAATATCGCCCAGCATCTTAGAATTTAATTCTTCAGGCATTACCACCTCTTTTCCCCCTTTAAAAAGCGTAAGAATAGAATGCGGTTTCTTTAGACTGCGTATGGGTGTATAAACGCCAAATTGACGCTACTACGCGTAGTGGGGCTAAACTGAAAGCTTTGAAGCAAGCTAGAATGCAACAATTTCAATAAAGCTCTAAAGTTTTTTCTGTTGTGTATGACGTACTCAAACGCCTAATACGCTTCATTCTCTTTCGTTTAGCAGCTGCTTCTCTGGCTTTTTGAGCTTTAGTCATAAACAATGGTCCACCACCTTTTCTACCCTTCCCTGTCATTATTTTAGCAACGACACTAAGATTTAAGTGTTTCCGTACTTTTACCAGCCCTTTGCAAGTGACTGTTTTTGATTTTTTCGTTAGCGTACTGCCCAAATGACTGATAATAAGACTTTTAGTAACAACTCCCAACAATGAAGCTGAAATCGCCAAAAATCACAAAAACAGCGTACCGCCGCTACAGATATACGTTTAGCGTAGCCACGGGTAATAACCTACGTAAAAGGTTATGAACCACTGAGTTTAGCGCCATCATACTTTTTTATTGGTATGTACGCCAATTCTGGGGGCGCGAGACACCCTAGTAGCAGTTTTTAATCTGCACGGTACACGAAACATAGTAATCACTGTGGTAAAGTCTACAGTGTCATGCGCTATTCCACACGAGAATTAGAAGGGCACTTAGCATTTTATGTTTAAGTAAGGTCAAAACCAGCCAATCAAACACGTGCCACTTATTATCTGCACGCATATTAGGTCGTATATTAGCGTTTGCAATACAATTGAGGCGTTTCTAACTCAAGAAGTGCATACAGCGTTTAACAATTAACGCACCATGTTAATATACCCTCCGCGCGCACCCTACAGCCAAACTAAAAACGGCATTGGCTAAAAAAGAATGTATTTGTACAGATAGCATTTATTCCTTTGGCGGGCGCCGAATAAAGCACCAGAAGTATAAATACCGCAAGTTGGATACCGCGAAGACGCGAATGCAGTTTAAAACACTATTACACGCATTGCAGTACCACCAAGTTAGATTGCGGCACGTGCAATTTAACGGTCGCCGTTGTCCGATTGTACAAAAAGCGTTCAAAGCACTAGGACAGTACGTAAAATTGTCGTACTCATTTTGTTAGCACTACGTAAGTTTCACAGGTGCTGACAGTGGTTTGCTACAAGAGCCATGAAAAAGTATCGAAGATCAGCAAAGTGCGCGGGGGAATATTTATGCAAAGTAACGAATTCAAAGCCAGGTAAGCACAAACTATTTGAAAAAATGCGAATTTCATTTATTTTCGCAATAATTTTGATTGATTTAGCGCATAAGTTACGACAGTCGTCTTAGTGGTATAATCATAGGCGGGGAAGTTTATTTGTTATTTTTTTTTTTGCAATGGCCCTGACCAAGTAAAAAAGAATTACAATTTTATGATTGATTAAACACATCAAAACTGATCGGAAGAGCTTGAAGATGCGTTTTTATTGTATAACAGGCCGTGATAGCTCAGTTGGTAGAGCGTTAGACTGAAGATCTAACGGTCGCGTGATCAAGCCACGCTCGCGGCAAGTTACTTTTTGCCTTTTTTTTTTCCGCTATCTTACAATCTGCTGCTGTTCTTTTCTTGCTGTGTATGCTACAGTTGTACAATAAATACCTTCATATTGGTTTACGCGCGTTAGCAGCGATTATAACGTCAGCGTCTATTCTTCATTGAATTTTTTTATCGTAAAATTTCAATCACATTTATTTTTTACAGTAAACGCATTATGTGAAAAGTAGAGCGACCTACAGAGTCACCAAATTCTATTGGCTTGGCTGTATTTAACAAAATGAAGTTGGTATTACGTAGGTAAACGCGGTATTTCTGTACTGTACATTACGTTTTATTTTTTGTTTTTATGTTCGTATGATAATAGTGTTCTCTCCTGCAATTCCAAGTCTTGCGTCCTCAGCAACAAGTTGTCTGAGAGCCTCTTCAAACTCGTCTCTAGGTACTCTAACATCGCTTTGATCAAGCAACTTATTATACAATACGCCCATCTTCATTGTAGGCGAGTTATGAGAATGAACTAACTTTTTAAGTTCTGTCGATAATGTGCTCAGCTTATCTTTATAAGATGAAGAGTGACCAGTCTATAAGAAGAAAGAGAATAAGAACACAAATAATTACGTGTAACCAAACGAAATAAAACAAAAAGAGTAATAAAACAACTTCTCAGTAACTCAAAAGAGGCCTCGGACATTAAATTTCTTATCCGTTAGCAAAACCATTTTTTCTTGTTTTTTTCTTACAATGTCTTTAAACAGCAACAAATTTACATTTGTAAAAGACAAGGTAACGTAGTAAAGATTTCATTCAAAACGCATATTATCTGTTGAGTTGATGGTAAAAGATAAAAAGGAAACGTACTTGTAGTAGATCAATATTGATACGTCCAGTTCTTGGATCAGTGGCTGCTTGTTGTAATGCAACTTTCATTAGATGTATAGCTTGTGAGACATCACCAGGCTCTACGATATTAGATAATCGCATACGTGCCAATCCCTACCACACGTCAATACGTTGTACCATTGAGAAAGAAGAAAAGCGCCAAAGCTGCTCCAAAATTAAGGGAAAAAAGTTGCTTTTAGCTCTTAAGCGGCGACAGCAGTTTATTACTAAATATCGCTTCATGAACAGCACAAATGTGGTTTTTTGTATTGTATGTACTACGTTGAGGAGTTTTTATGTTTAAAAATATGACAGCAATAGCAGTAACATCAAAAATCGAAAATCGTTTCACATTTTTTTTAGAAGCTATAAAAACACGGACCTCAGCGATACGAATAAGCGATTCAAGCTGCCTTGGTGTAGCAGAGATCGTTCTTCTAGATGTGCCCATTTGCCTCATAGATACATAACCCTGAACCAACGCCTCAGCGCTCTCATCTGTAATCTCAGGCTGACAGTTCGCTTTAGCGTATGAGATATAATCCGTTAATTCTTCAACGGAAAGTGTAGGCAATTCAGATCCATCTTCAACGGCTTTATCCCTCTCATCATCTTCAAAATATAGAGATACCTAAGTACACCAAAGTCATTAAAACAATCAAGTAACACTTATAGAAATAAACGCAAACCTTTCAAAAAAAGAAGAGAATAAAAAACTAAAGAAAAAACCGGACGACACATAACATTGTCACAAGCGATTCTGTCAACAAAAGGACTCGAGTAGTTTAACTACTTGATTGTAATTTGCATTTTAAAATGCTTTCGTAATGAGCATAAAGTAGTATCTTTACCACATTCGCCACAACAAAGACAAACTTTTAAGTGTGAAATTGAAAAAAAAAAAACCAGAAAAACAAATAAAAACGT
The DNA here is from genome assembly GCA_038496445.1 of Trichosphaerium sp. ATCC 40318. NCBI lineage: Eukaryota > Discosea > Flabellinia > Trichosidae > Trichosphaerium > Trichosphaerium sp. ATCC 40318. The sequence continues at coordinate 124,904 of JALMLS010000556.1, forward strand.
ACAAGATGCTCAGCAAGTCTTCTATCATTTTGTGTATCAGGTTTATCAAGTATTAAATATACCAAATCAAAACGACTTAACAACGTAGGCGGCAACTAAGACAAATAAAATCAGCACAATTCCAGAAGTACAAAACATAAAAAAAACCCAATTCGTATGATTAACTTTCCAAAAACAAAAAGTCACTATAAGACGTACGCGAATATTGTCCACAACTGACATGTTAGGGTTATACTTACTCTCTACAGGGTTGGCAGATGCTAGTACAGAAGTACGTGCATTAAGAGAGCAAATAATACCAGCTTTTGCTACTGAGATTGTCTGCTGTTCCATAGCTTCATGAAGAATAGATCTTGTCTTATCAGACATTTTATCAAACTCATCGATACAGCATACACCCTTATCAGAGAGAACGAGTGCTCCTGATTCTAAAACCGCCTCTGATGTATCAGGATCTTTTGTAACATATGCAGTCAAACCAACAGCAGTAGATCCTGAATGAGGTTAACATCGGATTTGAAAAAACCACCACAAACCAAAAAAGAGCTTACCTTTTCCTGAGGTGTAAATACCCCTAGGTGCGATTTTTTGAACGTATTGAAGTATCTGGGATTTGGATGTACCCGGATCACCACAAAGAAGGATATTAATCTCTGGTCTGAATCGACCAGCACCAGATTCTGAAAATTTTTTATTAGTGCCTCCGAAAAGTTGGCATAAAATTCCTTTCTTGATATCAGTCAGTTGCCAAATACTCGGTGCTAAACAAGTATAAGAAAACAAATATTGAAAGGTTAAATACTAGGCGTTGAAGTAGAAAAAAGGAGATCACGTGCCGAAAGACTTGACGAGAATATCAACAATTTCAGGATGTTTTGAAAGTTCAATGCATCGTGCTTCTTTTCTTGCTTCATCATCTTCAACTACGTTTGTCTCAACATAGGACTGGCTTTGGTATTGGTCTTGTTGTTCAACACCGATACGGTTTTGGTCAGTTAATTGAAAGTGAATAACGTCAAGAACTTGGGTAAGTCAAGGAGAAAACAATAAAAAAAGTTGATACATTACATAAAAAAAAGAAACACAGGATACACGTTTTGTAGACTTGTTTGATGTTTCGTCTCTTTGAGTTTACACGGATAGGATGAGCTCTGAATATACCCGTGATTTGTACTTTATCACCAGGTCGTGCTACATCAACAAGACTAGATATTAAGTAAGATAATGATTACTCCTGAAATAAAATTCTCCAAAAAAACCAAAACTGATCTAGTACCTGTCGTGAACACATAGTTGTACTGTATGAGGTGTAGCACCTTCAGGTATTGCATCAGGTGTTTCTTGAAGCTTTATCATTTGTTTATCAGCATACTCGCACCTAGAATTTAATAAGAAATCAACAAACTACCTCGACAAGAAAAAGGAACGGCAAGCAGCATGTAAGCGAAACTATCTACACTACGGCACGAAAAATCGCTTGAAATTATGTAAAATAACTATAAAAGAAGTGCTCTTTGCAATTTGATAAAAGGAGAGTTACACATACCTGTTATGAATGAGTACACTTGAATTCCTTGACCGACAATGTTTACAATAAGTAGGCTCCTCTATACGCCCCATACGAACTTGTTTTGATTCAACAGCCTTGCATATCATACACTGGAAGCATCCCTTTATAAGAAATAAATAAATAATTCGAATACCAGGACTTATAAGTCAATAAAACAAAAGAACAAAAAAAGAACAACTGTAATTTTTCGAAAAAAGTTTTTACCTTTTTCATGTCCGGAATGACACCACTAGTTCTAATTATCATGCCCTTAATAGCAACAAGCTTATCTATATCAGATGGATCAAGAAGACGCATAGGAACAATATCATTAAGATTGTAGACTCTGAGAAAGAAGTTAGCGCCAAAATTGTTTTCTTGTAAAAAAATACACTTTATTAATAAAAAAAAAAAGAACAGTTGAAGCTTGCTTGCCTGACTTGAATACAATTATCATGCATGTCAGCATTGTATTTCTCTACGTATATCATGGTGGCAACCATATCAAGTAATGGGATGATCTTAAACAAGAGTCAGAAGCGAAAACGGACCGATTGAAGAAAGATGTTTTCTTCATTATAGTTTAACTGTCGGTGCGTTGTGGTCTTCGTTGCGTGTAATATTACGCACCTCTTGAGGATAGTTAACCAAATCGTTGTACCATTTTGTAGATTGGTGAATGTGAGCTGCATCTACATTTAATATGTACGTCTCTGTCTCGTGCATCTATTCGAGAACGGTTAATTCAGTAAACAACGTTTAAAAAGTTTTTGTAAAATCAACGTGTATTTGAACGTAAAACGCGCTTATGAGCGAATACTCGTATTTTTTAACGTACTTGGTCCAATACGCTCATGTAAAAAGGCTCAATGTCAGCCTCCCGCGTAAATGTTTCCAAAAATCGTTTGATACGCATTTTCGTCTCATTGAAGTCTACGGTTGTACCCCAGATGTAAGTTTTTTGTACATCATCTTCTTGTTGGAAATCAAAAGAAGCAGGTTCTACAGACGCTGTAGGTTCGACTTGCATAGCGTCAGGTGGATTTTGATGCCTTCTGTGTAAATTTGCAAACTCGCCGCGAATAAGCGCGTCAGTAGGCATCAAATCGTCTATATCGCCGAATTCTGTGTCTAGCCCTAACGGCTCTGAACTTGGTGCGTCGTCATTGTCGGAATCATCGTCAGAAGAGTCACCACCACCCACGTTAGACTCAAGGAGCGCTAATTCGAGTTCAAAATCGTCCATACGCCGACTAGCTAAAAGTAATTTTCAAAATTAACTTTTATTGGCGGGATAATTTTTGTAAGTCGTGGCTTTTCTAAACGAGTTTTCAACCCACTGGTTGCTTGTACTCGCATTAAAACGCTGCAGTCATTCTTTATGCGTCAGGCAGGGAATGGCTAATCATCACGTGTTCCAAAAAAGTTATATTGTAAGGTATACAAGGTGGTATGGGAGCGAGTTTGGTTGTAAACCTCTACCTCACATCTATTTACCGTTTTTTATGCGCATTTTTTCCTCAGTTGTATTTTCGTCAGGCTTGTTCCAATTCTTCTTTTTTGTACTTCAAAATTAGACCTACAGAGCATGTCAATCGACGACGTATTTGTTCCTTTTATTAACCTGGCCAGTATTGCGCTGCCAGCGTTAATTGTCACATACACATACATTGCTCTGCCAATCGAATATATCTTTACCTTGCACCCTGTATTGATGTCATTGGGATATCTCTTCCTATTTGTTCAAGGCGTTTTATTATTGGCTGGGAAGAAGTTCTTTCTAGATTACGTCGTTCCATCTCCTAAAAGAAAGGTTAAAGTGACCTTGCACGTTTTGTTTCAAGTCGTCGCCCAATTGTTCATTCTATTTGGCTTCTTTGCTATATACATTAATAAAGGCACGTATCGTATTTTCTTAGTGATAGTGAGAACAATGGGATAGTTTTTAACGTTGCGATTAGAAAACGCAAGCAAACAACATTTTACTACCTGGCACGCGTGGTTTGGTGTATCTTCTCTCGTTCTAAGCGTCGCACAGGTTCGTTAAAGCTACATTTAAATCAAAACAACTAAAAAGCGCTGAAACAGTGCTATTAATGCCTAAATAACATGTGGATATGGTAAAACAATATTTATAAACCGAGTAGGGCATTATTGGGATGTATCTTTACATGCCAAAATGGTTTTGCTGTATAACTATGAAAAAACTAACAGTTAAGAAGTTTCATAGATCCTCAGGCCTTTTTACGTACGTTCACAATTGCAACGTGTTTAGAATGAAATTTTTTTTTTTTTTCAATTTAAACCTCTTCAAACGTAAGGCATTAATGTTTCTATGCGTACCACATAAAAATTAACAAAAAATATCGTATCACAACTACGCGAAATGAAAAACAAAAAAAAATCAAGAAAAAAAAATCTCACTCGTTCTTTTTTTTTGTAGATTGGCTCTCGCTTTCATTACAATCCTTATCGCACTCTTCTCTAAGTTTGTAATGCAAAATTTCCCACGTTGGTTATTCGTTACAGAGTATTGTTGTATATCTATTATGGGTGTACTTATCATTGGTTATGGACTACGATTCCAGTTTTCAGAGTATTTTACTAGTCCCTTTGCTTCAAAAAAAACAGCATCAACAGTGTAATTAAAGACAAAATAAATTAAAAAAAATACAAAGGTATTGTTGACTAGTTCATTTTATGTTTCATCTAAAGAGCTGGATTAGGCTTTAGTACTATTTCACAAAAGTACATTTTCTGTTGTGGGTAATCATTTGGTGTAATTTCGCCAAAGGTGAAACTGTGGCTTGTAAGGTCTACGTGAAGGAAACTTAAGTAGTTGGCGAGAGTTTCAGTTTCAACACGTTTTTTGTGCACATGTTTGCATCTACTTTATTTTAGCTTGTTGTAATGAGATGGCTGCTTGTTTTAGCGTCAGGTACATCGTATAAAGTCGGCGTAAGAATTGTGTTAAATAATCATCAAAATAGAGTTTTGACGTTTGTATCGTAAGTGGCATTTAGGTAAAGGAGTTTTTGCTCCAGTGCAAGCGTAGGTTTTCGAAAGAACGCATAGAGCTTGTTTGGAAGACAAACTACTGGCAATGAAATTACTAATCAGTCATGACAATAACCTCGACCTTAAAGAAACAATAGTTACGACTGACGTATTCATAGCGGGCAAAATCAAGCGTCAAGATGGATTAGCGGAAGAAAGGAAAATACAATTTGTGTTCGTTTTTTTTTATGGGTATGTTACAGGTTTTTTTATTGGACTATGATTACACTTTTATACATTTTTGATTGGTTATGGTTTTTGGGTTTTTTTTGTGGTTTTGTTGTTTGTTGACGACATATTATTCCGTCAGACATATTGAGCTAATATACTGCGTGTATTTATCATGTACTTCCTCTGGAAACATAGATATAGGCGGTAGAGGTCCATGTTGTACAATCATATCGCAAGCTGCTTGAAAAGTTTCGGGCGGTACAAAGTCCAACGCTATATCTCCTTCTCCTCCACAGCCGGCTTTTACCATATAATCAGCGAGAGCGAAGCGTAAAAGTGTTGCAATATGTAGAGCTTTGTCTGTACTTAGAATACCCCAAGACGCGTGTTTGTTTAAGAAAACAGGGTCTTTGCAAGATACACTCTCGGTGTCGGTGTTTTTGTTATTTTGGAAAACAATGTCGTCATTTTGTTGCTTTTTCTTTTTTTTAGCTCCTGGTATTACTGTACAGCTCCGACAACGCGGTAAACCTGCTAGAGATCCTAACGAATCTGTTGTGCTACTTCTCATGTACTTTGGAAGAGAGTTAATTGTAACACAACGATTGTTTGACTCTGTCTTTGCTTTGTTCTTTCTTCTTATCTTTACTTTACCATGTTGTAGTGTAAGAAACCATAGTTTACGTTTTATTGATTTTAGCATAAGCTGCGAAGGTATTAGAATATTTAATAAAGTTGATTTTGAAGTTGATGCTATAAAAAAAGTTGGTGACATGTGACGACATACACAAATTTGCTATTTTAGGAAAGTGCGCGTTATTTTCCTCATCTCCTCTTCTGTGATGTGTTTGCTGTATTAGGATATCTAGTCACCTATAATCTTGTGTACGTGATACTTGGATAAAAGTCAAACAGAATGGTTGTCTAAAAAAAGGTTTGCCAACAAGTGTTGGTCACGACCCTCGTATTATACTGAGGTTTCTGTATTTGCACATCTCCTGAAATTTTATGTGCTATGTAATGTACTTGAGTTTTTTTATTAGGAGTAGAACACGAATATCAACTTACACGGAGTGTTTTTGAGTAGTTTAGTTTTTTTGCCGACACTCCGGTTTTAGATGATGTTTTAGTGTTGACATCAACAATACTGTTGATTACGATTAATGACACAGACACAAATGAGCTCATACATAAAACCAAAAAAGACGCTGAAAAAAACAGTTGCAAATAATAACTCCCAAGTAGGTGCAATTCCAGTTTACAACGAACAAATATTATGAGCGTATGATACAGCCCAAATATGAGTACAAGTATTGTAGAAATTTCATTCCGTACTGTGACCTAGAGTCTGACTATAAGTGCCTGTGTTACTAACGTCAGACCTTCGAGAGTTTCACATTCAATAGTACACACTGGTATGTTTAGCTCCTTTTGTAAACAAACCTACGTAATGCAATGGTGTGAATTTAAAGGTGAGTATTAACATAACCCTGTCGACTTGAAGATTAAACTCAGGTCAAAAAAAACTTAGGAACAAACAAATACAATTTTTTTTAATACAATTTCGTGATGTACAAGTGATGTACTTGTATTTACGATCTTCTAGATCCAAGTACACAAAGTTATTTACAAGAAAAACCGTTGGCTATTGTGGTTGATTTAACCACATACAGATTTTTGTTTTTATCCTTCGAATAGAAAGGTAGAAAAACGTTATCAAGAGCGAGATTTTGTCTTTTTCTTATGACCACCAAAAAATTTCTTTAAAGACATCGTAGATGGCTTTGCTGGCATTTGAACAACTTGAGCCTTTACAGGAGGTGGAGGAACTACAGATCTCGTTTTAGATAGCTTAGGCTTTGCAACACGCATAGCTTTAGCGAGATACTACAAGAAAAATGTAAGAAAGAGAAAACGTAAGTAGGCTTTTGTACCTTTACAATATCTGCGTGTTGTAAGCCCACAGCCATCTTCAATGGTGTCTGACCGGCTTCATTCAATGCATTTAATGACGCACCAGCGTTGACAAGTATCTTCAAGTAAGTGTTAATGAAGATAAGTCTTAGAAAAATAAAAAGTTGTGTTTTTCTAGAGGTTTGTTTTCTCTTTTTCTCGTACCTTTATCAACGAATTACGTTTAAAATATACAGCAAGATGCAAAGAAGTATACTCTTTATGTGTGGTAGCTATATCGGGATCACATCCGTTTTCAAGAAGTAGTGATACAACCTTCTTTTGCGTTCTTTTAGACAAGTCTCTTGCACTTACTGCTATGTGAAGTGCCGTATAACCTAGCAAATAAGTGTTAATCATATACCCTCAAGTAAAACTCCTTAGGCCTCATAAAAAGGGTTTATCTCAAAGCGAACCAGTTTAGAAGTTTAGAAAGTAGTTTGTAAAATTTGAAAAAACTGGTCTATAAATCCTGTATCGCACGTGCCTTTAATATTGTAGTTCCTAGAGTTCGGTCTTGCTTTAAACTTTAATAATTCTACAACACAAGGGTAATAACATCTTGCACAAGCACCATGTAACGGCTTCCAACCACCCTATACTTTGTCAAAATACAGCTCAAAGAGAAAAAAGTGAGTTGGCTAAAAACTTACAGGATGACCCAAATTTGGGTTTGCACGTTTCTGCAACAAGTACGCTACAATATCGTGGTATCCTTGAGCAGAGGCATGGTATAAAGGTGTCGTTTCATCTGCAGCCATTTGATTTATAGAGCATCCAAAATCAACCAAAGCTCTTAAAACGATTAATAAGAAAATCATCATAAGACGAAGCACTAAATACGCACTTGACAACGTTTAAGTGGCCACTACTGGCGGCTGTATGAAGCGGCCCAAACCCAGTACTATCCACTCTCTTATTAGCATCAATTCCAGTGACGAGTATCTTCATAACAGTAGATAACTCCCCATCACAACAAGCTTGGTGAAGTGGACTCAAAGGCTAAAGAAAACAAAATCAGATACGTATGTCTAAATATCAACAAAAATCGTACTGCAGAGTGTGCCTCTGAACGCTTTGTAGCGCCTCTAGTTGTTGCAGGTTCCTTGTGTAATACATCCTTAGTTTCTTCATAGTTGGAAGTCAACATAAGTTTTTTGATGACCACAGGTTCAACGAAAGATTGTCTTGCTTTCTTTCTCCTTCTAGCACTCTCTTGAATAGTATCAACATCAGGCTGACCCATAGAAGAAGAGCTACTAGCTTGAGAGTTCGAACGATTCAGCTTCTTTTTACTCTCGATACTATCAGCATCTAAGTTTTTGATAGCAGTGATTGCTTCTCTGACTTTCGCAGAGTTGAGTCTACTCGCATTAAGCACTTCATGAGCATCTGGTATATCAGCTCCTGGTCCTTTAGAAGCTTCAACCTTAAGCTCTTTCTCTAATTTCAACTCTTGATCGAGGTATCGTTCCATAGAGTTCAGTTGAGCTTCATTGTCCTGTAAGGTATCTCTGATTTCATTAGCATAAGTCATTGTAATCCTCGACTGATCTTTTGCTACTACAGCTACAGAGTCACTATAGTTACCAGTAGATGGCATCATAGACTTGCTTCTCCATGGTCTTGGCATTGGGCTCGATCGTTGTAGTTTTAGGCGTATGATAGACGGCTTAGGTTTCTTGACTGGTTCGACAGGCTCCTCTTCCTTTTTCTCTTGAGGAATAGGCTTTGTTTCAACCTTTGGCATAGCAACTTTTGTTTGCTTCTTACCAAAGAAAGGAAGAGAATCAGTTTCCTTTAGCATCAAAGGTAAAGGTTTCTTTGGTTGCTTCTTAGGTTTCTTCTTAGGTTCTTCTTTAGCAACTTCAAGAGGCAGTACAGCTGTGCTATCGGTTGTGAATGATGTTTCAGTTGTACCATCATCAAGAACTTGGAGTGTTTTCTTCGTTGCTAAAGGTTCCTTTTCAGTTACAGTTGACATTGAGCTTAGTTCTGTATCTCTGCTATCAAGTGTACCAAGAGCTGCTTTGAGTTTCTCTACGGGATCCATCTTAGACTTCATTTTAGGTACAGGTGGATCATCAGGGAAATCAATAGTTGTATCTTCTTCGTGTTTTATTTCAACAACAGAAAGAAGCTTTGGTGGTTCACTAAGAGTACGTCTATTGCTCCTAGATCGGGTATCGCTTTGTGTAGAGAACGAACCTACCCTGTGATGTAGATTAAGGTCTACTTCAGGCTTAGATTTTGCTCGAAGTCGACGCTTTCGTGATACACCCAAAAAATTATCAGGATCTGGAATATTTAAAATATCTATCTTTACATCGGATAAGTCGTCCTCAGAGACACCTGTGAGATTCGATTTGCTGTCTATAGACTTTGGTTTAATTCTTGATTTTCCTTTAGTGCTCTTACGACGAGAACTCTTTAATAAAACATTAGACGAGTGAATTAGCACGTGATAAAATCGATCAATGAAGTTTTCTTTTTTCTGTACCTTTCGTTTCTTTGCTTTGTCACCACTATCCTTTCTTGCTCTACGACTTGATTTTCGTTTCTTTGATTTTACTTCCAAGATTACCTTCTTTGCATCTTGGCGAGGTGCCATAGTGCTCCGAGAAGAAGAGCTTTTGTTTACTCTCTATAAACAAAAAGTTAGCCAAATTCGAAAAACAAAAAAAAAATGGTTTACTCTTTGGAGGCTCATAACAGGAGTGTTCTCTATATTTGGATTGATATCGAGTTTACTCTCAGGTTCAAGGATGCTTTCAAGACGACGAATGTTTTTACTTTCTCTAATGCGAGCCTTAAGCGCATAACTAGCTATTTCTAAGCTTGCAACCTAAAGGTCAAGTTAACTTTATAACTTGAGAATATTCAAAAAAAAAAAAAGGTGTACCCTCAAATGACCTTCGAGAAGACCTCCCTCATCTACACCTACTTCATCAATGCGATCTATATCCTTCATTTTTCTCAAAGAAGAAGTTCTATTCGCCTTTGGCATTATTGTATCTAATACATGAACTGTCGAACGAGAGCTTGAAGAGTTTGCGCTACTGCTGCGGCTTCTAGCGCTTTTTGGTGGTTTCCAACCTGTCTGTAATTCGTCCACAGCGACATTGTGATCCGTAATAGAAGCCTTCGTACCAGCCACAACTATAATGCTTGTGCTTTTTGTAAGCCTAGCTGAACGTCCAGGAGTATCCTGCATACTCAATGGAGCTGGTTTACGTAAAGGAGCAACAAAATCTGTTTCCTCCTCTTCTTCCTCACCAGTAGGAGATGGTGTCTTGTTATCTTCCAAAGCATCAAGAGTAAATCTACCAGGTTTTACAGCCATTGAGCGTTCAGATACTGTATCTCCAGTAGCAAGAATACTTGCATTTGGCTACAAGCAAGAGGTGAGAATCATAACTTTCGAACAACTAATTCGTACCTTAGCATCTGATAAGTCGGCACGTGAGGCATTTGAGCGCGTTGTAGAGCATCTACCCGTGTCCACAGCGATGTCATCGTCCCTCAAAAACACAGCAATACCTACGTTTTCGAGAAGTGCTGAAGTGTGGCTATGCAGCTTTAAAGTGTCTTTGTGCGCACTGCTGCGTTCGGACTCTGTTCTTTCTGAGTCCGTGTCACTAAGAGATAAATCATGTGATGTTGATTCATCTTCTTCGAGATCGGATGTATTCCCAAAGGAGTATGCAGAGTCATAACCACTTGAAGCTGAAGGCATACATGCATTGCTGATTGATGAAGCAAAGTGATTGATACTTGGTACAACTTTAGTAACAAGTTTCTTTTCAGGTGAATCTGGAGCGATTGAACTAGTCTAAAAAGAAACATTAAGGCAAGAATATAATAAAGTCGATCATTTCGTACTATTGCGTTCGGTGTATCCAAATGTTCGACATCCATAGCCCCTTTGCTTGTAATACGCATATCTATATCATCTTCATTAAGTACAGTAGACAATCCTTTGGGTGAGTCACTTCCTATATCAACTGCACTGTCTTTGCGTGTTGATATTGATAGTTCTCCCATATTCTCATCAGCAAGCTCAAACTGAAGAGCTCCTTCAGGTTCATGACCATTGTTACCATCAGACTTACTCGAACTACGCTCAGATGTTCGACCTGCGTCTACAGCAACATCATCATCTAAGACAATTGCCAACGCATTAGCAGCACGAGAAATTCGTGTATCATCGCAATCATTAACAGAGTCATTACTTGAGCTACTGTCCGAATCGCTGGAGTAATCAAGTGTTTCATTGTCTCGTTTTTCATCTCTTCGTGAACCATCAATTTTAGCTGCATTAACGGATGCATCATGATCAAGAACCAAACAACTCAAGCCTCCTTGACTATGGTTATTAAATGGAGCAATGTGTGCAACATGGTCTTCAAGAACATCAGCATACTGATTGTCTTCTGAGCTTTGGTTACGCTCAGTCTCTTGTGGACCTTCAATTTGTTCCGTATCTACAGCGACTTGAGGGGCAAGGACATCAACACCCAAGTCCTCATGTTCAGCATCTTCAAAAGGTTCAATGTTTGGTGTATGAAAACTCTCATCTAAATCATCTTGTGACTCATCAGAGCTTTGCTCCCTGTCAGTTTCTTGGGAGCTCTCACTATCCGCTGCATCGGCGGCAATGTCACTACCAATTTCCTGCGCATGCACTATTGCGTTTTCACTCAACTTTGAAACGTGAAGAATGTGACCGTCATGTATGGCATCTGCTTTGTCATGCTGCAAATCATTACCAGTATCATCGCGCTGGCTTTCACTCTCTTCATCGCGCCCAGTGTCCGTTACAGTATCATTTTCCAAAACATAAGCGCATGGCGTCAATAATGACTTGCTATAAAGTAAAAGTTTATATCTGCCGTCATGGCTGCGCGACTTGTCTTCAACCTAAAGTTACTTTAGAATAAAAACATATTGATCAAGGCGTACTTTTTCATCATCGTCACTACTACTATCAGTACTGTAATCGTCTTCATAACTTGAAGCTTGTTGTAGAACACTATTAACAGTAGCCATAGATTCAGAATCACTAGAAGTTGATACTGTGTAGGAATCATTTGACGCTGAGCTATATCTTGATGGGCTCAAAGTATCCAAATGATCCTCTGTGTGAATACTTTGTAGGTTTTCCACATCACCTTCACTTTCATCATCCTTAAAAGACTTTAAGAATGATTAATTCAAGAAATGAGGTACCTCAAGCTTCTCAAGGCTTTCATTTTCAGCAAGTTCGGACTTTGTATATAAACTGTCTTCGTCAGAAGCCTGTGACATATTTTCTGAAGCCTCCTCGCTTGACTCAGAAGCATTATCGTATTCATCTACCTTCTTCGCTAACTGTTGATCTAGACTAATATCACTATCGTCACTATATACACTACGACTTGTATAGGAGTACTATAAGGCAAGAATTAGAAACAAAGTTCTTTAAAAGCGGTAAAACAACAATAAAAAAACCTATTACCTCACTGCTGTACTCAGAAGCTTCATCAAAATCTGATTGATTATTGTCATCGTCATTAATAACAATAGTGTTAATAGGAGATCCATCTTCACTCTCATTGGATTGTTCCAGATGCTCTCCGTCTCGTGATTCTTCAGCAGAAATACCAGTCTCCCTATCTTCACTATTCTGCTGTGAAACAACATCTAGAGCTTTATCGATATCTCTAATGATGGAATCCATCATATCAGGGGTACTATCCTTTAATCCAACACCATAGATTGTATCACTCAATGCCAAAGAAAAATCAGAAGCATTTCGAAAATCGACAACCGATTTGCTACGTCCAATGTCTTTATCGTTAAAATCAACGGAATCGTCGCTATCACTGGAATACACAGAGCAGTAAGTATCTGTAGAAGCTGAATATGAATCAGAATCATCGGAGATGGACGAATATTCACTTTGAACACTGTTGCTTCTGACGGTTTTGTGTTCTGCGTCTGAGCCTTTGCTTTCTTCATCGTTTTGTGATTCATCCAAAGATTCAGCGCTCTTTTCAGATTCATCTAACGATTCAACACTCTTTGGTGTGTCCACAGAAGAAGGGTGCATTGGTTTTAAACCCTCAGAAATGGTAGAGCCAAGAGACTCACTTTTAGCATTCTCAGTCCCCTTTTTTGAAAAAATAAGACCAAACATAAAAGTGCTCAAAGAATTTACCTCAATGCCATCCTGTAGGTCAAGGTCCACCTTGTTATATGTTTCATCCTCTACACCGGAGTCTACCTTATCAGATAGCTTACCACAAGATATTTCGTTTACACTCTCATACGAGTTCTCACTTGGTGATAAAATGTACTCAAGATCAATACTCTAACAATCCATTTTAGTTGAGATTCGGTAATAAAAAACCCGTACTTCCTGACCACGGCTTGCTTTAGGAGTTACGCACGCGAGCTCGAATATCTCTTCATCGGACTTAAAAGAAAACAATGAGAAAAAAAAACCGTAATACACCAAACAAGTAATCGTACCTCATCAAGCTCAAGATCCATACCCAACACAATCTCGGTCTCTGATGACTTACTGGATTTATCTCTGTTGAGAATAAGAGAAGGTTGCGTATTGTGCCGTATTAATTGAACTGTTATTGAAGACTCAGTAGTAAACGTGTGATTTTGAATAATTGGCATCGATTTAACCGTTAATTCTCTGACGCTCGTCTCCTGTACATGTGCGATAACCAAACCTGTTGAAGCAGTTGCCACCTCATCTATGGAAGCGTAAACTTGCTTTGTTTCAGGATATTGATCGGCGAATGAGAGCAATTTTAAAAGAACTGCATTGTTATATCTTTCTTGAGGAAGCGCTGATTGGAGTGCTGATGGTTGATTTGGGCCTAATCGCTTACGTTCCTACCACTCATTAGTATAAAAAGAACGATAAACGCAGTGGCGCGAAAAAAAAAACAAAACAAAACCGAGTTTCGCAACAAATCAATTCCGTACTTCAAAAAGCCTTAATAAGACATTTATGACCTTAGTTAAACCATCTTCTAGTATTAATTCATCACAACTGAACAATTCTAAAGAATTATTAGCAAAAAACTATCAATGCGATCTATTCGTACCGCTTTCGCTTAGTCCAATAGTTTTACATGCGTCTAGAAACGCTTGGATATGAATTTCGTTTTTGTCACATTTCTCCTGTAGCGTCATCGTTTTCTCTAAGCTCGGAAATAGGCACTCCACAAGTTTGCATAGAAGCATTCCATCCGTAAATAGTTGATGTAAAGCCCCGAGCTTTGAATCGATAGGTTAGTAATCAATTGAAATAAAAAACAAACAATTGCTCCAACAACTTGTTGCACAACCAATATAGTTGAAAGGTGAAGCGTTTTTAATGTAATGGCTGTTTGTGTAAAAAAGGCAAGAGATAAAACGAAACGCCATGCGTTGCTTTCGCGCTTATGTGCTTTATTACGCGCATATGGTTTGTGTCACAGTGGCTAAACGAGTTTTGGAGGAATTTGCTTTTTTTGTAAACTGGGCTTACCTCTAGGTTAGGACCTACACATCGCTTTAACATTACTGTTGCATGCTCTCGAAGTAGAATTCTCTCTTCCTCGTCTGCATTAACCAACACCTGTATGTTGGTTCCAGGGTGCGTAGTACTAGCAGTCGCCATTACCACCGCTCGTTATTGATCACCCCCCGATGTGAAGAAATACGTTGCTATTTTAGCAGTTGTTGCAAAAAAAAAAGAGATCGAATTATTTTTACGAAAGTCCAGCTTAATTTCTCCTTTCGCGAAAGGCGGTTTTGTGCTGTAAACAGTTGTCGCGTATCTATGACCTATGGAGAGTTGCATCATATACTGCGTGTCGGTTTGAGTCGGTAAAAACTTTCAATTGCTCTAGAATATTCTCTTTACTTGATTTACGGTTAAATGACGCTCCATAGTTGTAACAGGACAAATAGCTATAAAGAACAGAAAAAAGAGTCACAACGAACTGATGTAATGACAGCACACTAATAGAGTGTACAGCGTCATACATCTCAATGAGGATGTTAGTTAAAACAAAAAGGCGGTATTTATGATAAGTGAATAAAGTAATGAAAGCTAAGTGTACTAAACCATGAGAATTATGCTCAATAGATGAGAAGCGGGCATGTATATATTTGCTGACATACAAATCAGTACATACTTCCCATGAGACCATCAGTATTATATCGTAGTTTCGAAGTGCGGACGATCTCACTGTTTATTGCCACTCAAAGAACTTTTGTAGAGAAGGCAGACTTTTTTAAGTTTGCTTCCCTTAAATGTACTGAACAGATCAACCAAACCTTTACCTGCGTATTAGTCTGTACATAGAGCACCATATTTACGTAGGACTTATTCCCAGTACAACTGCAACGTTGCGAATTATTGCTCTTGGGTATCTGTGCGCTGGCTACTAACGAATTGGACGCAATGCGTGAGCTACTTACATTTGAGGCGAATATCGCCCCAGAGGTAATAGGAGCATGTATATCATTGTCTAAAGCGCGTAGGTCGATTTTCCAGCCGCAATGCCGGCTGTGAAAGTATTTCACATCTATGCAGCTGAAGTTATCTTCATATGGTACCTTACGCTTTACTTATCACAACTACGTGTCATAAGCACATAGTTACTGTTTAGGACACCAAAACCATTTCTCTCCATGTCTCTTTATCGTCATTTAATACCGTTAGGATGTGTGTACCGTTGATGTGCTTATTATTCTTACCAAAACGATTGGCGATGCAAGCATTCTTGGGAATGGCTGGTTGTAGTTGGGTACTGTCGCAAACACGCGGTTTCTACTCATGTATTAAATTTTAACACTTGTCACAGGTAGTTCTTGGCTGTTGTTACGCCTATTCTCTAATATCCTTACTACACGTGCCACTACTATGGATGCTACTCATGGCTATCACTGTAGCAATTATAATGGCTTTCAGGCACGTAGGGATTGCCTTTTGAGAAAAAAAAACCTACCCCAAAAAAAGTTTGCCTGTTGTGAACAAAAACGGCGCCTACCTCGTTTGATTTTGATATTTCAGAACTCTCATTATGCTATTACTAACAAACACAACCCACAGGAATAAAAACCTGACTCCACGAGGCTCAAGGATAATACGTTACACAATTTTGAGCTTATTCGTTGCTGTGTATTTGTACATAAGTTTCCGTTCTCATTCAGTTAATGTACCAAAGAAACCTTCGGCAGTACCAAGCCTACCACCTCTTCAATGGGTTATTCCTAAGCGCCTATGCCAAGGGCTTTCACCACAGATGGATGATAAGCTTTTTGAAGACTTTAAAGCTCAATATGCGGCTTTACATGCGTACGAACACATAAATAGCTAGTTTTCTTTTTGTTTTTTTCGGTTAACTGACCTTATCTTCTTCTGGTTAATAATATGTTGACGTAGTAGCCCTGTTGTTTGTTAATTAATACTATGTAGTGATATGTTCAAGAGACCTGCTTCTAAGCAGAGAATACTTGTTTACGAGCCAGGTAATTTCGGCCTTGGAAATCGGCTTCAAGCCTTGGTATCAGCGTTTGTGCTAGCTGCACGCACTGAGCGTGCATTTTTAATACATTGGCCAAAAACAAAGGACTTTGGTTCATCATGGGAAGACTTATTTGAGGTACATAGAAGATAGATTTGTTACGTTTCAATTTTTTTTCTGTTTTTTTTATTTTCTACTGTTTGTGTTTTTTTTGCAAAATCACGGTTATTTTTCGCGATCCTTTCTTTTGAGTGGCTTATGCTTATGCTATTGATAAGGATGTTGAATGGAGTTGGTTAGCATCAACGTATAATATCGATATAATGGATAAAAGCGAAGACATATCAACGTTTAACTTGGAATACCTTAAATCTCCTAACAAGAAAAATAAAAAATGCTATGAAGGATTACTGTGTAGCAAAGATTTAGGATTACCATATGATAAGCGTATAGTACATGTTAAAGCAAATCAATGGCACGTTCTTACCTTTATCACATGTATAAGTATTTCTAAACGTGATTTTGATAGGTTTTTACCAGCAATGATGCACAACGAAGATCATCGTGTTGCTTTATGTAAAACGTTTGGTAACCCTGATACAGTATTCTCGCGTCTATCAGAGTGGTTATTTGTTCCTAAAGCCAACCTTAGAAGTGTTATGGCTGACGTAAAGGAAAGATATTTTGAAGGAAAGACTGTAGTCGGCTTACAGATAAGGTACAAAAAATCAAAAAAGAAAAAAAGACGGCCGAATGTTTCACCTTTTTCCCAAGTTTGTGTTAAATTTTTTGTTCTTTTGTAAGGACAAACGCTCAATTATTTAACGAGACCAGTACTTATGGAGTTTTTTTTCAAAAATAGTGCCAAGAAGCGCGTACCAAAGCATCATATTCCAACATTTTTGAGATGTGCTGAGTTCCTATCAATGGGACCAGATACTCGATATTATCTTGCAACTGATGACCTAGATATTCGAGAAGTATATCGGCAAAACTTAGGACCACTATTGATTGAGGTATGTACAAAAATATTTATCTCAAAGTCAACAAAAAACTGGCTGCAAAAAATCATGAATAAGTCATTAACTTTTTTTTTATCAAGGTCGACTATACTAAGTTGAACAAGTTCGAAGTAGCCCTTATTGATATGTGGTTACTAGGAAGCTCAGATAAAGTCGTAGCATCGCCTGGATCTATTTTTGGAGCTATAGCTTATTCTAGAACACGTAAAGTGCCTTATGTAGTGAACAAGAACAATCAATGTGTCAGGCACGTTGTTCATTTTCCTTTTTTTTTTGGCATTTTTTCTTCATTTTTTCTTACAAAATGCTTGATCTACGCCTGCACACAGTTCAAAGCATTTTTTTTATTTTTATAAATCCACGAAAACACCAATTTCATCAACATAAAGACATAAGGTCGACCTGTGAGGCGGAAAAACGAAGTTAGAATTTGAATGATTTTTTAAGTATAGTTTTCCTTACTTATTTTTTGTTTATAGGATGCTTACAAGTCAACCTTGTTTTCATTATAACTTTGATAAATTCAAACTATCATGCTGGGACCCTAAAATGCTTACAACTGATATGCTCAACCACGAAAAATGTTATGGATAAAAAGAATTCTCGGAAAAACGAAAACAACACCAAACGAAAAAGTAATTGGAGAAGAGGACAAGTAATTGAATCAAAAGGCGCCCCAGGATGTAAAAAGCGATTCAGTCAAAGCTCAGCTTTTGTGGGTTCTAGCGTAATCCAAATACGAGCGATTATTATTAATGCGTTTTGCATTGCAATGCAAATATGTGAAATGCAAAAAGAAAACAAAGTAAATCCTTTTTTTTCTGTTCAAGTTTTATAAACTTTCTATTATTTGGTGCTAATGTACCGTATCCGACTGTGGCGATTTTATGCTGGTTATAACAGTGATGAGAAAGCGAAATTTGGAGAAGTGCCAATCACAACCTGACATCGTTCATTGAAGAAAACTGATAGCTTAAGCGCGCAGATATTCGATTCCACCCAATCGACAAAGCTGTTTTAAAGTAGTGAAGAGTGAAATCGATGATTTCAAGTGTACTTGTGCGGGTTGCACTCCTTTTTTGCGTAATCACCCTTCAAACTGCGCTTGGAGCACTTGTAACCACTTGTGAGGAAAATGGGAAGAGATATCAACTGTACGATGATGCAGCCTCTAATCCTGAGTGGGAAAATTCTGTCTGTAATGGAGGTATACTGTACCAGCGTTGTGCACTTAAAAACAGCTTCAGGTGTAGAGTTTGATCTAAAATGCTTTAGATTTTCATCCAGTTGCTATTACGACTCTAGAACAAGCGATAGTACTCGCAAATTTTCCGGTACGCCTTGTTTAGGCGATCACATTCCTTTTTGAGCATTTTCGCGTTGTTGCCACTTCTCCAAATGGTGTCAGTTGACATTTTTTTTTAGAGTTTCCTAGTTTCAGTCTTATCTTCTTCTACTTGGACGTACAATGGTATCACTATACTACAAGATCTTTATAGTACTGCGTCATTACCTAGTCCTGCATGTAGCCAGTACGAGTTAGGAGTACGCTAGTTTTGCTGGTTTTTATTTGCTTTGTTCTGTTGTGATATTTCACATAACAAAAAAAACAAGGTGATAACGAACAGTTGCAATGCAACTCACTTTGTTTGCGAATCCGATATTTCTTCAGGATCACCTCTATGCATTCAACCTGATTTTGATGCTACTACTGGAGCTCTTAGAACTTATGAGTTCGGCAGTTAAGTGTTTTTTACAAAGTTTAAGATAGTACTTACAACTGGGTTAGATGCAATCTAT
The DNA here is from genome assembly GCA_038496445.1 of Trichosphaerium sp. ATCC 40318. NCBI lineage: Eukaryota > Discosea > Flabellinia > Trichosidae > Trichosphaerium > Trichosphaerium sp. ATCC 40318. The sequence goes on from JALMLS010000556.1 coordinate 143,977, forward strand.
TCAGTCTTTAATTCTACAAAATCAACATTTGTATCTTCAGCTCTCCTTTGCAAGAAAAGAGGAGGCTTTCTTGCTTCTCCTATCAATGAATTTGACAGTACTATAGTCATAGTCCAAGTGATAGGTTTCCTTCCAAATAACACTGACTATATTATTGGGTTATCTTCCTTTGGAAGATCCAACGCATCTGATTTCTCATGGGTAATACATCTTTCAGCTGAACTCCACTTCTCAATAATTTCCTAATTCTTATCTCTCCTTAGCAAACAACCCCACTACCTCATAGACCATGGGTGTACTCGTCTAATTTTAGCGTAGCACCTTGGATAAGTGGAAATCCAAAAAGTCTTGATGGATGTGTTGCTGTGAAAAATATTGTTGGGTTTGTTTTGGTCCTTTTTCGGTTGTACACTCTGACTTATTGCTGTTTTTTTAGCGGCGCATTAACAAGGTGGTATAGCTTCAAGTGCTCTCAAATATTTCACGACAATCCACTTCTTGGAGTTTGTGAATTTGATATTACGCCTCCAACACCTCCAACTACGCAAATTCCAACAACTCAAAATCCAACAACGCAAGCTCCAGCAACGCAAACCCCAACATCTCAATCTCCAACATCTCCAACTCAAACTCCAACAACACAATCTCCAACAATGCAAGCTCCAAATACCATTCCTTCGTCTCCACAATCTCTTAGATCACCAATATCAAATGTATGGAATGCTACTATTTTACAAGATAAAGACAGAAAGTTGGAAATACTTGACAATGTGGATATTGATGGTACGCAATTTAAACCACAACTGCTCAGCAACTTCAGCTAGTGCTGATTTTGTTTGTTAGGAAACCTTGAGCTTCCTGAAGATACGACTATTGTTTTCGGACAAGGAGACGTTACAATAGATATTGGTAATTGCTTGGAAGCTGAGAACCTTACAATTGAAGCAACTACGGAGGTGCAATGTACACCTTTGAAACTGAGTCATTTACTTTGTTTTAGACCACAGCAATCACGTTATCTTACAGAGATAGTTGCAATAATGTAGATCCAGTTGTAATAGCGCCACCATGTACCGTAGTACAAAAGGAGGCATCAAACACTTTTGGAAGAACTATATTGTTATTTAGGTTTGCTACAGGTGAAAAAGACAGCGAATGTACTTCAGCAGCGAGTACGCATGTTGCATCTCTTTACAGTCTATTTATTATTGCTTTGATATATCTATCAACTGTATATATTCATACGGGAAGGTGTTGACTGAACCCTTCCTCTATACAAGGCCAGCTTTATGTACTTAGTCTGGTATTTTACATAACAGTTTTTTGTAAACATAATAAAAAGGACTGTTGTACTTAGCAAGTTGACTAACGTTCACATTTTCTTGTGCCAGTTGAAATTTAGGTCAAGAATGGAAGCTTTGTAGGCCTATAGGCTGAAACTGAAACACGCCTTGAAATTACAAATCGACATAGTCAAAAGACTCTACGCACGTGCGTGGAGATATTCTTAGTTCTACCCATCCTCAGAACCATAAGATTTTTGGAATTGTATTAAATGCAACATCATAGGACTAAGGTAATATACAACGGTTGTTTTATTTATTATGATACAAGAATTTTTGAATTGTTTTTACCATTCAGTTTAGTAAAAATCCAACTCGCATTCTGTTCATTTTTGGGCACAGTTTTGAGCATTTTAGTATTATTGTCTTCTTTGGCTTTAACTTAGATTTAAGAGGGCACGATATTCTTTGTTCTAGCGCTGGGAATTTTGATTCAAAACACTTTGTGTCCTTGTTGTATTGTGTGATTGCGTATTGAAGTTGATAAGGTTTATCTGGTTTAACACTTCTAAGTTGTTGTCCTTTTGTTGGTATTGGGAAAGAGTTGAAGAATGCAATCTCTGTTACTTTACTGTGAGATATAGGATTACATTGCCATTCGAATGAGCAGTCGGAGAAGTTTGTAATTGAAGTCATTATAAGAGTAGTTGTTGTTCTTGGGGATGTTTGGTATAATGACCTTTTCCTTTCGTTTGATAAATCTGGACTGTGATTTGTGAACCGACACTCGCTTTAGATATACAAAAATACCCTACTACGTACCTTACTATTCATACGTAGCGTTTAAACGTAGTTTTAGTCCAAAACAATAATTTTGGTGAAAATGGCCACGATGTCACACGAAGGTTTAAACGCATTCTACAGCTTCCCTAAGCACTTCTAAACTTTGCTCCAGAGTTGCTGAATCAGTGACGCTATCTCGTGAAAATTCGGACAAGTTCATGAGAATAATATTTCGGGTATGTCTACGCGCGTTCTAGAGGCACGTGATACACTATAGAAGCGTTTTGTATCAATTACAGAAAACAGAAAAATATTCGCGAAAAAAAAACCTTCACAGTACACGTGTTTTGTTGGAAACTTCGGAATGAGACCAGAATTAGTTCTGGTTGGTACTAAAATACGAATCCAATAATAACCTACAAAAAATCTACCAATCACGTGATATAGATTCTGCAAATTCATGCTTCAATCGCAACATATGCAAATTTCTTCACGCTAGCATGTACTACACCATCAATGTATCATTAATTGTCCTTGACGTGACAGTATGCCAAGATAGTACACCAATCACATTACTTGAATAAGTTTATCTGTTCACTCCAAGACCTTGAAGTGGTTGACGTAATGTAACTCTATTGTAGTCATGTTAGAAGGTGATGTGCAAAATAGAGAAAAATTGGGAGGAATACGGTCATAATTAGGTTGGGTATTTTTCGAGATTTCTCGTGTTCTCTCCCAGGTCGGAGAAACAGTTTAGTCGGATATCCCATCTTTCTCCTCTATAGATTAAACGTACCGTGTAGCGAGTGTTTCCACGATAGTTCAAATTGGAGACAATAAAAAACACAAAATGGAGAAAAAAATCCTCCAAAGTTCTGTTCTATGTTGGTACCAGAATCATCTACAGTCATTCATGTGGTTTATTGTGCGTAAAGTAGTATTAGGCGTTACAAACTGGAAGGTCTTGTATTCATTAGACTAGCACGCTTAGATGAACAGCTAGATATTGTAAAAAAGACATATGAAAAACGCATGAACTACGGCTATATATTTTTCCCTAAAACTTACAATGAACGCAACTACTTTGAGTTGCTAAGAAATCAGACCTCCCATATGCTAGCGGGAAATGTTTCGGACTGTTTGACAGTGAGAAAACCACTGGAAGCCTTATTTTATTCTAACAATTAATGTACTTTATTGCAAGAGCGACCAATCAGCACCTACAGCTACCAAGCGTACGTTATCATATCACTAATATCTTCATAAATTTTGATAATCAAATATGGCTACGCAAGTAGCTCGTTTTTTACCGGTAACAACATTTACCTGCTACAGCTCTGCGCCACTAAAGGTGTCGCTTTTAGAAAATACCAATAAAATATTGAGTAGCATAGACTGTGCCTTCCACATTATCAGATACATGTAAGTTACACGTGGCTATACGTCTGCTTTTATTAATTATTTCACAACCACTTGGCCTTGAGCATCCGGCACTGACATTAGACCGCTGGCGTGCCCAATTTGTTCTGATTAAATCATTCGAGCAGTAAAGACAAACTAACAAACAAGACATAGAGGCGTTGTATGCGATACTAGCCATATGAATAATGATGATATAGATGAAGGGTAGCAAAAAGTGAATGAAGGCAATTGACAATAAGAAATCAGGTATGAGGTCTGTTGTCTTAGCAAATCCGGTATTTTGGTTCATCATTACTCATAACCAAAAACCCTCACGTTTGGTGTGTGGTGTGCAAGTAAATTTTTTGCTAAAACGAACTACATTCTCGCTGGTACCAAAACAAGTCCAAAATGGGAATATCGTTTTTCTTTTTTATCGATAATCAGGCCAGTCTCCATAGTCGTTAAAGGCACGGAGTTTATTTAAACCACCAATAAACTAACTCGCCTCAAAGGAGTCAATTTAACCAAATAAAGCTACCGTGAGCAAAGTTGTTGACGCTATCGTTATGTTTTTTTGCTTATACAACTCTGGCAAACCCACTTCAACGAAGTGGTAGGCATTACACAAAAAATTATGAAGATGTGGAACATTTCAAGCGTTTGGTTGGACTGAACAAGACTGTCAATATCGAAGGACACAATAGGCAACAACAAGACAATGGCGAGTAGCAATCAAAACATCCCCTCACCCCTAAAATCTTTTTTCTTTTTTTTTTAATTTTTCCTTCAAACACATTTGCAATCACACGAGTGTTCTTAAATGTAGAATAAATCCGCTCATGTTGCTACGCTAGAGCCACCAAAGACTGAGCGTCTTTCCTCCCAAGCGCGTCTCCCTTATATTGACAATGTTGGCAACATCTAATTGTAGAATCTGCTTTTAATGGAAGAGATTACAACAAGTTCTACTTCACCGTACGTCTTTCAACTGCTAAGAATTCACAAGTACTAAAAAAGTGACTTCATTGAAAAATATATTTAGGCAGAGATAGTCTACACAAAAAAAAAGCGCCATTCCGTTTTCTTATCATCGTTTAGGAAAACTCGCAACTTTTTAACACGAATTTCATTATCCTTTTAATGCCACAACTTTTTATTTTTTTTGATCATCAAACAATTCATTAATTTACCAGTTAATCATCGATCGTTTCAAAAGGCTATCTGGTGCTCGAAATATGCGACACTGGTAGTTAAAAACCTCAATCAGCCCGACAGCGAGTCGCAACCATTGCACTTATTTAGCGAACTTTGTTTGCAAGCAATGCCCCGAGGACACCGAGTTACGCCTGGGCTTAAAACTACGCTACTCAGTTGGCATCAAAAACAGCCTTCATGAGGCCCATAATCAAGATGGGTTTAACAACAAAGAAAAAAAGTGTGTAGCACAATTCATTTTCACCTTACAGTTTAACGCGGTAAAATAGTAACAATCAAGCCAACATAAGTACACATCGGCGTTCAAATCGATAATTCCAAGTTGAATCTCAAATGGAATGTTTAATAGACGGCAATCACGTGATTGAAAAGTATTATTTTAACGGTTGCAAACTTTCGGAGTTTTAATTAAACGGCTTTGGTCCATTCGCGGCATGCAACTGAACTTCGATTCAGGTTTTTTGCGACGTTTGGACAAAACGTGCTATTGACTTACCACAAGTCAGAACCGAGCGACTACTTTAGAAAGTATTCAGAATGCTGGAACTGTAACTAGCCCATCTAAGGCATTAACACACTTTAATCACCATAAAAGTAACCAATGCATCATAATAAAAATATTCATACCGATAAAATTCATAGCAACCTAATCGAAAGGAAAGGTTGGACAAAGTTGTACTAATTGTACGAGTTGTTTTGAGCAGCATGGTATTGCCTAAACGCAGCCCATTTAAGAGTGTCCACGTGTTTAGGCTAAATGAGCTTATTGAGTTCGAATGCATAGAACTGTATCACGCTGAACTTGTAATCAATTATTACGCTTTAATGTACAACTTAGACCTTTGTCAGCGCCAGAAGGAGCCTTTTACTAACAAAGGCTCTTGAAGAGTTGTGAAACAAGCCAATTAATTAAAATTTGAATAGCTTGCTCTTCTGGGCACGCTTTCTTTATTGCCTCTTTTCTATAATATCTCTTACATCACTAAGACGCATTTTATACAAACCATAACTCTCTAGATGTGTATTAATATCTTCAAGTTGAAGTGGTTTATCATCTTTAATCATATTGAAAAGTCTCATTGTATGTGCTTTAAAACGTTGAAATTTCTCCTCTGGCATTGATAAGATGATACAAGCTTCTTTGATACTAATAAAAACCGTTAGAAAATACACGAACATTTAGGTTACAACTATACATAACCACTAAGGCACTAGTGTAGTTCTGTGGAACTTAAAAAAAAAGTTAAAATCTTTTCGATTTTTTTCTTTCTGCATCTCCATGTCTGGTACTCAGCATCGAAAGTTTAGAAAAATACAATTATACAATGTTTTATCCTATTATTAGGTTTTTCTAACTTCACGCGCAAAATCTTTGTGAGACAGCTATTTGTTGTGCGTTTACTTCCAATCAAAAAAAAATTCATAAACTGTGAAAAATATGTACCTTTTGAAAAAATTCTCTGGATGTGTTGTAAATCCTGAGAATACGTTGAATAGTGCTCTCATGTCATAATCTAATTGAATACCAGATCCGTGCGAAAAAGTATTCTTCTCAATAACACCACGGTACAAGTTTCGATGGATACGTTTGCATACTGCCATCCAATATTTATCTACATACTTCTGATTCAGAAATCGACTCAATGAGCCTACTGTCATCTTTAATAAATTCAATGCTTCCCAAAGAGACGAAGAAACATCTGTCGCTATTAATGACCTCTTTTTAGACCAATCATTCCTTAACAACACAAGTTAAACAAGCACATTTTTAGCAATAAATTTAACGGTTTTTTGCTTCGAGTTGAACTCTGGGTAGTATAAACAAGCCCATGCCGCTTTCAAGTAATATTCTACTAAATAGCGTACTCTTGAACATAAACTCTTGCCAAGTCTTTGAATCGTTGACAAGTATGTGAAACAAGACGATTAAGAATTGTGTTGCAATACGCTTTATATTCGCGCTTTGCTTTATCCCATATAGTACCCTTTACATTCAAAAAATCGTCATCTATTGTTACAGAAGAAGTTTTTTCTGTAGATCCGAGCAAAAAGGTTAACATAAAAGAGGCGGACGTAAAAAAATAATTCAGTGAAACTAGAATCATCGAATAATTATTTGCTCATCTGAGTGCTTCGGTAAACGATTTTTAACATATTTCTGTTTTAAAAAATACTGTACCTTTTTTCTTGTGATAATATTGCAACTCCAAGAAAAACTACAATGTGTCAGAAAAAAATGAGAAAGTACATGTGTCAAAAAAAACCAAAAGTTGATTAAAACTACGCACAATATCTTCTCCCCACTGCTTTAATACATGTACTATATACGCCGCATTATTAACAAGAAGGCTGAGGTATTTTAAGTCATCTGCATTTGTGATACTTTGTGCTCTGTCGTTCTTTAGTGCTATAATCTATAAAATGTCAAAAAAAACCAAGCTCGGTGCGGACGAATTAAAACCAAGGAAATGTAACTACATACTTTGTGCAGGTATTCAGATAGCAATACTGCTTGAATGTGTTCTAAAAATACAAATCTGTGTTTAAGGGATGGTACATAACGATAACGCTCTAGAAATGATAATTAACAGAAATAGTCATGTAATACTACAATACCTGTAATTTCGCCTAACAGTGCCATAAACCCATGTGCTGCCCTTGTCGGATTCAATCCACTTTCGTTTATGGTTAAGTCTTTATACTCAGGTTCCATTGCATTAGCATGAGTCATAATGGCGGTGTAGTACTGCCTTGCATCTGAAAGAAAAAAGTCAACAATACACCTTCTACAATCACATAAAATTGAGTTTAATCATCCACTGTTGCAAAGATTGCGAAGTACAACGTGTACCATTACCTCTTTTTTTATAGGTTCTTTTTTACGCGTGAACGAGAATATAAAAAATGACGCACATGTTTTTTCAAGTTTAACCCAACTCTCGAAGATATCTTGTTGTGCACTCAAAACAGAGCAAATACTAGGAGCATCACTTGGATATTCACAAGCACTACGAAGACCCTTCTCGAAAACGATCATCTCATTAATTGTATTATAAAACAAATCATCTTTTGACGCAATCAAAGCAACATCTGATTTGAACTTCTCTTTGAGGAGCTCAACGAATGCTTTTGCAAATTCGACCTAATCAATACGTCAAAATTGTTTCATAATATTGTTACCGCTATTTTTGACGATAAAATTTACCTTGGCGTTATATAATCCATCCATGTCAACGTTTGAAAGAATGCCATCAAGAAAATTGAGAAATTTTGAATTTTCTTTTATCTTCTTCAGTACATACGCAAAACAAAATTCTGGCTAATAATAACATTACTCAGAATAACTGTAATTTAGCACAGTGGAAATCAAGCCTTGATTTCGAAAAAATTATTTTGAATGCTTTTTATGTATCAAATTATGAAAAAAGTGCGTACCTTGTCAAGCCTGTTGAGTTTTTTGTTTTCACACCGAAAGAAGAATGTAAAACTTGTCTTATGTGCCTCCATTAAAATATCCATTGCCCATAACGTCGGAGTATGATCCATTGCTGGATGAAATTCGACACTCAAGGTAGTCAAAGAAAACTGCAAAAAAAAATAGATCCCAAAAAAAAACTATTGAAGGATACGCAAATTGTACGCTTATCAGGAAACTAAATACACTATCAAAGTGATCAAATTTGCTTACATCGTCCTCACTAATACTTTCAATATCAGGCCAACCAAGTGTCTTCAAAGCTTCCGTAAACAACCTACAAGAAATAAACAAAAAAAAAGATGCCAAAAAAAAAAGCCTATTGTTCTCAGACAAAAGAAAACCTATAGCGGCAGGCTCTGCTTTACTGTTATTTTTTATAACGTACTCTTCTGTAAGACGTCTCAAAGGCTGTCCAACTTGATTAATGCGCTGTTTTATAAGACGATTTAAATTCTCAGCGTGACACTTCGCTACTTTACTGCGCAAGTGTGTGAGACCAATTAGTGGCGTCAAGCACTTCGACAGTGCTTCCAGAGATTTATCTTCAGTTGCTGTTTGGACGTTAAGATATTAAACACGTAATCAAAACGCAACGTGCCTTCATAGAGATCTAGGGCCGTTTTCACCTCTTTAGTCAACTCTTCAACACGCACTACGATGCGGATGTATTGTTTGGCTTTTTCTAGCAGTTCTACTCTGTTGAAGGTAAACAGAACGCCAAATGAGTTATTTAAGCGTACTTATGCACGAGGCCACGTAGATTATTTACAAGCTCTGTAGAACTCTGGTGAGACGCAATTTTGGCGCTGGCAGTGCCTAAAACACATGTTACAATGAGGTGTTGGTTGTAGCCTTACTTAGTTGACTCTCTGCTTTATCCAAGCCCTCCAAGGAAGCCTTTGAAGAGCTAAGAGCTGCATCTACCTTTGCAGGCAGTGTTTTTTCGATTTCGCGCAACTGTTTTGACACATTAACCAAATACGTCACCTATACGGCGTACTTGTTGATCATATTCCGTTTGTTCTTTTTCAAGCTCTAAGCATAAATCTGGCACTTTGTTAAGACTATGAATATCAGGAACGTTGTAGTTAAGGAAATCTACTACACTTGCGGCCATTAGAGCAACATCAGACGACAAACCCCGAACTTGGCTTAACAGTTTTTAGTACAATTTTTTCACTTCTGACAGCTCTATTGCAAGATAACAGAACTCACAGGTACGATTTTCGTTTGGCAAACGTAATGTAGCATTACGTTATACGCGATGCTGCGGCGGTGTATACGCATCCAATTAAGCAAAAGCGGTTGTACCTATGCCTACCGTTTCGATGATATCGCTCAAGTTAAATTTATGCCCTTTAGAACTCAAAACAGCAACTATGAAGATTTTCTTATTAGTTCTTTGCTTTGTCGCCGTTACGCACTGTATTATTCCAGATCTGGGCGGAATGGTTATGAAAGGTATCTTTGGAGAGTCTAGCAAGATAGGCGTCAAAATATGTGGCTATAACCTTGGTACGTAACATAACCGCATTCAAACGCAAAAAAAACTGTGTTTGTAACCGATTGAGCATTTCAGTACTTTGACAAAAACGAGAATAATCCTCGCTCGTCCTTCTCATTGCTTACGTTGCTATTCTAGATGGTCTTACAGGTTTTTTAAGGATGATGTATAACCACTCTGACATAATAAGCATGCGTGGAAAGGCATGCGTCGCACAAGCTATGGTCGTGAATAGAGTAGCGAGCTTTATAAGGTACGTATAGAACCAATATCTACCTCGTACTGGTACGAGTTTTAAATGCTAACCCGTTCGTCAGAGCCCGTATTCCTGGTTTTCTAGATAATGCATCTATTTTTATATCTGTCGGTGTAACAGCAGGCTTTTATGTTCATGGTTCTGGAGTAGTAGCTGTTTCCGTAAGTAACAAACAAGGAGGATGTTATTTTACGCCTTCTGCAGGTATGTTTGGCTTTATTCTTTGATTCGTGTTTTTTTCTTTCTTGACGTTCTTGCGCCAAGTATGGTTTTGTTCTCCCTTACTAACCTAGTGTTTAGGTATAGGATTCACTGCAAATGCAGAAGCCCACGTAGGTATTGGCGTACTGTGTAAAGCCGAGGATTTGGACGGTAAGCAGAATCTTGACGATAAACAAATGTTTGGTCTTACTTATAAAATAATAGGAGTGTTCGTTTCTACAACACTAGAGTCATCAATGACAGCCGGTATTGGCGGTCGATACTTTATATATCCATATACAGGTGTAGAGCTATATTTCAGTACAGGTATTGGCTTTGAAGCAAGCAGTGAGGTGGGATACACAATACCATGGAATAAATTTACTTTGACTACTCTAAAAAAACATGAAGAAGAACATAAAAGAGTAGAAGAACTTAAAGAACAATTGAGAAGAGAAGACGACGACGAAACAAATGAAGAATAAACAAAAAGAACTACTATGTACAAAAAAAAAGACTAAATAAACTACAAAATGAAACAACCAACCAAATATCACAATTAGCTAGTAAGGAATTTTTTAGAAGAAATCCATTCTCTCACTACGAAAGACATACAGGCATGCAATACAATAAATAATTTAACTCTTGCAGCGTCAGTAATACTCCTTCCAAGGTAAATGTGCGTATAACGTAGCTTTAAAAGTCTTTAGGCTTCAATAACTCTTATTATTCAAATAGCATGATTTCAATAATACGCTCGATTTGTCACCTCGAAGGTGACTTGGAGCTATGATTTATACCGTATAGGAAGCTTGATAAAGGGTGTGATACAAAGTAGGACAATACTAAAATATGAGAAATGACATGAATATCTTTGGCGTTTTCCTCCGAAAATGGTATCATGAAATCAAAACAAATCATATCGGCGATTAAAACAACACCATGTGCCCAGGTAAAGTCGCAATGGCGATTTATGTTGTCAGACAGCTTCCAAAAGTTAAATCGAAGGTTTGGGTATGGATAATACTCATTCTCAATATAGTTCTACCAGGCACGTGATAAATACAATTTTGTAGCGATTAAAATCATTTTTGGAATTATTTTATTTTAAAATGTTGACTTGGATTTTTCTCCATACTCTAGGCGTTGGTACGATGGTAGCAGGGTGTATTTATAAGTGTCATCGAAAGAGTATTATTATTGGTTTACTACAGCTACTTTTGTTCCCTTTTATCATAGGATGGGTGTGGTCTGTGGTATGGGGCGTCCTTATTGTAAAACAGCGTATGTAGCGAAAGGGGCCAAGTAAAATCCCATTTTTAGTTTAACGCACCAGTTTAGTTCAAATCCAACCAACACATAGTTGGTTAATTAAAATCTCAAACAAATCAAAAAAATATCGAAGTATCGTTTTCTATTTACACCAAATACCGTAGTAGGTCCCACCTATACTCTAAACTAGAGTGTGGAAATACGTTTTGTAGCGTGGTTCACGCCGTAACGGTTTAGGTCACGTGTTAATGTTGCCAGAAGGCAGTAATCTACTCGAACCACTTAGCCAGATGGAGTATTTACGCTCTGGAGGTGCGACCTTGATGCGCGTAAAGGAAGGCGCCAAGCCTGACAAACTCTTTGTTGGTATACCAATGCTTAGAACCTTAGCTGCTTGAACGAACCCAGTACCTAAAGTTCTATAGAAGGAAATCATTTGACAATCAGAACAAAAAGTTATGAAAAATATATTAATAAGAAAAAAAGCACAAGAACGTTGTAACAGTAACAAGATACGGCCTTGCGAAGTTGAAATAAACCAAACAAAAGGGTAATGTTGAACGCTTGCTCAAGACGAACACCAAAAGGTAACTCCAAAACCTTGTTGCAAAACTTGAAACACGTAGGAAATACGGTAAAAGTAGCTATTTTCCAACAATGATAACACTTCATTAAGAGGGACGTTGTTTACGATTTATTTTAAGGTAATCACATGTCTTTATGAGCGCATACACCAGTAGATAATTGGTTTGAACAAGAGCAATCATCTGGACAAGTGGCTGGATCAACATTTTCCACTTTCTCCCAACCAACACAATGATAACAAACAAGAACATAATAAGGATCATACATACTCTTCACTTGTAATAGTTCATTGTATATATCAGTAGATCCATAGTAGCTCTCTTGCCATGATTGTGTTGATTCGAAGTTATGTTGAGGTTCATTCCAGTAAACCCATTGATCAACGCCTGTTGGCTTCAATACAGAGTCAGCCCATTCATCAATTTTTGAAACCAATTCTGGTCTGGGAACACCATTCGATCCATCCCAACTCACATAGCAAGTCAATGCCATCAATGCGTTACGCATTGCAGGAGCAACTACAGTGTGGATCCTAGACGGATCTATGTTAGTGCTGAAACCACCAAGAATGCCGTTTCCAGAACAACCAATTGAAGCATTTGGCCATTGGCTAGGCACAAAGTCGTTCATCCATTTTGACACTATGGTAAGTTGACCTGGTTTTTTAAAGTCTAGAGCAGTCGATACCAAGTACGCACTTGATCCTCCAACGTCACTTGTATTTTTATTTCCTTCCAAGTACGCAGTGTAAGAGTTGTAAGTTTGAATAATTTTACAAGGATAAACTTGACATCCTTGAATTTCAGCAAGCGGTTGAAGTGCGCCTGAGCATGAAATAGAGTCACCAATACAATACGCGGCTATAAGAGCATATGCGACATCTCTATCAAAGGAGTATCCAGTGATGAAGTACGCACCAGTGAAATTTGGAGCATGAGAAAGCCAAAGTTGGAAGTCATTGGCGATTTTATCAGTGATAACAAAAGCGCCTTGGAACTCTGAAACAGGTCCTGGATCTGGGAATACATTGAATGTGAGTGCTGTTATAATTCCGTACGGGTGTCCACCAGAACCTCTTATAGCTCTGAAGAGTTGTATGTGGCTAGTGGATGACGCTGTGATAAAGGTGCCGTTTGCGAGTACCAAATCAACTTTTGTCAATAAGTCAACGCCTAGGCCATACATTCTAGTAAGTCGACCGTGTCCACCGCCCATTGCCCAACCAGCCGGACCAACACCTGGATCAGCTCCGCTTGCAGCAACAATTGTACTTTGACTTTCAGTGCGTAGCCAGTGATGTATCTCTCCCCAACTCTGACCTTTAGCGCACGTGAGTTCTTATAAAATCAAGAAATAAGTTGTTCTATTACCTGGACCAACCGTCAAAAGCATGTTTTCTTTGTCTAACGTTCTTTGGTTAAAGAACTTCATGTTGAGCATAATGGCATCATCAACAGTGTTCCTAAATCATCATTAGGAGAAAGAGATTAATAAATTATTTTTGTGAGTACTAGCGCACCTTATATCTTGGTGGTGACCAGTGCTCTTCACTGATACGCGAATGACGTGCTTAGAAGCGAAATTAAGGGTAGCAGCAATGTCAATTCTAGTTGTAGGAAGCACTATAAGAAAAGGCTGTGGAGGTCCTGTACGAAGGTTCCATGTAGCAGATGCGTCTTTATAAGCGGCATCACCTCTTTGAATAACCTTGCCATCAAGCTGCGATATAAACGCCGCGATTTGAGTGGCGTTTGGCCATGCTGGATCATTTGGAAGGGAAAACCGTTTGCAGTTCGATTGAAGTACAAAAAGTAATGTCATGATGAACAACACCATCATCAGAGTAGTTGCGTTCGTCATATTGGTTAGTTAGTTAAACTTACATTCTCACTTGTTTGGGAAAGGGTGTCACACAGTTGTCACGTGTTACAACAAAAAAAATTTATTATTGTACTTTACATCTTCTCAAACAAAAACGCAGATGTTTTCTATAGTTGCTCCTGAATTCAGGCTGTTGGACACGTGGTTTCCTTGCTAACACGTCGTCTTTTGATAATTTTCGTGTAGTATTACGTGAACCGCAACGGCTTCTCAGCAATGTCAGAGCCACAAGCATAGCGAAGTACCTTCCTAGGGCTCTGGTGAGGACTATTATGGCTTTCATAATTTGCTTCACGTCAGCTTTTAACGGTATTTTCTAATGTCAGTTGAAGGCAACTTTAGAAAAAAAAAAGGCTTGTTCGTTTCTCTTTAACAACGAACGAGATAGGTTACGAAAAGTAACACTTGACGAAGATTGTATGAGCTAACATTCTGGAACAATGTCAGGTACGAATACACAGGAGCATTAGCAAAAATGTCAAGATCTCACCAAACATTGTAATGTCTTTCTGACCTTTCATACTGAACAAATATGTTGCACGGAACGGAAACGTACCGTAACCATAAACGTACTAGCGCTGGCGGAAAAGAAATGTACTACGGAAAAGCGGAAGGAAAGAAGGAAAGGTACAGCAAAAAAGGACAATTGAACTTGTTGTTGGAAATTTCCGTTTAAACGACCTTGGCAGTCTTGTTTACGCATTTTATAACATTGACATCTTTTTTATGAACCCGCGTTTGCAAACGACATTTTGCGCCATTAGCCTTTATCTAATTCGATGTCAGTGTTTATACTGGCGTCCATAACGATTTAAGCGTCTTATCAGCGTATTCAGGCACTAGTGTCCAGCGACGCTCGCTTCAACAGTAGTGGAGCTTCTAGTTATAGTACAGTGTTTTTTGAGTCAAATTTCTGGTTTCCGGTCTTTTCGGGCACGAGGAGATTAATTAGTTTTCTTGATATGAGTATTGCTTATTAGATAAATTTTAAGCCTATACATGAAGACTTAAGAGACAAACAAATTAGCGGAACCAAAATAGGGCTTTTTTGCCAAAAAATGTCGTCTTCTTTTTTCTGTACGTTTGTAATGTTAGCACAAGGCTACAATAACTCTCAAAAATGTACTTTTGGGTAAAAACATCAAATATTTGATGTCACAAGTGCGAACAATGTGTTCTCTTAACTAAAATTTATTTTTCTTAGTTTTCGGCTTTTTCTTTTTTTGTGTTGTTCTAAACGAAGAGTGCATAAGTATGGTTCATACAATAGAGAAGATGTATGTTATACTTAGATTGTGGCTAAAGCAACCTCTAGCTCCTTGAACTCCTTGGCGTATTCTGATGACTCGTTTGAAAGTTTTTCGACTAGCAAAGAAGCAAACGACTCAGTTGCTTGTTTCACATTGAAACTAGCAACATCCATACGTGTTCTCATTGCTACAACTTTTTCACCCGTACGTTGATTCTCACAGTGCTTCTCAAACTACATACTGTTAGGTTTTACAGTTCAATCAAATAGCAAAAAAGACGAAATGAACCAATCAACAAATACAAAAAAATCTGGAAACCTGGCAACAAAGGACGTACTTGTGTCTTTTTTAAGAAACAACCATACTTATATGAGCCAGGCATATCGTCCCATATAACACCAATACCCTTTAGTTTATCTAAAACCTACATGTGAAGTTATAACAATTGACATTAAAAAATGAGGGTAAAATAGTTACCTCCGATGGAGAAAGGCCATTAAGTTCTGTATGTTTAAAGTGCTTGAAACCGAGGTTATTCTTACTATTCCTCTTAACATCAGACATACGCCAAACTAAGTTTTCAGCTATTTCTGTTTCTGAGGACACGTGGAAAGCACGTGCATCAAAATATGCTTTGAAGATCTTTTCATTCAAGTTTTCGCTTTCATCAAATGCCTGAGTACTTAGATGATATGCAAAACGAACCGAACAATAACCAGCCATTAGTGTTGTCATTTTTTGCAAACGGCCGTTGAACATAATACCCTTGACAGTGCCATCCTCCTACCAAAGATATTAAAAATAGAAAACCATATTTTCATAGTATTTCAGTGCGAGGGTCACTGTAGTTGAAACAAAATATAGCTGTAGTTTAAAAGAAATAAAGAGCCTCAACGTGAGTATAGACTACGTGTTTTTTTAGTGGTTCTAATTTAAGATGCAATTCAAAGTCAGATTTTTGAGTTTGTTTGAAGAAAATCCAGTCATTCTCAATGTGACGTACGTTAAAACGGAGTGGGAATACTAAGGTTATTTCATCACTTTGAGTATAGCCTGTTGAAGCTTGAAACTCGTTAATTAGGTCAGCTGTTGTGTTTATCATTGCGTTTAATACTATTAAGCTGTTATTACATCTTTTAGGTATCTATAAGCAGTTATACGTACTCCGACGATCAAACGGTTTTTTAAAGCCTTTTGTGAATTTGGAAAATCTATGGCCGTCTAATCGCACTACGAATGCTTTTGAAGTATCCAAGCGCGATTCTAAAGCCGTCTCATACGATTTCATCTTCTCAGCTACAGCATTTGGCTTTTTATTTACGTTCTACAACAACACTATTAGAATACTTTCAAGCGAAATTAAGCCTTACTGCCATCGTTGTGTTTGCAAGTTTATTTGCTTTCAAATTGTGCATTGAAAACCCTTGAAGAAGTACACAATTTTTGCGAAATTTCTCGTATGTAGTTATGCGTCAGTTGATCGCCTGACGGGTCCATTATAATTATTCATAGTACAAAAAAAGACAAACCGCGTATTGAACATTGTACAGACAGATACATTTGGCGAAATTAGGTATGTTCTATTTCTTCGAAATTCGTTCTTTGATGCTTGCCTTTGTCTGACATTTTTGTCAGAAAATAGCCAATTTTTCAGTCAATAGCTCTAATCAATTTCGCAAAAAGTAGTACAAACCCATTGGAGTCACTTACTATGAATTTAATCCAAACAAAAAAGTTATCACGTGACTATCAGCGATGCTTTTATAAAGCAAAGCAGTGCTTCATATGAGAAAGAGGGGAATCGAACCCCTGGCTCCAGATTGAAAGACTGGCGAGTTACCCCTACTCCACAATCCCTTTGTTGCACTTGTAACATATCCAGCATGTTGGCCGCACCAAAGAAATGAGACGCAGCAAGATCTATCTCAGTTTGAAATAGATTTTTTTTATTGTGTTGAACTTTTTCCAAAGGTTAAGCTTACTAGAAGTAGTAGTCTCCATCACACCTCCATCCACAGTACAATAGATTCTCAGAGTTGCTAGCGTCGGAAGCTCAATAACTCTTGCCAAACGAAGGTGGACATTAACAAATTGTGAATGCTAGTGATGGGAGAATGATGTCAGTCTTTTCGTCTAAGTACAAAAAAATTACAAAATACAGCATTAACGAGCCTTGAAAACGATTAGGAGCTAGTCATTTTACCACGTGTACTACAAAAGCAGCTAAATCCCTCACCACGAAGGATAGTTCGACAGTTTCTATTGTCTTACAGGTATCCAGCAATGTCTGTCGGATTAACTGAGAAAATAACCTTGCATCAACAGCGCTTAACTTGCTAGCGATGTGCTGCTTAAGTACCTCCACGAGCCTTTTTTTATTGGCAACAACACATGCTAAGACTACTTATTGCTGTATGCGCACTTGCGTTCGTTTTTGCGCAGTTGGAAGAATGCATAAACAACAATCAAGTATGTAACAATGATTGTATGTGCCCTTCAAACGCTCTGTGCGATGCTGATAGTGGAAATTGCATTTGCCCTTCAGACAGAGTTGGAACGCCTTTTGGCGACAACTGCGAAAAGTGTACGTCTCAATACCCATCTTTTGCAGTGTAGAGGCAATTTACCCAAGCCATAAGTGAATTACTTACGCAAAACAAAAATGTCTCCAAAACACTAGCGCTCGAGCGTAAATCTACCAGCTCGCATTCTCCGATTTAAAAAATAACTTTTAGAACACAAAAGTTCTTTTTACGAAAAGGGCAGGCTGCGCTACGGAGCAAGCAAGTGGGTACTAGCGTTTCGTGTGCCAGCTCAGTATGACCTGTACTTACTAACGAAATCGTAAAAATGGTGTACGCAAAAGCACCACAAAGTACCCTATTCACTTCTTACAACGTAGCCCACTTATCTCCCTAAAATGTTTCAAAAACTGAACTAAAAAGAAAACTTACTTTACACGAGCAAACGAACTTACCTTTCACCTCATTTTACGCCAAAGACTATCCTCAATGACCTATTTTGCAAAACCAAGACACTTTTTGTTTCAAAAAGCCTACAACTAAAATCGGTAAACTTGCCTTATTTACAACCTTAGTTGCTTGTGCGCTCGATAACGATGATGGAACAAACAGATACCGCTGTTGGGGATTTGAAGAAGGACAGTTTTTCAATTGTGCAAACAAAGAGTTTTGTACTTGCATTAGCCCTCTAGGCGGAGATACAGTTGTACCACAAACAAGGTGCGTAATTTAGCCTTTTCAAAAGAACAACTTCATCCAACAAAGTGTCACTCTACAAAAACTAGCACAGCTAGTGATAAGGCGTTACTCAGAACCTAACTGCCGCAATCACCTGTTTGCCTCTTTTTTTTTAGTCTGGAATTCCGTCATTTCTTAATAACTGTCTAGAGATGCCTACAATTGCTGCCCAGAAGGATCTGTATACGATTCTATTACAGGAAACTGCAGTTGTACTATCAATGGACAATTTTTTGGACGTTTTAATGAAACTGATGGCACTGGTACGAAGCGACAAGAATCTGCTTTATATGCCCTAGTAAAGACCATCTAACCTTCTATTAGTTGTATGTAAATGTCCTCCAACTGCTACCCTAGATGGTGATCGTTGTGTGTGCCCAGGAACACTTGTAGCTATTGATGGTACGTTTTTTATCTAATTAGTATTTGACGTTTTGTGCTCATTTACCCTTAGGTGAATGTGCTTGTCCAAAAGGAGCCACTAGAGCAGTTAATGAATGTACTTGTACTGATCCAAAAGCTGTATTGAAGGATGGTACGTGAACGAAATTGAGAAATTCGAAAGGAAATATGAGCTAACTCTTTTTGCTTTTTTAGATATCTGCTCTTGCCCAAACCCTGCTACTCAAACAGTAGGTGATGATGGTCTTTGCCAATGTAGCAACACAAGATTTGCTATTAACGCCACTACTGATATGTGCGAGTGTAGTAGCGCTTTTACTGGTTATGAGTACGAAAAAGAAAAAAAATCCACAAATACAAAAAAAAATCCAAACAGCAAAAAAAATCAGCTTGTGTTTTAGTCAGTTCCTCCTTCGCCGAGCTATCGCCACACAAAAAAAAATAATGTTGTTCATTTGTTTTCTTTACACTCAGCATTCTTTTGTTTGGATAATACAAGTTGCTTACAAGTACCTTTTTTTTAATAGGTGCTCATTGCGTACTTGTTCTCAGGCTGATGATACATCTTGTGATGCTGAAACTGGTACTGGTTACAAATGCGAAGGTAGAGCAAATGATCTCGATGTGTGCGCTTGTGCTCAAGGTAGTCACGCTGAACAACACTGCGGTTGTTGTGATAACGGACAAATGTATGTGATTTTTTTTTTCAAGTTCGTTTCCTTTTCTTACTTCTTTCAGTTGCGCTGCACCAACTGGTACTTTCACTTGTCTTGATATCGTAAGATCTGGACTCAAGGGTACTTTTAACACTTCTCACCCTGTCGTTACTGCAGCTCTCCTGGACGACTTCTGGTGCGCATTCTTTTCTTTTTTTTTTCCGAAAAAGTCTTTTTGTTTCTTTCCTTTTGTTAAGCTTGTGTTACTCTCTTGTTCTTACCTTTATTACCGCCATAGCCTCACCATCAAAAACTTGGATTCTGATTGTTCTGGACTAGACTTCACTTGCAGTGAGACTTCAATTTCTTTCTTTATTGAAGTTGCTGTTTTGCCAAGATCATCTCCAAACTGCACACCAACACAAGTATGTTATTTACTGTAGTTTTTTTTCACTTACCCTTTTGATTACAGTTACTACAATTACTCGGTGAGAAGATCCAAAACAATGACCCTGCTGTTGCATCACTTCTAGCAGGAGAATTCTCTGTACGCAACTTTTTTTCTCTTTTTTTCTTTCTTCTTCAAAAATTCAACAAAACCTTCTTGTTCCTACAACTCCCTGCACCCAACAAATTCGTCATTTTCTCATTTGAATTTGAGAGTGGTTTATTAAGAGTTTTAATTTTGTGGGTTTTATGAAAAAAACGTGATATAAACGAGACGATAACATTCAATTACACTTTTTTTTCCGACTATTTTTTTTTGTTGCTTTCTGACTTTCTTACTTATTGCTTTTATTAGAGCCAAACTGTTCCTGATAGCGCTAATACATTATCTACAATGACTTCTATTGCTATTGCAATCATTGTGATGGTTTGTATGCTCTAAATAACTCAAGCTAACAACAGAATTCCAAACTCCTAACATCGTCTCTTTTTTTTTTTGACGAGTAAGATTTACCAGAAAAAAAAAAAAGTGTAGGAAAAGAGGAGAAGGTTTTTTTGTTCTTCCACACCCAAGTAAATTAATATTTTCAAGAACAACCGTCTTTAATTATTTCCACTTTGTGGGCAACACATCAACACCATAGCCGCGTTGATTGTGTTACAGCAGGTGTGGAGAGAAAGCACTTCCATCACACTTCCGGCTTTTCCCCATTCCCGTGTACTTGATCCATTTCAGTCGCTGGAGGTTTAACGCCGTCTTTTTTTCCTATTTTGTGAAGCACCAAGTATCAACACCATGGTTCTGGGGTGAGTAAAAACGAATAAAAAAGAGATAGCCATTGATTTTAATGTAGTTTATTTATTAAAGTGTGAATGAAATATAAATGACTTTTCTTCAATACATGTCAACAGAAAGAGAATTGCTTCAACACAATATATTGCAATGTGATTACATTGATGTTTCAGACAAGACCAATGATGTATTTATGCTATGACTACAGAAACCATTGACTCAGTTTTTGGTATTTGAATTGCCTTGCTGTTTGCAACAGCTTGACCAATGGCGACCGCTACACACGGTATCAGGCGAACACAAGCTAAGTAATTACCTACTAGTTGTGCATGTCGTACAGATTGAAGTAAACAAATGATCTTGTTTCCTTCAAAAAAAAAACGAGTTTGTTAGAGCCATAAAAAAAGAGAATGCGAAGACTGCAGGTGCGTATTTAACGATCTATATTTATTCCAAAACAAAGGCACCAGATATGGCAAGCACATAATAGACTGTCACAAATTAAGGTATTAACACGATTTGTTAGCAATACACCCACACAGCACTCGTACTATAAACGACTCATCATCAAAAGAAGTACTCATAAGTTATGTTTATGAAGAGCAATAAAATAAATTTATTAAAGTGTTACTTCAAAGGCAAATCTTGAATTACACCCGTGCTTAATTGCAGCTTTTCTTGCTTCAAAATTTGACGTTCTTGATTTATGAAGCAGGTCTGGTACGCGCCGTAAATACGTACCCTGATGCTTTAACAAATCAATTACACGCTCTGTTTTTTCCCTCAAACGTGTAATGGTACTGTGTAATAGCTTTTCAGTCCCGTACGAACTAGTAATTTCTAATGTCAACCCAAAGTCATTACATCAAAAAGAACTAAGAAGCTGTTTTTGGTTCGTCTATGCACAGTTCAAAACCCTCGAGTTCTACCTATCTTTGCTTACCCACCTCGTAGAAATCTCTTATGTTGTACATCGTTGTATTCAACTGATAAAACGGCAGTAAATGAGTCTGAATGATCAAACTTTCCCAGTTTTTTCCAAGTTGCTTCATTTCACTCTGGGCGAAAATAATTGGCTTGTATTCTTTATCAATAACCTAAATTGCTTATATAAGTTTGGTAAAAACACGAAAAGAGAATATCCAGTCTGCTAAAGTAGAAGAAAGGGATAAAGGAGGCAGAATAAAGAAAAAAGAAGAAAGAAAACAAATAGAGTGTACCTTTGAACAGAACGTTTGCTTATGCCTGGTCTGAAAGAATCCCAGTCCCACTCATAGTGAGGATATAACCATTCTAGAGATTTAGGAAAATAACTCAATACACCTTTTCCACCCATTTCCATAACTTGCGCATCAGACACGTAATACCTTCGAAGAAGAAAAAAATGAGAAAAAGCTTCGTTTGTTTTGGGTTTGGATGCTGATGACAAAGTGATAAATTAAAAAGAAGTGTGTCATGTGATATCATTTAAATTCTTAACCAAGTTATCAACAATCAAAGTTTGAGGATATCTTGGTACAGCTAAACTATTGCAAAAAAAAAAAAGTGAAGATTTTTGAAAGATGTTTACAAACTGTTTAGTTCTGAGACTGTGGGTTATACATACCATTCGTCTGGAGAAGCAATATCCATCATATTTTCTAGACGTCTAAAAAATTCTGTAGCAGCATTAGCACCCTTCCAATACCCATGGAATACCATCCTAAAATTCAGTTGTCAAAACGAAAAAAACTCTTGAAATATTTGGTATGTCTGAGCTTTGTAACGCACTTGAATTTGGTAGTAGACCAGTCGTATCTTGGATATATATGTAAAAGAACATTTTGGAATCGGTGATCGAACCTTAATAGCAAGTAAGCAAGTGTAGAGTACATATGACAGTATGATTGCATGCAAGTTTTTTCAAAAAACGGTGAGATTTTCATAACTGTTCATAATTAAACGCCTCAATGTAAACATAAAGTATCAATAATTATACAATTATGCCATATTCCCTTTCAAGATTGGTGATATATTAAAAAAAATAGAAGGAAACTAACATCAGGCTTGCAGTAGTAAAAAAAATTACGTGTCAAATTTTTCTGAGGAAAAAAGTGTACTTCTTAATGATACCACGTAATGACTCCATTGCGTTTAATGATTCAGCTGTAATATTATACCAATCATCCAATGTCTTAACACCACATAATTGGGCAAGTCTATCAATTTTTGATTTTATATTAGCCTTGTAGTCCCAGAAAAAACGTCCTTGTTTCCTTAATACAATAATTAAAAAAAAGTCAAAGTATACTCGTCCTCAACAGAGTTCATTTAAACTCCATCCGTAAAAGGCTTTCAAATTTAATAACGTACACTGTTCCCCAATCATGATGCGGGTATAACTCTTGAAGAAGTACTTTAGCACTACTATGCCTACAAACTGTTAGTTTTGGGGGTTTTTTTTGCTACAGTTGTTGACAACGTTAACATCAAGTTCGTGTCAGTAGCAGTGATAGGTTAACTAGTAATATAAAAGCAAAAAACATTGTGCATAATTTGATGAAATATTATGAGTTAATTTGAAAACAAATCAAAAGGGTCACGTGAGGGGGTTATTGCCGTTGAGAATGTAAAAGAAAAAAAAATGGGGAAAAAAATGTACTTTACACATAGAACGTCATTGTATTCTGTCATTTTCTCCCATAATCCTTTGATTTTCCAATCATCAAGTACCTTAATATCGAATATTCTACTAACTTGATCCACAATATCATAAGGTCTATCATCACACTTTGAGAAATCAAATGAAGTTTCCTTGACACTTTTTCAGTTAACCTTTTTGTAAACATTTATCACAACGTTAGTTAAAACGCACGTGAAATTGGACTCATCCCACTCCGTATGTGGATAGAGTACAAAAAGAGCTAGCTTCAACGAATAATCGTAACTGCAATAAGAGGATATGTTACAACACTAAAACTTGAAACGAGAACACGAAATGTTTTTATCGTTAACAAGAAAAAAATCGGTTACCTTTGTAGTATGGCTCTACCTCCACGTATAGCCAACACATCGGCTTGATCAATATTATACCACTCGCTAAGGAGCTTTACGTCTAAAATGCTCGCGATTGTGGTATCAAACATCATTTTTTGCTCTGATACATCCCCATACCTTGCTGTCATCCTAGAAGAGCGATTTTCGTTGCTTTCGGGGTTTTTAGCTGTAAAATGTTAATAATGAAACTACATTTATCTATTGTTAATACCTCGCCTCCTACGTTTAATAAGATGCCTAACAAAACGACTTGCGAGATGTGTCATATTAATTAAACTGCTTTGTGCCAATAATCGCTAAATTACGTTGCATATGCTGACAGAGCGTATGTCGTATGGGTTGGCAGTTAAATAAGCGTCCCAAAACAACAATAACAGTCAGTACAAGTCGTTCGTATTTTTTGCGACTAGCTGCGTTTTTACTATAAATTCTTTGTCAACAAGCATGGCTTCAGATTGGTGTACTATAGAGTCGGATCCTGGTACCTTTACAAGCAATATCTGGCGTCTAACATTCTTCAGGTGTATTTACAGAACTCATCGGAAAGCTTGGCGTTAAGGGTATATATTTTGAGTGGTTTTAGCTCTAACACAAATTTTTAACGCCAATAAACAAACACAACTAACGTCAATGCAGGTGTACAGGTCGAGGAACTTTACAGCCTTGATGACGCTACGTTTGCACAACTCAGGTGGGTTTCAAATAATACGTCATTGAATTAACACGCTAAACAACTATAGCCCTATCTACGGCCTTGTATTTTTGTTTAAATGGCGTGCAGAAAAAGATGAGCGTCCATGTGAACAGGCATACGACTTTTTCTTTGCAAAGCAGGCACGTAACCAACAGGGCAACGTCCTAACTGTTGACGATCTCTTTTACGGTCAATCAACTGAAAAAAACTTTTTTTTTTGCTAATGTTGTATTAGTTGATCACCAACGCTTGTGCTACTCAAGCTATCTTATCTATCCTATTGAACCAAAAAGACCTTGTTCTTGGTGACACATTAGCACAATTTAAGCTTACTACAAGCCAGTTTGACGCAGAGGTACGTCTTGTAATTAACGATAATTTTTCTTCTTTTTTTTTTTTGTTTAACCGTCATTCTTGTTTAGATGTGTGGTCTTGCTCTTGGTAATATCGATGTCATAAGAAAGACACATAATAGTTTTGCACGCCCTGAACCTATCGTAATGTCATCAAAAGTGGCAACTGAGAAGGATGATGTTTTCCACTTTATTAGTTACATGCCAATAAATGGAAAGTTGTACGAGCTTGACGGTCTTAAACCAGTAAGTACAATTGAGTTGCAATTTAATACTAATAAAATAATAAAGGGTCCTATTCTATTGGGTGATGTGACAGAGGAGAATTGGTTGGCTAAAGCACGTGAAAATTTGCAAACAAGGATTCAAAAGTAAGTGCTTTTGAAAAAAAAAAATGTTGAAAAGTTTTTTTCATTTCCTTGACTTCTTTAAGCCTTTTAATAAATTAAACAGTGTCATCCTAATTTATTTAACTACCATTACTAAATGACACCTTTGTAATAAAAAAATACGCCATCAAGCGCCTGTTTTTTGATGATTTTTTTGTTTTGGTGTGGAGGTAATATAACGTTTTTTTGTAGATACAGCGCATCAGAAATCCGATTTAACCTCATGGCAGTAGTCCGTAATAAACAAGAGCAATATGAAGAACAGATTGCAAAGAATGAAAAGACATTAGAAGCACTACAAGCAAAGCTAGCAGGAGGAGGTAAAAAAAAAATTTTGACAGTCTATTTTCGCTCATACTTTTTGATTATAGATGTTATGGAAACCGAAGACATTGGTGAAATTCCAAGTGATCCAGATCAAATAAAGACGAAGATTACTTTGCTCACAGAAGAGTCTGCAAGACTAAAAGCACAAGTAGAGCAAGAAAAAGCTAAAAAAAACAAGTGGGCAGTACGTGTTTGTTCTCTTTTTTTTTTTTTTTTGGTTTGTAGAGTTAATCTACAAAAACTTGTCAGTGAAGCCTTCAGGTCTCTAACTTCTGTTTTCTTGTTTAGCAAGAGAATGTTCGTCGTAGACATAACTACTTCCCATTCTTGTTCAATCTTTTGAAAGTACTTGCTGATAAAGAAGTTCTACCTGATCTCATTGAGAGCGCCAAAAAGAAAGAGCAAGAACAGTTGGCACAGAAACAAGAAAAAGCCAAGGCTGAAGCAGCAGCTAAACAGTAGATAGAGGCGTTCTCCCTAAATACAGTAATTGTAATACGAACAATGTACCACCATTTGTCAATGTTCTTTCTTTTGATCAATCCAACGTCTACTTGCCTTTATCTCTTGTTTTTTGTATTCTGAATATGTAAACACGGGCATTTTTTCGCGTGAATAGTCATGACATTTCTTGCTCGTTACAAGGCTAGCAGGATGTCTCTCGCAACAAGAGTTTCTGGCCCCATGTGGGCCAATCACACTAGGCCTATCAAGAAGGTTGTAACACTAAAAATTCTTGGCTATAACAAATACACTCTGTACGTATAAAATTACGCGTTTCTATGCTTATTTAACGCAAATAGCACTGCTGCCTCTCGTTTGAAACTAGCCTCTAAATATCTTGATCCAGAAGGAAACGATGGCACCATACGTGTTCATGGACCAGCTCCACTAAAAACAAAGAGGAAAAAATGGGCGATACTAAAGTCACCATTTAAATACAAAAAGCACTGGGAACACTACGAGTTAAGGACATACGCAGTATTGCTTCGCATGGAAGCTACAAACTTCGAGTTACTCGACAAATTTACAGACTGGTGCTATACTGAGCTAAGTACGTACCATTTGCGCGCACAGAATAGGCAAAGTAGCATCATAATGGCGAAAAACGTGCTAATACCATAAAACGCATCGCCAAGCGCTATGAACTGTCAGTTCGCCACGACACAACTTTTGCGGCATTCTCAGACAAAAAAAAGATGCCGCTACTTTTATGCTTTACAAAAACCTCCAACTGACACATGTTAGCCGGTTTTGGTGTTCGTCGCGAAACTGAAGTGTACCACGACCTATCAAATGTATACCTAGAGCCTTCCGTTGTTCTGATGCCAAAGAAATACGATTCTTTGCCTCTTGCTATCGCTAAAAAAGTCAAACAAGTTTACGAGCCAGAAATCGATACTGATCCGCCAATATCACTGGATGTCGAAGGAGTACCGCCAGGTAGACTTGATGATTTGGTTAAATTAATACCAAGGCGCTGGAGAGAGATAGTAGATGCCGATACTGTAAAATTATATACCGATTGGTATCGCTTCTCTCATGCCTTCAGGAAGCGTTTTATTCTGGGTCTTGTTACAGGAAATGAACTTGAAGAGACAATGGGAGCTCTTACGAATGATATGGCAGAGTTAGACAGATATGAGAGACAATCTCAAGAAGATGTATTTAGAAATGAAGATATTGAGACAAGGTTTTATATATGGCCAGGAGATGGCGATGTACCAACACAATTAGAACAACCAAACGATGAAACAACTGCTGTTGAAGATGACTCTATTATTGATCCTGAATTGCTCAAAGACGCTACTTCTAGTGTTGCGGTAAGTAATTGTATAGGGCGAAGTTCTATTTTCTAGAAAATCCTGTAGTTGGTTTTTTTTTCTAAGCACTCTTTTAGGGATTCGAGAATATCTCAAGTCTTGCAAAACACAGCGCTTCTCTTGAATCAAAAAATACTGAGGTTGTTGCTGAGGCTGCACCTGACGCTGCACCTGACGCTGAGGGTGACGAAACACCAGTGGATTATAAGCAAAATACTCAGCCTTTTAAATTGGATGACATTCCAAAACAAAAACAAGAGGCCAACTTTTCTGAGGACATAGACAAAGATGAAACGGAATAGGAAAAAAAAAAAGGACGACATTGGACAAAACGTGCGTAGTTTTTACCCTTCTCGTTCTGTGCTTATTCCTTATACTTTGTAGTAGCCTTTTTCGGTATTTTCTGCATTTTGTATGTACCACCAAACCGCCAAAAAAAAAAAAAGAAGCGAGGATGTGTATCTTTCTTCTACTCAACGTATGTAAAAAGATATGTATGCATCACTCTTGTTGCTCAATTTGTAATTTAAATCTCACTATAGTTGAGCTTTTAGAGCTACGCGTGTTGTGTTTTTTTTTGTCCGTTTTTTTTTTCTGCGTCGTTGCACGGTAATCGCTATGAACCACTCAGTCCTACTTGGAGTTACTGTCCTCGTACGCGCTAATTAAAGTCCTAAAAACGCCATGACTTAAACTTGCCTCGGCTTACTTTTACTTCATCCACTGCGCATTGAAGGAGACAATTTGTTGCTAGAGTAAAAGAGAAACTCCAAAAGAAACTACATAGGAAACACACGGTAGAATCAATAATCTAAAAACATGTCCAACCACTCTGCACCAGTGGATGCCTACTATACCCATTCTCATTCTGCTTTCCGCTACACAGCCTCTACTGTTTTCGCGACTATGCTGGTAATGTATATTATCGCGGAGATTGCAAAGAGGGTATTGCCAAGCACAAAGGTGTGGGGTACACTAGGGAGTATGCAAAAGGTTGGATTAGTAATGTACTTTCCACGTATTGTCGTTGAAGCTACTTGTTGCGCTACTTTGAGCTATGTTGGTACGTTCTTTTGCGTTTTTCTAGAGTTGCAAACTTTATTCTTTTTATGGTTACTTTGTTGACGCGTTACTTTAAACGGCTATTTACGCTCACACTCATTTAGTATTGAACCTACCGTTCTCAAACACTATTCCTATCCCTGACGATATTCACTTCCTTTCATTCTTTCCAGCATGCGGCCTAATGTGTTTATTCGCTACAGAACCCGTATACAGACACTTCACTGGCATGAGCGACCAAGTAGCTGTTGTCGCCCATCACTTTCCTTCAGTAGTACTCATATGCCTTTGTATCGAAGGACAATACTCTGTGACCTTCCATAAGCTTCTTTTAATCTACGGATGGTTCGCTTCTCTTGAATGCTTTGCAACTGGTTGCTTCATCTACAAGAGACTATTTCCAGCTAACTTACAGTTCCTCTCTTCCCTATTCACCTTTATGGCATGGGAAGAGTCGTGTCACACTTTCTTTCATACGCTCATTATAATCTTATTCTACTACCTCAACTGGGATTCTAAAGACTGGGCTCCATGGCAACGCATTGCTATGCCTATGGCTTCTGCTTTCTTTGCTTGTATGCAGTTCTACTTTGATACTACGTACCATTCTATTGCTAGGTATATTACCAAAAAAGCAAAAGAAGCGAAGAAGAAGGAGTGAATGATGAAACCAAAAAAAAGAAAACGACTACGCGGTCTCCTTCAAGTAGTCAGGAGATTGTCAAGTCAGAAAAAAATGAAAAAACGATGTTAACAAAAAAGGCTCATAAAAATCGAAAAAACATTACGGTATGACATCCCATACGTACACACTTTGTAATTACGCGTATGTGGTGTTATTTGCAGCTTGTATTTAAATAAACCTCACCCTTTCACTTTTTAAATCTCACCTGTTTCTACACACGGCCACTCTACGTGAGAATAATGACAGTCGGTACACCAGTTTTGACCAAAATTAGAATTGTAGGCTCTCAAATTTAGCATTGACGTTGTTAATGCCACTTTTGATGTCTCTTTCGTGACTTGAATTGTATAACATGGAAGCAGCGAAGAAAGAAGCGCCAATAAACAAATTATTTAACAATGTCACTGATTTAGAAGCCAGAAGTATAGGATGCTTGCTAGGCCTCATAATCGGCGATATTCTAGGTGGTACGTAAAAAAGAAGCTAACAGCCGTTAATAATTACCATCAGCGCCTATTGAAGGATGGAGGCGTACAGCTATCATCAAGAAATACGGACAATTGCGCGATTTTGTTTCAGGTAATCTAGCTATTGGTTGGAAACTTCGTGTATTTTTTTGAAAACAGAAGGTGCATCTGTTCTCTTACTTGCAATTAGGTATGCATATGGGTATGCCTGAAAATGAACCTCCCAGATTTGGACAATACACGGACGATAGCACGAGTGCATTAGCATTAGCACAAAGGCACGTGGATGATGGTACAGAATACGTTACCTCAATCAAAAAAAAGGCCTGTGCTCACTTTTTTTCAGTCTGGTAACACGTCAAGGCCTTGACGGTGCTCATATCGCGATGCAAACAGCTTGTTTCTGGAGAGATGCCGTACCAAAAGTATTTTTCTCATCCCCTTCGGCTGCAATCTTGCAGTCAATTTTAGGTAAAATGTTTTCCTTTTTATGTTTACTTACTACGGTGTAGATGGTGCGAATTGGAAGTACGGTTAACTTCAAAACAATGAACGTTATTGAGTATGCTGACAACGTTTTTGTAGAACTACTGGAACCTCTCTTCACACTGAGGGAAGTTTTGCAAATGGCGGTAAGCTACAAGTCGTGTCTATGAATCCCATATTTGCTCTTTTATTTGACACATTTTAAAGGTGCAATGAAGATCGCCCCTCTTGGGATAGTGTTCAGGAATGCTTCTGATACTGATATGTACAAAGCTGTTGTACGTGAGAAGTGAACATCAGCTGATGACTTGCATTGCTGTTTAACAGCTTTTGATGGTTTTTCTGACCGAGTAAAGGTCGAGGCAGTGAAAAGTACACATGTACATCCAGAGAGTATTGATGGTGCTTGGTTAGTAGCAAAAAGTGTATCTATGTTATGTAAAATAAGTCCATGCGATATGACACCTACTGAGTTTATAACAAAGATGAAAGGATTTGCAAAAACAGATAATATGCGTTCAACAGTACAAACTTTTTTGGCTTTTTTTTTTTTGGTCTTTTGTTTATCTCATGCTAATGCGTTGTAGATACATAAAGTCTTATTCCACTTATCTAGAAACACTCCTGATGAGCGGGTGGTCAATGGTATTATGAATTCATTAGGACCAGAAGTTGGTACATTAAGCTGTTTTTTTACTTGGTTTTTTTTTGTAATTACATTACGGTTCTTTTTATGTATCTCAAAGGTGATGTAATTGAATCAGTACAAAATGTTATAATGGGTGATTATGGACGCCATTTCCAGATAAAAGCAGTTCATGCTGTGCCATGCGCATTATACGCTGTTGCAAAGTGTTGGCAAAATCCGGAAGAATGTATTATTAAAGCCGCAAACTTTGGTGGAGATACAGATACTATTGCTGCTATTTCCGGTGCTATAATAGGTAGCCTTCATGGTACATCATGGATACCTTCTAGATGGTATGATAATATAAGTAATGAAGTCCGTGGACGAGACTTTGCAGTTGATCTTGCTAGGAAACTGTGTAAATTAGACTTGCATTGTTCGCTGAATAAATAGACAACAGATCATCAGACGGATAAGTTAGATAATATGTCCTGAGCCACTCTAGAGTATTCCATTTAAGTAAAAGTTGTGAGGACAAAAAACTCTGAGGTAGTTATGGCTACGATCAATCAGAAAATTTTTCATTGCTTGAATAATTCAGTGAACTTATGTCAATAATCAGAATAATAGCTCTGGTACGAACTTTAGAACTGTATGTCGGGTATACATTAATTTACTACGTAGCTCTCTATCTAAATTCGACAATCATTGTGATTGATTTTTATATCAATCATTACGATCAAACATCATATTTTCATCATACACACAGCTGCAGCACCTCTTCAGAATAACTAGAATGCAATCATCTATCTTTAACAAACTTTGCAAGACCGCTACAAAAAGCAGAAAAAGAATCAGTCGAACAGGCATCAAAACAGTCTCATATAACAAGAAATACGAAAACAATGCCCTCAGACGAAATCAAAGACAATCAAAACGTAGTTGTCGTAAAAGGCGCCCAAAATCGCTTAAACGCGTAAAGTCCAAGTGCTACGTTATGCACTGGCACAAAGATCATGGTTGTTTGCCAGTTTGCGAGGACGAAGAGAGAGAACGAATTCTCAGATCAATCAATGAGAGATTTCAAGTGCTTGGCGACAAAACGCATCAACAGCTAGACTTGGACCTTTCAGCACTTGAATGGAAGATTGTAGAGAGCAAAGAGGAACATTTCATGAAATTACTAGAGTTTGAAGTACGCGGTGCTTCAAAGGAACTCTCTGGTATGGCAATGTGCGACTATGAGGTAGAGTGGTACATTAAGCGAGTGTGTTGGCGAATCACTCAATACGGTCCATTCCCACCTTCTGAATTGTTCCCAATTCATGCTAAGCTACCATACGAAGATTATATAGAAGAAGTAGCAACAACGTATTTATTAAAAGACATAATTTTGTAACTACTTGTGTTATTTGCTTTGTGAGGTTGGTTACGCGTAGAATGTGGTGTTTATGGCATCTACTTGTAGATACAAAAACTACAAAATGAGTTGCATTCTACAAGTTGCACAAGTATCAATCTAGTGGTATAAAAATAACTCCAAGCTACAGTTAAACCGTCTATCTGTTCTCAACAGACAGAATCAGATTGACGAATTTGTCAATCTACATTCTTGCCCGAAATTCGTTTTTGGACAAAAATAACAACAACAAGAACGACTCTTTGCTTCTCGGTAAATGAAGACATTGTCTCGTACATGCTCAATGAATTCATTGCAACACCGGTTCAAACCCACCGCTTTTGAACCGGCACCTTTAGAATACGCTGAAAGCCATCCTGTACTCTTTAATAGGCCTATAGTAACATGGCAGCAGTAAGTACAAACTCAACGAGATAACCTTCTTTCGCTCTTTTCTTTGAGTTAGTCATCTAATCACTTCGCTATTAGAATAGAAAGGCGTACTGACCATATAGTGAAGGTCATAGCGTTAATTCTGATTGACTACATGGAAACCATAAACGGAGAGATTAGATTGAAAAACTGTCCTCTTGCTTTACAAGCACGTGCTTATAGTGTTGTTATATCTAGAGGGCCGTTTCCTCCTGTGAGGTACTTTTCACAGTTTGTACTATGCGCGTACAAGAATTATATTGAAGAAATGGGTTTTAACCCTGCAGTGGCAGGATTTTAACTTGACCGCACTGTATTGTTCATAAGGACAATGTATACTAGAAAAAATAAACTGCAAAGGGCAAAAAATCACTCTACTCGATAATAATTTTTCAGATTGATGAGTTTCGCTCAAAGAATACTTTGCGCATACATTGAGCGTATTTTTGTACCTTGCAGTTTTTTGTTGCAACTGCAAGTTTTTGGTGCTAGAAATCTATCGATGGCTTATTTGGCCTTACTGGAGACTCAATCTCGCAAATATCAATCTTGCAAAACCTATCAGATGGTGATTCATGAAAGGCGAATTTGGTGGGTAAATTCAAGATTGATCAAGATTGATAATGCCGTTTCGTTAGACGGCCAAATCAGGCATTAATTCTTGCCGCCCACACACTAACAACACTTCTCAACAATACACAAACACATATCACAATGTTTAAAGCCTTATGCAACTCTTTGTTTTCTTCTAAATCAAAAACAGTTTGTGAAGCGCCAAAGCGCAAACAAACAGTCGCCTTTCATGTAGAGGCGCTCAAAGAAACCAGAGGAACCAATAATCAGTTTGGAATAGAACAATATCAATCAGACTCAAAACGAATTTCGCCTAAACGACCTAAGAAACACCAAAGGCACAACGCAGACATTATTGCGGAACCAATACACGAAGTTACCGTTGTCGTACCAGAAGATAGACAGATTGATTCCCTCGAGTGGAGTTCTCTCAAAGACCAAGCACAACACATTGTAGACCTCCTGGGGTTTGTTCTAGGCGACTACCTGGAGTCAGAAGAACTTGATGAAGACGGTTGCCTATGTTTCATGCCTGTCACAGAAGAAATTGTCGACGCTGCTTACGCTTTCGTATACAAGTATGGTCCATATCCTAATGTAAAACTATTGCCAAAGGTCTCTCAAACGCGATACATAAAATTTTTGAACAACAAACAACCACACACGCAGTAAGCCAACAGGGCTACACTGTTAAAAAAAAAATGTCACAAAAAAAAATAAAACACCTTGTATTTCTATCAATACGCCTACAAATCACTCAAGAAGTGCCATTAATCAATCTCGTTAGTGATTCAATTTTCTTTTTTTTTTGATTGAAAACAAGCTTCATTGTTTGCGCTGAATAGGCGAAGTTCGAGCTTGAAACCATTATAGAAGTAGTTTAGGGCGTGTACAGTGGATAGAGAGATATCTTTCGCAATAAAATAACAGCGACTTGTTTTTATTCCCGCAGGCTCGCCTATGACGCGCTTAGACGTCAACGGCCTGAGTAGGCAAAAAACTTTTTGAGTTGAAATGTATCTAGTTAATTGTCAATACATTCACTGCTAAATGTCTGAGCCGCCACTTGTAAGCGTCACACAGAATTTTAGCGCCAACTTATTGTTTGGGCTGAAAATGGTTCTACTCACGCAAAGACGCTCATCTGTAGATATAGCGCTTTGTTTAAATCAAATACTACCTTTGACCACTACACAATACAATTGCCAAACGCTTGTGCTTAAACAACAGCTACCCCTGTAACCGCTTTTGTGAAGGTTTGTACCAAAAACGTACGTAAACATGCTGTGCTTCGTGCGAAGCATATTTTCGCTTGAACTACTCGTGCAATATGCGTGTGGTTGTAGCAGCTCATAAGACGCTCAAACATTCATTTTTGTATGTAGGTCACCACAATGTTGTCGCGAGCTATGCGATTCTCTCACAGAGCGCACCAAGTGCAGCTCCGCACTCGCACAAAGCGAAAAATTACCGTTATCGCTCCTAAAGTCCAAATACATCAGTACGGCACATTAAGCGAAGAGTTGAACGAATGGCTTGATTTCTATTGTATTGAGCCAATGCAAGCGGAGACTTTCGTTCAAAATCTTCTCGCAAGCGCGTATGCAGATGATCCATTACCAGAAAACGACGCACAGGTACATATACGATTAATTGCAAGCTGTTGATTTTAAATATTATGAATTTCACTTTAACCGCGTATTTACCTACCAAGGCTTTTATTTGAGCGTAGAAACTCTATATTAAAGCATAAAAAATTCTTTTCACGCTATTGTAGCCAAAAAAAAACGTGTGACTTCACCTTTTTAGATTTTGAATTCACTCATCTTAGGCTTACTTGACGCGTGAATATGTTACACCTCATCTAAAAGATCTAACTGATTATGTCACAGACTTACGTAAAGATTACGATAATAAGGTTTATGCTAACTACGGCACGTGGCGAAGCAAAAAGAAGGAAATAGCAAATGCTTCAAAAACATTTTTCAGTTTTTTTTGTAAATCCTGATTTGTGAACTTGTTGCTCATCGTTCGGCTTAGGTATTAACCCTGAGTTACGTACTTCATCAACAGAACCAACTCCTTACGGACGTACAAATCCTCAGGATTACCCTATTGGCCACTGTAACATGATCAGAGACGGCATGTTTACTGCTCTTGAGCATTCACAACCGATTACAGATCTCACATCAAAGGGTGTTGTTTTTAAGAAAATTTTCATCATCCTTAACAATGAGTACTTCCAAAATGCTATACAAATAGGTGACCTTTACCTTGATGTTGCAAATGATACAGTAGATCCAAAGAAGCCTCAGATTGAAGTAGAGCCTCTTAAAGAGGTTAACTTTAAAAAGATTGAAAGTTTTGATCGATGTTTTGATGTTTCTGAGAAATACTTGAATGCTAAGCTTTACCCAAATCTGTTGTTTCCTATGGTTGCACCTATGTACCCAATGTTTGCTATAGATGAAGAAGGAGTCATAAGATTGATGAATACATGTCAAGTGGCAAGCTTAAAGAGTATGGTTCAAAATTATGAACCTGTTCTTGGGTTCTTGGAAAATTCCGAGTTTATGGATAGGACTCTTCCTGAAGAGTATGTTGATATTATTCAAGATTGGCATGAAGAGCAAGAGAATCCTAATGATATTGCTGCATTCAGTTTAGAAGATGATAGAGATAGTATTGTTGATTTCATTGTTGAAGATTTACAAGAACGTGGTGAACAACAAAGTATTTATGATAATGTCATTCACTCAGTTGCAACTAATACGTACGTTAAAAATACCTTACATTACCACAGTATTTTTCCAAAAAACCCTCAACTTCATGTGTAGTGCCTATAGTGTTAACAATAGCGCAGTAACTCAGTTTGTTTGTTTTTTGAAGCCGGAAACTGAATTTTGTTCTTTGTTGTCTTTTGTAGAGATCTTTGAGACCTCTCCTTTTTAATTAAAAATGTTTATTTTTTTACTTTTGTCAAAAAGTGAATGGCTTATCAAATCTTGAAAAGGTGTCTTGTTCAAGAGTCTACCAAGTTTTTTTTTTTTGAGATAAAATTATTGTCTTCAAGTTTGTTGATGTCTTTGTTTTAATAGGGCTGCTCAACTTAATGAAGCAGGTTTATTACCTGATATTGATACTGTAGATAAACTACGCGATGAGGGTATAATACCTCAATCAAGACAAAAACCAGAATTTCAAGAAGTATTCGAGGTTGTTGAATGAAAAATAAATAAAACTCTGTAAAAATCTTTGTTGTACAATTTATATGAATACAGCAGCGGCTATTGAGACTACCAGTGGAAGTATCACACCTGATTCACATCATATCAAGGTAAAAAACGACTTAATTCCTACACGAGAGTGTCTAAGGCAGTCTATCGACTAGATGTTGTTATTGCTTGTACTGGTTACAAATCTGCTAATTCTGTCAACAAGTTTACAAAAATATTCTTGTTTTATTCCTAAATAACAAGTATATAACGTAGTGTAAATGCAAAAAATGTTGTTTGGCATTTGGAACAAAGTATTTAGGCTCAACAGGACACAAGGGCCAACCAAATATACCTTATCTAAATCGTGCAAAGAGTTGAAAAACCAAAAAGGTGCGAAATAAGTTACAAGTTTTTTTACTTGATCACTTTACATACTCCGCGTTTGGTATTGTTGACCCAGATATCATTTCAGATTCACCTTTGAGTATAGACACAACCTATCAATAGAGATTAATTGATAATCAAGCACAAAAAAAAAAGTTTCAGATTTTTCTAATAATTTTGTAGAGAGTTGTTCTTATTTCTTATTTGCCTTTTCACGGATTGAATCATAACTTGGTTCTCCTTTATAGAAACCAAAGGTAGAATGTCTTCCGCCCACATAGTATCCATCGAGATGAAAACATCTTTCACCTTCGCCTACCATACCTAACTCTACTTGCATTGCGTTTGTCATATCGTATGAGCCTAAAAATCTAAACGTCAGTATTACGAACTAAGTACTAACTAAATCCAAAAATGTGCGCTTGTTTAAACTTATACATACTAATGTACACACTAAAGAACAAAAAAACAAATACACTAGAATCTGAGAAACAACACGTGTTGGCTTGAAGTAAAGTTGTTTTTTGTAAAAAAAGAAAACAGCAATCGATTTTCTGAGTGGTACTGATGTGAATTGGGAAACTAGTGCACTGATCAGAGTATGTATTACCTAGTGAAATCCTGTATTTTTGTCTCTGGTTCTCTGTTACTATCCAAGCATATTTAATCTTGTTTGGACCTTGTTTCATAATATCAAAGAATTCATACACAAGAACTAACTCATTTTCTCCGTTCTTCATCTGTTCTCTACAGTATTTTGGACTGTTGACCTAATTAGAAGACCATTAGCACCAGAGCTTCACATATTATATCTCAGACACGCGTTGAGGTAGTATGCACTGCTTCACACAACAAAGAAATGAAGAAAGCAAAAAACAAATAAAATCACGTGTACCTTTCCAGCAGTGTATAAATCAAAGATTTTAACTTTCCACTCGTCCCTCTCTTTAACTTTACCTAGTTTTTGGTACAACTGTATAATTTTTGCAACAGCATTCCAGTCTGATGGATTAATCTCAACCACTTTTAAAAAAGCCTCTACAGCTTCATTTGGTTTATCATTTGTTTGGTACGTCTAATGTTATTCAATTATGTAATGTGTAAGATATCATGTATGTTTACATACCGTCCCCAAGTTGTACCATGCGTTTAGGTACCTAATGTTCACGTTTAGATATCAGACAAAATAAATTATCGTGAAAATAAAAAAAGTTGTTGTGAAACGTTTTCCATTCAGGTCTTGTTGGAACTCCCAAAAAATGAGCGCAGTGCTCAACATTTACTAGATTCTTCACTTTTTTTGGTGGTCACGTGATTGAAAAAAGTGAATTGTTTTTAGCCGTACTTAGGATCTATTTCAGCTGCTTTTTTCCAGTTCTCAATAGCTCCTTCTGTATCCTTTTTTGAGGCACAGCAAGAAGCGATACCATAGAAGGCACCTAATGACGACATTGTTAGTAATCAACAAGCAGACTTTGAGGCAAAGTCATAAAAAAAAAATTAGACGCAAAACAATTGAGTTCTCACTCTTCTCTTTGGGATCTACAGCGATAGCTTTCTTAAAAGATTCCGTTGCTTTATCGTAGTCCTTTAAACCATGTTGTAGGACCTACTTATCATTAAATAAAGCTGTGTTATACCTTTTAAAGTGACATACAAGGCCGGCTTGGAGTAGGTATGTTGAGTTATTTGGATCAAGTTCAGTAGCTTTCTGTAAGCATTCAAGTGCCTTGGTATGTTCGTTGGCGTATCTACAAGACTAGTTTACAAACACAACCAAAACAGGAGTAACTTCCGAAGTGGCGCAATTTATTTGAAAAAGAGGCAACCTCTTTGCATACCTATGAATCATTCCTTGCCAGTGATAGCTCTCTGGGACCTTGATATTGTTTTTTATTGATTTTCCAAACAGTACGTATGCTTCAGCGTCTCTAGATCCTAAAAAGTACGCCTTTTTGCTTGTTACGATGTTGAGAAATGATTTTAAACGGTTTTTTTTCGTACCCTTGCCAAAATGTAGTCAGAGAGGCTGGGCTCATCTCTTTTCTTTGTTTCTAGCGATTCAGTTATCTTAGCAAGCCCTAACTTTGTTTCTACTTGTTGAGGGTTCAAAGCTAATTTTTCTAGCATCTCTAGCGTTTCTTCGAGTTCTGTGTTAGTATCAGCCATGTTTTGAGTTGTTGTAGCTGTGTTACCCATGTGCTAGCGCTTCATTATTCCTTAATTTGGCAACAACCTTTAAGGACAACCTCGGCTCTTCCAAGTTTATGTTAACTCCTGATAGATGCTATGTACTGTATCTTGGGGTGCCTTCAGAGGATGAAATAGTAAGATCTACAAAACATAGATGTACGTGAACATTGACGTCAAAGCTGTTTTCTCTACTGCCTGCCTTTGCACTCTTGAAGTGCTAAGTATCCTTGGTTGGATTGTATAGACACGTAGATTCCTTTATGAAACTGGCAATCTCTGTCCGTATCTAAACGGCGAAAAAAAACAGAATCAAAACTGGAAAAAAGTACAAAGAATTACATCATCAAATTTATGTTTGTAAGTTGAATCGGCTACATTTTAGCTGGGTAAGTCAAGAATCTTTCTATTTGACTAAGCCAAGTCACGTTACTACCATCTATAAGCGAAATACAAGCAGCAGGTACCTAACAATACCCAATGCCACTACAAAATAAATTGACAATCCTTTTTGGTGTATATCATTCAGAAAATAGCCATGCTTCAATAATTGGCCATTTCTATGCCACTCCTTACACTCACCTTCCATCTTGCCATTGACGTGATTGTACTGACTTCGTATTTGACCATTCTGATACCAATTCTCACATGTACCTTGTTTCTGACCATTGACATAATAATATCTATCTCTGATTTGACCACGGTAGTACCACCGCTTAAACTCTCCATCAAGAACACCGTTGACATAATGGTAATGACCCCAAAGATAACTGTTTTTATGCCACATCTTGTACTCTCCTTCTAGCTTACCATTGACATAAAACGAGTGCTCCCACAAGCTGCCGTCATCATACCACTGTTTTTGTTCTCCGTGTTTCTTGTCATTGACATAATGACAACGTATCCACTGTTGACCATTTTTATACCAACAATTGTATTCTCCTTCTTTCTTACCATCAATAAAATGACACCTCTCATACATATGATGCTCGTTGTGCCACTGCAAGTACTCTCCATTCCGTGTACCATTGGAATACGAGCATTGCAGTTGTAACCGTCCATTTGCGAACCACTTCTTGTGCTCTCCGTGTTGCTTACCATGCTTCCAAGACTTGAACTCAACTAGGTTTGTATCGGTACTTGACGTGCTTTTTTTAAGCCACTTTCCATGTTTTTTTAAGTCACGATTGAATCTTGTGCTTGTTGCTGTTTCTCTTGATAACATTGGATATTTTAAATACACTTCAAAGTCTAAATCAGTAATATCAAGATGTAGCTCAACAGGAAGTAGGAACAGCGGAGGGTTGTATATTTCTTTTGAGGTATTTGTCTATTAACGTTAGTTTTTGTTTCTTTTTACAGGAAGGTACTTTTTGGTTTAACTCCATGAGGGCATTAACGAAAATAGCGTATTAGCAGTTAACCGTGTTGAATTACTATTTAATTTATGTATTTGACACAAACGTATAGCTTTTAAGAAGCGCTGTGCACGTGGTTTAGGTAAATGACTCTTTTATGACTGTCTATCAAAAAAAAATGCCACGGACAATGTACACTAGAAACGATTTGTTGTGAATTATACAGACGATCAACATTTATCTCGCCCTAGCCATTCAACTACCGATCCGTACAAGAAGATTTGCCAAAGAACGCCCCACAACTAAACTAGTTGTGGGTTTTTTTCAGACAATCAGACTGTCTAACAACTGGTTTTCATTAACGATACAAAACTTTTTATTCCATTGTAGGCACACCACCTGTAGATACTAGGTACTTTGTCAAGTCAACTCCTAGCGACTTGAGCTGTTTCAAAAACTCCAAATCTTTTTTTGCTGACTCTTCTTTTGTAGTTTCCAAGTGCTTTAAAAACTCTCTATGCTTTTGAGCCTAAAACCAAATATCAAAAAAAGAACACCAGAAATAAATCTATACGTACCTCAAGCTCCATAGATAGTTTTTCGATATCAATTTTATGTTTCGCTTCTTCGGCATGTAATTTATTTTCGTTAGCCGCACGTGCTTGTTCTGCATCAAGCTAAAAATTACACATTAAAAAAATGTTCAAGTTGCAATAGTTTTGTCGTACCTTAAGATCAAGGTGTTGTTGGTGATGCTTGTCCTTGTCTTCTTGAAGAAGAAGAAGAGCACGTCTTTTAATGCCTTCATCGACCATTTGCTGTAAAGCTTTACCTGCCTGAAACCCTTTAAAGACAACTTTATGTACATGGTATCCAATATCTTTTGCCATATCAAGCATCTCTTTATAAGTATTTATATCATTAAGAGACTCCGTCATGCTTTTAAATTTCTTAAATTCAACTTTTGCAACAGCTTGAATAATGTCTGAAGCAATAGCATTAGATAGGTCTGAAATCGGGTCACCAGATGCATCAATCATCCTTAATACATCTATTATTATCAATAGTTAGCACAATGTTAACAAAAAACTCAGGGTGCTTGCCATTGATTTGAAAAAATACTCTCAGGTTGATGTTAAGAAGTGCGTCGTCTGCTGTTCTAACATACTCAACATCTACGTCCATGGTATCTGGTGTAGTCATGAGCTTTGAAAAAGCTTGGCTAGTACAAGTTTAGCAAACAACAGTTGTCAAAAAAGAATCCAAAAGAACTGAGTGACTTTTGTTGTGTTGTACCCTTTATTCCAATTGAATTTGTGCATCCAAGAATTAGGTTCTGGTACATAGAAAAGAGGGCCTTTTATTATCTTTCTCTCAACTTCCTTCTTAGCGGTTTGGTAGTAGACAATTACAGACTGCGGAAGAAAGCTGTTACAAAACAGAAAAAAGGGAGAATACTGTACCTCGTTCTGATTGATTGGGATCTTCTTTGTAACCGTTATAAGCTTGTGCTCAGATGGATCAAGCCAAATAGCATGTGGTCCTGGTATTATTTCCTTTGTACCATCTTGGTATTCTACAGTAATGTAGTCATCAGGCGTGGCAACTTGATGACGCTGAAATAGCAGTTAACAAAAACCGCGTAATTTCGGTTACTTACCAAAAATATGTACTCTGACTTGTATAAGGTGACGCACTTAGGTCCTGAGACGATAGAGAATGTACCTATAGACAGTTTTAAGTAAATACGGTAATTTGTTTACATAACCGCGTCTAAACGACTCTATAAGTTTCTTGACGCGTAAAGCGTACCTTCAGAGTCCCACACGCCAATTTTTTTGCCTTGATCAACTTTTACGGTACTCCAGTACACATACTTACGTAGGTGCTGCTGATCAGATCTCAAACGCGCCACTGGCGATTGTGTTATTGTTTTTGTTGCTTTTTGCTAGCAACGTGTTAAAAAACCCAATTTACCTTCTAATTGGTACTTACGTGCCAATGAGTTACTGCTTTCGTTGTTTGTTGGCAAGATTCCAAGGTGTCAGTTAAAGGAAGTATCTCTTCTTTCAATTGTGGTATATAGCGCATAGGTTGCCTATTACTATACTGTTGCTGTTGTTGAAGTGGATAAAGTTCCAAGGACTCATTTTGGTCTATACTTGAGTAGTTGAACGACATGGTAACCAACGGTTGTGGTGTTGAATGTCAACGTGGCTTTAAGTGCTGAAACTCGTTAAAACAATTCAGAGAACTGACAACCAGTTGATCTGTAAGTGAAAGAAACGAGGCTCTAGACAAGATTGAAATCAATGTTTTTTGATACATACAAAATAAAGTTGTTGGTTTTTCAAATAAACTATTGCAGTGCGTTTCGTTACTCTTTGTACTAATGCAAAAGGGTACGAAATACTCTTTTTTTTTATGTGTTACATACATAGTTTTGATTGATGATAACCTTCGAAAATGTCTTCGTTTATTTTTTTTTTCGGTTTTCAAAATTCCAAAATAAAATCAATGCAACTTTGCTCTATTTTGTTCTTCTTGTTCAGCAGCTTGAGCAGCACGCTTTTGTTTGCGTCTGTAATATTTGACATCAGTGCCAAATACATAATCCCATATTTTAAAGGTTGAAGCAAAATTGCCAGTCTAAAAGTGTCGTGTAAGCTCAAAAAAATAAAGTGTATCTCAAAGAAGTTACGATTTTTCTTTTGAAGTTAGATACGTACAAAAGTTTCGTGATGGTAGTCATGGTACTCAGCACCTGCCCACAATGGGAAGATTTGACTTGGAGCCCATGGAAATTCGTATCCACAGTGAGCTTCAACAGTTTGATACAAACGGAAGAACAACCAAACCTAAAAAACCCGAGGTTAGTACAACGTATGAAAGGCCGTTAAATTCTTTAAAAGGGCGTGGCAAATGTCTACACACTAGTAACTTACCCACAAAGCGAACATGTGACGGCAAAATAGCAAAGGTCCAAGAATAGTGCCCATGCCAAGGAAAATGACTTCAACAAAATGAGCGTACTCAGCGGCCATACCAAAAGGTGCTATAATTCATTAGTACTGGAGTTACTTTAGAAAGCGATAAGGAGAGGAACCGGTACATAAGTAAGCCCGGTCCACGCTAAAAACTTTCAAAAAGACTTTGGTTGATTGCCTCTGTTGAGAGGTGAAGGCGTGCAGCGAAGAGACTTGTATTCTGTACCTG
Source organism: Trichosphaerium sp. ATCC 40318 (assembly GCA_038496445.1). Classification (NCBI taxonomy): domain Eukaryota; phylum Discosea; class Flabellinia; family Trichosidae; genus Trichosphaerium; species Trichosphaerium sp. ATCC 40318. Next base: position 187,367 of record JALMLS010000556.1, read on the forward strand.
CATGTTCGTGGTGTATTTTATGAATGTATTGATACCAGAAACCAGCATGTAACAGGCGATGTACCCAGTAGAAATAAAAATCTTCGACTATGAAGCATCCTACAACCATAGCAGCGAGCGTTGATCTATATAATAAAGACGTGAGTAGCTTTTAAATAAAATGATTGTCGGTTCAAAACAAAAGGCGCATGTCCCGAAAACGGAGGGTGAGCGACACGGGAGGCTTGTTTTGGTGCTAAGTTGGGACTTACACTGGTGGAAGTGGTAGACCTGCACGCATCCCAAGCATTTTTAAGAAAAAATGGCCTCCTCCGATTAGAATAGGTTCAATTACGAAATGATTAAATACTACGCCACGGAAACAATTCATATGTACTGCTGACGTATTCAGTTTGTTCTATTGTACCGTAACTTGGTTAGTTTCGAAAAAACAAAAGCAAGTCGTAAAAAGTGAGAACGAGCGTAAAAAAAAGCGTGAATACCTTTTGGACCTTGTATTTTTGCATTGATGGCATTTGTTCAGCAATGTAGAATGGAATATACCTAGTTTAGTGTTAAAGATACAATATTGTGCGCCATTAGCAGTTTATCGTACCAACCAAAGTAAAATAGCTCATGTAAGAGCAATGTGCCACAAATTGACAATAAATCTTCGTTTACGTTATCTAGCAACCATGAGTATGTTTCCTCAACAACTGGTATTCCAGCCATGTTTGCAAGGTAGTTTTTACGAGGACTTGAGTCGAGGAGTGTTCAAAATTCAGTCTTTTACGACGCTTTTTTGTCATCTTTCTGCTGGTACTTTCTACAATGTACGACTGGAAGGATGTTATTGCGGGGATTATTGTAGACACCTTAGATTGGGTTTCCACCAACGTATTTTCGTCATGGACCCGCGTTTTTACAATTGTAGTCTCTATTGTTGTGATCTACATCCTTAAAGCGCTCGCAGGTAACGTTACCAATATTTTGCGCATTTTCTTACAGCGTTCTCATTAGGAAGCTCGTGGACAAAGAGATATGCCGGTGAGAAGGTATTAAAACCTAGTTATGGCTGTTTTAACCAATGATTAGATATCTTGTGATGACGCTAAAAGTTTCACTCCTCACTTCAAGGTACGCAAATTACAAAAGACGCAGTGTACGTACTAACATGCATTAAAGGGGAAGCGCATTGCTTGCTCAAATCCGGCTACAAGCAAAGACATTGGTGAAGATTTCGCTCCTGACAGCGACGAGGTGGGTATTAGCTAACTTACCGTATTTGGCAAAAACTTGTCTCCAAAACAAAAGTAGCAGACTTCCGTTTGCTTCTCTATTGTAAAAACGCTTGTTTAGGACGCTGTCCCTTTTACTAATTTTTTTTTCGATACACTACCACTCAATCATGTCACTAACAGTTTGAATAGCTAGACCAATGTGTGAAAAATGCTATGAAGGCACAGAAAGAGTTTGCCAAAACATCCTATGAAGAGGTGAGTCAAAAGAAATAAAAATTACACGCTCATTTTTTTTGTAATGTTTTGCTCACTTTTGTCTCTAGAGAAAAGCTATCCTTCTAGATCTTCTTGATATGGTCATTGAAAACCAAGATGATATTATTAAGATGTCACAACAAGATACAGGCAAAACATGTATGTTTAAACGCTGTAAAACAAACAACTGCGCATCTCGATTTAGACATTTTATTTTTTTGATTTTCCTGCTTTGGAACCAATTTCTTCGCCTTGTAAAACTTTGATTCTGCTTCCTATGTACCGTAGAAACTAAGAACCTCGTTTAGATTTTGAGGCACTATCCGGTGAGATTCTTATTACTTGTGAAAAGATCAGATACACAGTAAACAACGGTGAAGATATCTTGAAAGACGACTACAGAAAAGTACCAGCTTTAATGGGCCATAAAATTGGTAAATGCACATACCACCCATTGGGAGTAATCTTGGCTATCATTCCATGGGTACATAAACTATTAACCAATTGGTAAACCAGTTGACACGGACACCAATTTTTTTAAAGACTTTTTCAGCTTCTTGTTCATTCAGTCGCTTTTTCGCTTTCCAGAGAACTCTACTTTCTGATTTTTTTGCGTGTTTGTTCAATGACAACTCATAGGTTTTAAACCTTGACGAATTACCAAGTGTAGAGTGCTTACTTTTTTTAGAACTATCCTTTCCATAATTGCTTTTCTCCTGTCATTTCATCATTGTTCTGCGGAAATGCTACTCTAGTTAAGCTTTCTGAATGCGCTACAAATTGCCGTAGATACTACCAACGCTTGGTTCAACGCGTTCTTGAACGTCGTGGACATGATCCAAACCTCGTTCAATTCTTACCAGGGTACGTCATCAAAATAAAATCCTTTTAAACTTTTTACTGTTACAACAAACAAATTATTAACAATTTCGCTTAGTTATGGAGATACTGGTGCTGCCCTTGTAAATCACCCTGGTGTTAACAAAATCATATTTATTGGTTCACCTGGTGTTGGAAAGAAGGTCATGATTGTAAGTACTTGAACAAAAAAGAAAATCCAAAATCGTTAGTTTCTGATTTACTCACTTTCCTTCATAGAATGCTGCAGAAAATTTGACAGATGTCATCCTTGAACTTGGTGGTAAGGATCCTTGCATCATCCTAGATGACGCTCGTCTCGATATTGCAGTAGATCTTGCTCTTCGTGTAAGTATATATTCAGTTTGCGTACATTACCTTTAAATCTTACTTCTTTTTATTAGGGTAATTTCTGGAACTGTGGTCAAAATTGTATTGCTATTGAACGTATCTACGTTCAACGTAATATTCATGATAAGTTCTTAAAGAAGATTCTAGATAAATTAGCTGTACTCAAGCAAGGCAAGCACAAGATTGTTTTACTCCTTTTGTTGCAACAAGAAAAAAAGATGTGAAATCTAATGTTAATTGTAGGTTTCTCACTTGAACACCACGATCAAGTATTCGGTTCCATGACTATGCCACCTCAATTAGAGAAAGTACAACGTATGGTCCAAGGTGCAGTCGATGAAGGTGCCAAAATTGCCCACGGTGGTTACCACGATAAGGCTAAAGGTAAAACTACTTCGCTTGCAACTTTTCCATCTAAACTTTTCTTGTTAAGGCGGTCTCTACTTTGTACCTACTGTACTAACTGGTGTTACTCGCGATATGCATATCCATAACGAAGAAGTATTCGGACCTGTTATGCTTATTGTTCCTTTCGATAAGGATGAAGAAGCAATCGAATTGGTACAACTACACCGCACCTTTTGTTCTGTCTTTTTGTACTTTCTTCTTACTTTATTCTACAGGCAAACTCAACAGCTTACGGTCTATGTTGCTCTGTATTGGGTAGCCTTTCAAGAGCTGAAAGGATAGCCAAGGAGGTTATCAGCGGTATGGTAGTCATTAACGATTTTGGTCTTCCATATTTGTTGCAAGATATGCCTTTTGGTGGTGCCAAGGTAAATTGTTTATCCTATGTTTCTTCTAGCTCTATTAAAACTGTTCCTGTTTACCCTCATGTACTAATATGGCTCTTATAGATGTCTGGATTTGGACGATTCAATGGACCTGAAGGTCTTAAAGGATTATGTCGCCTTCAAACTGTTTGTACTGAGCGCTGGTTTGTTAAATTTTTCCCTGATGAGTTTATCACTCCTGCTTTCATGAGGTACCCCTTTTGACTCTTTTTTTGTTATTATTTTATAATTAGCATCTACTGCTACTGGTAAAAACTGCCTTGTTAAACAGCATAATTAAACTAAACAAGAAAAACAAGAACTTTTTTGTTCAAAACTATTTCCTTTCGCCTTCGTTTTGGGTATGTGGTTAAAATATTAGACTAAGAACACTATAAAAATTTCTTAAAACGTCTTTTATCACCATACCATCAACTTATAAGTCCTCAGTATTCGTGCATTTCCATACTTAAAACTTTTACCTTTTTCCTCTTTTTTTCTTTTTTTGTTGTTAATGTTTTTTTGCATAGATATCCTCAAGGAAAACAAAGTGTTTCTATAATGACAGGCGCAATAAGAATGATTTATGGATTTTCATGGACTACACGTATTTCAAGTGTTTTCAGTATAATTAAGGCGTTCATTTTTGAAAAAAATTAAAAAGCTCATCGATAAAAATAAATAACAAAACAAAAAATGCAAAAGGTTTTCGTCGTGCTCTTTTACATGCTATTGTACCAAGTCATTGTCAGCATTGTACCAAATTTTATGAGTGTATTTTAGCATGAATTCATCGAGCAGTTGTTGCAAGCCTTTAAGCACGTACACCGTACCTTTCAGCGTAGGTAGGATTTAATAGATTTGTGCTTTACCTCATAGAAGAGAAAGCGGTACTTGTACGTGCGCCATACATTTACGAATTGACTGTGAAGACAAGGCGTTTTGATCAGGCCAAAACCAGATTTTGTCGACCAAAAACTTTCTCCGTATCTGGAAAACGTGCAAAAGCAACTTCATCCCGTGAACACCATGGCAGCTATTTTGATTATCCTCGGGTCTGCAGCACTAACTCCATGGGTAGTTGCAAGCGTCCGTGAGCACAAAGCAAGTACGTTCTGTACATTAACATACAAACCACTTCCAAGCCTTCTTAACGCGTTGTTCTTGCAGGAAAGATTGCTAACGGAAAGGTTGCCATATTACACAAAGGAACTCTTGACATTACCGTCGACAATGGGCGTAAACTATCCAACAAACTAACAAAGAACCCACGGAACTTTGTTAAAGTTAAAGTATGGGATACAATTAGTGAAAGTGAACCGAAAAAAACAACAAAAACAACGAATGTTCAGCAATATGGTGCACGAAACTAGAGCCTATACATATAAAAGCACAAAGGTCAACCATTGTTCGTGGAATTCAAGATACGAAGAAAGAGATGTAGTGGTACGAGCAAGACAGTTGGAAAAGCGATTGTAAATATACACCGATTCGATGATTTGAGCGATGCTTTTGATGGGAGCTTCGATCTTAAGTTACACTCTACTCATTATGGAAGTGTCAAGCGTCCTGTACTACGTGTCAAGATGGAATATACACCTGAAGGTATAATCAGAGAAGGAGATAGTTTAGTATCTAAGAAGCACGTTGATGTTAGGTACGAAAACAAAACGATTAACAGTTTCTTGTATTCTTATTGTTTTTTTTTTGTTCATGTCGGTTAACCTTTCCACTTTCTTGCAGTATGCATGATGAGCATTCAGAAGAAGATCTAAAGGACAGTAATATAACTCAAGCTACCGTTGTACTGTACAGATTAAAATACAATCATCGATTTTTAAGTATGTGAATTTTAGCAAGGATTCGTTGACTGTTTAATTTAATAATTATGTTATCGTAATAAGTTGTTTTTGGGAATGCGTACAATTTAAGATAGTGCACATTTCGTGATTGCAACAAGTGATTTATTTAACATACAGTACACTTACATTTCGAGCACATTAATGTGCTTGCAAATGATTTAAACTGTTCGGCAAGTACCAATTCACCACAGGTATTAGTCAACTTGACATATTTCATCTTGTTCATTTGTAGTTATCCACATGCTTCCAAATCCCCCATCTCCAGGAATCCCTACAATTTGTGCTTTTGTATGAGGTCTCTCTTCAGGATTCTTATCATGCATATACTCAAAATAATTGCTCCACCCTCGAAGAGTAGCTACTTTATCATTGTAATAGGGTTCTTCTAGAATCCAAGGAAACAGCTCTTTATAGGTAGAATAGAACTCTTTACCTTTGTCCACCATGGCTTGATTGTAAGAACTGAAAATAAGACAGCCAAGAGGTTTGTGACCAAATAAATTTAGGCACGTTTTATCCTTTATGTCTGATGCCTTAGTATCATCAGTGGCGTTACAGACAACAGTTATTTCAGCGAAAGTCTCTTGTGGCGTGCCATCATCTGTTCCTTTCATCATCAACAGCTTAAGTATTGAAAAGTGTCTTTTTTTCTTCCTTCTTGCTTCTGTATTCACTCTACTTGCTTCCCTTAGATAAGGACCCCATTCTGTCAGACATGATTGATCACATGCTAGCACAGATAACTCCTTATTGCTATTTAGAAGAGAGATAATTGATTCTAAATTGTTTTTGTTGAATATTGTTTTGACACGTTTATTATCGTTGTATTTATCTATCATGTCCTTAGGCATCTTGGTGGTATCAACGTCCTCATTGTGAAGATGGAAATAGTCAAGTATGATGTCACGAAGTGACGGAAAGTTAGAAGCTGTTATTTTTTGTATGTAAACCACTTGGTTTATCTGTTTCAGGCGAGATATTAGTTTTACGCCGTTTTTGAACTCTTCATGTCCTAGCTCGTCTTTCGCTGTAGCGACAACCCAAAATTGCGGTCTTGCGATGTAATCCATTGAAACGTGAACAAGTTGTACTTTTCTCACAAATTTAAACACTTAATGCCAGCGATGAAATGAACACACAAAGGTGAACCCATAACTGTCTTCGTTGCGCAAAAATAACAATGTTTGTCTTAAAAACTATTCAAACCCGCTCCCGCTATCACTCAATCGCAGTTTCACTGATATATTAGCGCGTAAGCGAGTTTAGATGCTTATTGCGTGATTTGAGTAACTTCAAAAATAGCGTCAAAAAGTCGCAAACTTGACGGAATGCGACAAAAATAAATTCTGAGTTCACTACCTTTATTTAATAGTAACAATGGTTTGTGCAGCATAAAATGAAAGCAAGTAATCGACACAGCGCTTTAGCGAGAAGCGCATTTCATAATTACGCTTCGGGGCTTACCGCTGGTATGGTATCTGCCCTTAGCGGCTATCCGCTCGATGTTTTACGAGTAAGTCGTAATTTAGCGCTTTATTTTAAACAAACGCTATAATATTACGTTGTAATACCTCTACAGGTTCGTTTCCTCTTTGACACACCACGACGAAACCTTTTTAATGGCGCTACATTCACTATTTGCCATCAACTAGTAAAAGCAGGTCTTGTATGGCCTATACAGAGGAGTATTGAAGACGAATTAAAGAAATACCCAAGTCTACCTTTTCAAGCGGTTATATCAGGAAGTATTGGTTCTGTAGTCCCTTCTGTGCTACTGAACCCACTTAATGTCATAAAAGTACGATATATGGAGTCTCACGTGCCTTTAAAGTTTAATGGAATTTGGAAATCCTTAATTGAAAAAGAAGGCTTAAAATGGCTTACACGTGGTATGCAAGTAACAGTTGTACGAGACTTGGTTTGGGGTGCTGTATACTTTCCAACGTATGAGTACTTGAGCAAAATGTTACAAGATAATGAAGATTCATCATATTGGATGTCAAAGGTCACTTCTATGGCTTGTTCTGCTGCTTTTGCTACAGCACTTGCTTCTGGTATAGATGCAGTAAGATTGCTACAAATGAGAGCACCAAAGAAATGTGGAAATTATATATCTCTATGGCCTGCTATACAAGCAGCAAATAGACCTTCTATGAGAAACTTAAGAGCAACATTTATTGGTGTTCTTCGTGTTACTCTTACAACTGTATTGAGTCATTTGACCTATTTGAAGCTTATGCAACTAGCTCCAAAAGATTAATATTTATTAATGGTATAATAAAACAAATGGTATACAAAAAAAACAGTAGATATTATAAATAGCTATACAATTGCCGTCAATACAACCAACACAACTTTACACTTAACAAAAGTGTTGTAGACTATCCTGTCTAATAAATACGTTCGGGGTATTACATTCCGCGAGCGACATTTGGGTCAGCGAACCCATAATAGTTTTTTTTTGTACTTTGGGCTGATTAAGTAACCTCCAGCTGGCTTATACTATTTTGGTTGTTAATGCGCTGTGTTGATGAAATTAGGTGTGTATGGAACTCACAAGCATACAAAAACGCGCGTTAAGCCGTCTTTCTGGCTGAACGTTGAAAAACAAAGCCAAAAATTACATAGTATTGCTAAAACGCTTCGGTTGAAGACGTTAGATGGTTGGTACGGCGTAGACAAGCAAACTGTAATTGAACAGGGAGGTGTGAGTATATTGTACGTGAAAACTTGGTTATGTATTGGCAATACAGAGTTAACGCGTATTTAGAGCGATTTATGGTAATTCTCTATCACGTTGTCTTGAAAATGTTTTTGACACGTACGAATGGGTAAACTGGCGATTCAAGTGCGTTGTGGCATCATGTGTCAATATTTTGAAACGTTTTCGTTTAAAAGTGCTTAAACCGTCTCAGCTCTGTACAACAAAACTACTGGCACAGTATCGAAAACCAACGAGAACTTTTTAATGATATTGGAAAGTCATTAAGCATAAAAACGGAGGATTGTTGGAACATTTCACTAAAAGATGCTATAGTGAACAGAGGCGCAGGTGGTATTATCATGTACGACAACAAACATCTTTTTTCTATTAGAATATATGATTCTTGTTCTCTTTAAAGCACAAATAAACGAGTTTTTTTACTTTGTTGTAAATATTTTTATAGGGGTAAATATAACGGTTCTTTGTCAAAATGCTTGACTACTCTTTACCCTAAGTATCTGAATAATGATGATGATGACATAGGAAGTAGTAAGAATCTATTTTTCTTGTTTTATTCTCATTTACAAGTAATGCTGATGCTGTTTAGGTATGTTAACTACAAAGCCAAAAAAATCTATTCAAAATCAAAGACGTGTTCTAAATGTATGTGCAAAGCAATTAAATATCAAAACGCTAGAAGGGTGGTATAGTGTGTCAAAAACTTCAATGCCTAAGTTTTCGGGTAAAATGATTAAGAGGTACGACGAAATAACAGAAATCTCATGTATTTGTTAACAAGTTTCTCTGAGATGACCTTTAGTTTTTTTTTGTCTGAACTTCGCTGACCTCCGTTTAGTTGTGATGATAGTCTACAAAACTTAGTAATGTCAACATATCCTATGTATGATTGGCAACCACATTTATTTAATGAACGTGGATTCTGGAACCATGAAGAGAACCAAAAGGATTTTCTATTAAAGGTTCAAAGTGAATTTAATATTTCGAACCCAGAAGAATGGTTCGCGTGAGGTTTGATCTTTTTTATGACTAATGTCTTCAACGTAGGTACAATGTACCTTTTAGTAAGATATCCAAAAATGGAGGTTCTTCTCTTCGTCAGTATTGGCCTTGGATGCTAAAACAACTTGATCCAAAATTCAGATGGGAATGGAGAAAGTTTTTCCGTTTTGGGAAAACAACAAAACAAAAGTAAGTATTGCTTCTGCTCTATCCCACACTCCATCCTTCTTTTCATCTCTTACTCTTTATAAAATCAAAGCTGTCTCAAGTTAATACATACATAACAACACTGTTTTAGTAGAGAGAAGAACAAGTTGCTATTTTTTTTCTTATTTAACTTTTTTTTTCTTTCTTTAGTGCTATTTCAGAATTACTGCAAAAGATTCTACCCGCCACGGAAATACTTCAAGAGCATACACTAGGTATTAGTAAGAGTACTAGTAACATCTTGACTGTTGATATATTTATTCCGCAATACAATCTCGCTATTGAATACCAAGGTACTCAGTTGTGTTTTATTTTTTTGGGTACTATGTTTACCTGCTTTAAAATAGGAGAACAACACTACTATGACTTTTGTTTTCGTGGGAATATTGTTACAACACAGCAATGTAGAGATAATGAGAAAGCACAATACTGTTCAGAGCGAGGTAATGTTGTTTTTTGGTGTAAAAGTTTGGAGCAACTATTTACACTTTCTTGTTTATTTGTTGTTAATTCTTCCTGACACGTGCTTAAGGTATTATTCTTTTGTCAATACCGTATTGGTGGCCTATAGATCGCGATACATTATCAACATCCATAAAAAAAGTAGCACCACACGTGCCAATCGAACAACAAGTTGCTGGTGAAGAAACGATTGTTTCTTTCTTAAATGACAGCAATTATGACCGTGATACTGGTAGTATTGTATTAATGGGTCCGTTATCGGACCCACCTGTAATGAAAGATCAAATAATGTAAAATAAATGCTCAATAGCCAGATAATCTGTTGTCGCCAAAAATCATTCTCAAGCTGTTGCTGGAACTACAGATTCTAGTTCATGCAACTCCGAAACAGTAGTATTTACATAAACTCGTAGTGTATGTAGATCTCCAACAAAGCATGTGGGGGTTAAGGAAATGTTTACAAGAAAACGTGCACGTTTTTAACATCCAGTCCACCAAAGAACTACGAAATGCGACAGTATAACTCTTCCTGATTCTGGCAGGTACAACATTACTAGTATAAAATGGCTTTATTTGTTGAAACAATAGAACATAGCTAACACCTTTTACATTGATAAGGATAATACTAAATTCTTTTCTTTATAAAACCCAACCGATTGATGAAGCACGGCATCCTACTAAAGTGTTTACACATTCAATTGTCACCGCTGTGCGATTTACAACTATTTTGCGCACTCCTTTCAAGGCTTTGATTCCATCATTTGTAACACTTGTACCAGACAAATCAATTGTATGGACACCAACAAGTGCTTTGACACCTTCATCTGTAACTTTTGTGTCACTGATATTTATGCTGTGAACGCCTTTGAGTGCCTTGACACCTTCATCTGTAACTTTTGTGTAACTGATATTTATGCTGTGAACACCAGCGAGTGCCTTGACACCTTCGTCTGTAACTTTTGTATTACTGATATTTATGCTGTGAACACCAGCTAGTGCCTTGATACCTTCATCTGTAATGCGGGTATTGCCAATATCTATAGCATAAACACCAGCAAGATGTTTAATACCCTCGTCAGTCATTAAATTTGATCCCAAGTCTATGGAATGCACTCCAGCGAGTGACTTTAAATTGTTATCTGTTATGGCACCATTTGTAGAAATGTACATTTTGTGGACACCTGCAAGATACTTGATACATTCACATGTTATAAATGGTGTAAATCTAAGATCTATAGTATGTACACCAGCAAGATGTTTGATTCCCTCATCAGTTATGTTAGTTCCTACTAGGTTTATGGTATGTACTCCAGCAAGAGATTTAACGTTGTCAGCTGTTAATGTTCTACATCCACTAAGGTCAACAGTATGAATTCCAGCAAATTGTTTAATGTGTTCCGCTTTCAATTTAGATGGACAAGCATAAATAGAACGGATATTCTTTAACTTTGTGATATCAAACTTCTTTGGGACTTTCCATGTTGTCAAATCTTCAACGTCTTTAAGATATTTAATATCACGGTGATTGAATTTGTATGTCAATACAATACTTTCTGTTTTAATCAGCCCTCTGTATTTTTTATAGAGTTTAAAGAGTTCCTTTCTTGATTTGATTTCAATATTTCTTCTTTTTCCCCTGTAATCCAAATGATTGATAATAATTGTGCCATGTATTTAGAAGTGTGTACTACTGAATGCATTGATGTACTTGAAACGAATTTGAGAATATGAACGGTAACTTCTGGAGGTATTTCATCAAAGAATGCGGTTCTTCTATTCATTTTGTTGAAAGATTTGAGTGTAGTACTTTCCATGATTGTTGTTAAGATCAAGAGATGTTGCAATGTGTGGGAGCGATTGAATTTATGAACATGTATACCACTTTCAATCAACTATTTCATCAATCTTTAAAACGAGTTCCTTCCACTTTATCAATCTTCTGCATCTCAATCTGCACAGCTGTTCACACAAACACCTTTTTAATCTTTGCTATGTAGTTAATATTCCTCTGCTACGCTAGGATAGCCCGTTACCTAGCTTATACTTAAGTTAGATAAAGTTATATGTACACGACTGCTAATTTATAAAATCTATTTTGATTGATTGAACTTGACAGATTACCCTCAGTATTGCCTCTGATAAACAAGCAGGTACAACAATTTAGTGAAAGGTGTTGTTTTATTACTTGTGTCCACGATTCGTATGGCGTCATGCCGGGTAATTTTCTTTTGGAGTAAACGTTTACAAAACGCGGAAAAACAGGCGGAAAAAGTCAGTGTCATAAAAACATCAGCATGTCAGCAACAAAAGTCGCAGTAGTTATTGGTGTAGGTCCAGGGCTTGGTGGTGCTATTGCTGAAAAATTTGCAGCAGAAGGATTCGCCGTTGCAATTGTAGCAAGGTCTAAGGATAAACTAGATGCTCTAGCAGCTAAAATAGAGGCTTCAAAAGGGAAAGTACTCGCTATACAAGCAGATGCATGTGACGAAGCGAAAGTAACGGAGACATTCGCTACTATAAGGTGTGTTGTAGCGTTATACGCGTTGTTAGTAATATTTTGATGTAGATCGACTCTAGGCGAAGTAAACGTACTAGTATACAACGCAGCAACGCGTCCATTACCAAAGAAGGGTATTCTCGAGCTATCTAACGAAGATTTTAAAACTGGCTTGAACGTTAATTGCTACGGAGCCTTCCTCGCAATAAAAGCTGTTCTACCAAACATGGTACAGCAAAAGGTACGCCATAAAACAAAAACGGTTTTATTGTTTGTTTCTTCAACTAAAATACATCTAGTCTGGTACTATTCTATTCACTGGCGCTACAGCAAGTGTTAAAGGCAGTGCTAAATTCGCAAGTACGTCCTCTTCGGGATTTAGAAGCCTTTTTGTTAGACCAATAATTTATGTTTGTTTGACAGGCTTCGCTACCGGAAAGTTCGCTCTACGCGCACTAGCGCAGTCTACTGCCCGCGAATTTGGTCCCCAGGGCATTCATGTATCTCATATAGTCGTTGATGGTGCGTTTTACAAAAAAGAAAACTAGTCACGTGCTCTCTAAGAGTAAAACTGTTTGTACCAAGAAAGGTTTATGCTGATAATTCTTGCGTAGGTATTATTAATATGCCTTTCACAAGAGCTGCAATTCCGCAACTTCAAGATAAAGATGTAATGAGCACATCAGCCATGGCAAACCAATATTGGAACTTGCATAAACAAGATAAATCAACATGGACATTTGAACTAGATTTACGACCATTTGGTGAAAAGTGGTAGTACCCAAGCAAAAAGAATAGTCCTGTTTACTGCTACACATAGCGCACCTGTTATACATAATAAATATACCTCTTGTCATTTTTAGTATCCAGGAAACGCTTGAATGGGTTGGGTTCTTTGAACGCTGGTATGTATTTATGGGGTGGAACAATTCCTACGTGAGGTTACCTATGTGCGGTTATGATTCTCTTGGTGTACCAATTATCGCGGAGTTTTTTCAGGAGCACACTTATGCGGAGACTTGTTAAAGCTAGCTGTACAGTTGCTTGAGAACTAGTTTGGTTTGACTGGCAAAATCATGAATGTTCATTGGTGTTCACCACATTTCCATTCAAAACTTCTTCGGAACACCTTTTTCTACTGCACTCCATGAGTTGGTTAATATACTCTTTGGTATTGGCTGTAGTATTATCTCCTGTTTTGGGACAGGAAACGCTTACAAACATTACTATAGGTACGGTTTAACAGTTTATTCTTTGATTTATTGTTTAATAATGTTTAGGGCTTTCTTTACCTGCGAGCCAACCTAATTTCGTTCATCTTGTTATTGACGCCAAGTAAGCCATTAAATCAATCGATTTTACGTCAATTACGGTTGTCACGTGATTTTAGATTGTTTTTTGTTTGTCGCATCATTTGACGTTTTCCTTATAAACTCCAATAGGCAGGGGTTTGATTTCGCTGCGAAATGGATAAAAGAACACCCTATAAATGTCCGTACATTAATACGAGACCACTGTTTTGAAAAAAAGAATAACTCCTTTAAATAGATCTCTGATGGAAAAGGTGGTAGCCTCAAATTGGGGTTTGATTTTGATATTTTGGACGATGGGTTTAACCCACAGAAGATCATTAATAACTACGATCAGTTTATAAAGAACAAAAAGACATCTATTCTAGTTGGTCCATTATTTACGTTATCTACTATTATGAGTCAACACGCAGAGAGGCATAATTGGGCTTCATGTACACTTTTTTTTAATTTTTTCTGTTTTTCTGGCTTTGTTGTCTTGTAGCTCATACGTTCTTTTCTAGTTCACTGGATGAGCTATGAATTTGGTGTGGCTAGAAGAGGATTATCTATAGTCTCTCCGCCAGACACATACTTTTTGTAAGCGTCATACTAAACCATCCTTCTCACTACTTTTCTAGCTCGACGGTGTCTTCGTTGCGATTAGCTGGAGCAAAAACTGTATCCTTAATATGGACTGCGGACTCTGAGAGAAATTGTAACTCCCCTGAATTCGATGAATACCTCAAGGATAATGCACTTGAGGTCTTAGGAAAATATCCACTTATCTCGTTCAGTGGTGAGTATTCAACTGTAGTTAGCTAAAAACTTGTAAGTTTTCCACTACTAAGCCTCGTTTAGGAAGTGGGTTGAACAGTAATACTGATCCGAGTCTCTACCCAGAAGAACTTGTAAAAAATTACACTTCTACGGCAGATAAAGTAATGGTTACAGACCCAGATGTTTGGATGTTTTGTTCGACAGTAGCACAAGCAGGAAATATTTTAATGAGCCATTTCAGAGATCACGACTATACACCACGTGCATTTTTGGGAGAAATACCTATTTCTGGATCTTCTTTATTAGATCCTGAGCTTACAGCTTTTCGGGGCGGTGTCTCTTCAGTACGTAACTAACAAGCCCTTCACCAGAATTATGTGTATTTGGAAACAAATCCTATTTTTTCTTATTTGTTTTTTAGTTTGAAGCCACTGCAGAATACCCAAAAACGACTTACGGTACAATGACGGAATTCTTTAATGACATCAAGAAAGAATATAACACTACAGCGTCAGAGTTTCATTTGAATGCTTACATTTTGAGTTTAATGTTAAAAAATGCCATTGAAAGTGTAGCAAAAGAGCATGTTCTATACGTACGCCCTCTCACGTAGTTTTTGTTTTAAATATTGTACTCAGGTCGATGAAAATGGGAGACTATCCATAGATGTTTCAGGACGCGCTGGAAATTGCACGTGTGCTGTACGATGAGTTTTAGAACAATCAACTTTCCGACTCTTTGTTTTGTAAATCTTTGTTCACGCTTCGTTTAGACGATTGAAGATGAAGGCATTTTGCTGTTTCAAAATGAGTTATTCCAAGCTATGTTCTCTATGAAGATTGATACAATTAGTGGTAGATACTCCTGGGGAACAGATCATAGACAACAACGTGAGAGCGTGTTTTTTCAATATGTCAACGGAAACCGAGAAGTAGTTGCTCCTGAAAGAATAAAAACAAGATCATTAGTATACCCAATGCCAACATGGTCCGAAAGAGAATTTAAACAAGAATACGGTATGACACAAAACAAACAACAGGAGGCAACTCCGAAAACATATTTGAGTTGTTTTCAGTGAAAAGATCTTACTGGTTTTTTAGGACATTACACGGAGATAACGGCAACTGCTGTTGTAATTTTACTTTCCCTTATAAGTATTGGTTTGCTTGTTTATATATCAATCGTAAAATTCACAATGTGGATACCAATTTCTGCAAGAAAGATCGTACTGGTGAGTCAACGTTAAAAGCAAGTCACAAAACCCACAGACTTTTCTTCCCACTCTATCTCCGAGTTATTTGATGTTTTAATAATTGGTTTAGGCAGCCTCTCCTGTATTCCTTGCTTTGATACTTATTGGGAGTATTTTACTTTATGTCAGTGTTTTGTTTGGAATGCCGAATGTTGTTTCAAAAATAACTTGTATCTCAAGAATGTGGTTTCAAACTCTTGGCTTTGTTCTTCTTTTTGGGTACCAAGCTCATTTGTATATATCGCTCATTCTTACACTATCTCCCTATAGACCTTTGTTTGCTAAAACACTGCGAATTGAGCGACTCTTCAGGACTAAAAGTACAAAAATTTTTAGTATTTCAAACAAAACTGTTATTATCTGGGTCGGTGCTTTATTAGGTGTCTACATAAGTCTATTGATAATAATGGTACGGACTGATACGCCATATTCTTTGGCAATCATCTCACTTATTTATACAGACAGTACTTAATGGTTATGACATTGAGATGGTAATTGTCGATGACCTAAGACCGATACATAATTACAACAAATGTCGACTAGAGTTGACTTTCAGGATTTTCTTTTACATCATCTACTCTCTAAACGTAAGCAATATTTGGTAAACCTTATCATTCGTAGTATTCGCTAATGATATGTATAGAGTCTGTTGATTGTTGTAGGGGCTGTTTTGGCGTACCGTGTTAGACATATTCCGATTAAAAAATACAATGAATCTAAAGTGATTTTCTTTGCTATTTATAACATTTTCTTCTTTGCTGCGCTTGCTCTTGGATTATCATTTGCAAAATTAGATAGATTCACAAGGTTTTTAATTGTATCATGTCTTATACTTGGCGGTACAGGTGCGTAGTACCAAAAGAAGAAAAAAACCGGAACCTCATTTCAATCTTTTGGTTTTAGCAGTTTATACGTACTCACGTGGACTCTAACTAATTTATTAGCTTTGACGATATTATCGTTATTTGGGCAAATGTGTATGATAAGCACTAGTCTAAAACAACAACGAAAGAGGAATGCACAAGAATTTGATACAAAAAGTACGTTGCCACCCAAAAAAAAAAAACACTTGTTTAGCTTTACGGCATCAACCGATGGAAAATTTTTAAACTAACTTATTTTTAGTTGATTCAGCTTATACAACATCAACAGTAATATCAGGGGCAGACTAGACCTGCGAATTGAGTAAGAGTGCTGAAGCCACAATCAACCAAAAAAGTGTACAAAATATCCAAAAAAATAAAGGCTGTTGCTTTTCCAGTAAACAAATCAAACCTAGATCTACAAAAGTAAGCTCAAGAACAAATTAGCTTCAATTTAATGGCTGTACAAACCAGGTTTTACGGACGTTTGAGACTAAGGGAGGTTGGCGACTTAACGTACAAAGTCAACAACCTAGAGGCGTAACAACGGCTTACAATGTACTCGGAACAGTTTTTTTGTTTTTCGGTGATTGTTTTATTGTGTGACTCTTAATAAAACAAGGGTCTCAGGCTTCGTGACCAAGCGGTCAAGCCAAGAGATAGGTTCTCCTCCAATCTGGTGTTTGTTGTTTGTAGGAGCCAATGGACGATAGGGATCTAACACTTTCGACGTTAATTTTGGCTTCGCTTCTACCTCTACAGTAGCTTCTGATAGTCAATATATCTACTCTCCTTGCCAACCAAAGACCAAAACCCGAAATAAACTATGCTATACCGTCAGTAGTTTATGGCAATTGTTAGTTTGTTAAAGCACTTCTTAATACAAGTATTACCTCTAAAAGGATCTTTAACAAAAGGTATACCACTTGATTGGCCTGTGACAATATTTTCGAAGAATACAATTTATTCGATCTTACTTTCCAAAATGCTCAGTGGCTACGCAGAAGATCAACGTGAGACCACTACATTCTTTTTTTCTCATTTTTTTCTGAATCTTTGTAGAAACTCGTATTTTTTTCATTACCATTAAAAAAGTTCTTTCATAAAATTTATCTTTCGTTTTAGTGATGAAGGCTGCAATACAAAACGCTGTACTACCAAAAACACATGACATCAATGACTTAGAATGGAAGTAATATTGGGACCAGCCTTATTATTCAATCTTATTACAACATTGTAGGAACACGTTTGTTTGTAGGGTATTACATGCCATGTACAAGTAAAACACCCATTTCATCGGCAGCTTTTTTGAAGTCATTAACTTTCTTACAATCTACCTCTAAGTACTGGAGAGACGTCAAATATTTCAGATGACTAGGTATTATTCTATCACATTGTCGAATACTAAGGTACTTGAGGCTAATCAAATACTCAAATCCTGATCCTCTTATGTTATTGCAGATTGAGAGTGTTAGGTGTTTCAAGTGGCTCAAGCATTTGAAACTGTTGTCTACTACGGTAGGCAAGTTATTAATGTTGAGGTGATCGACAGTGCTTAAGTTGTCTAGACAGTTTGTTTGAAGCTTCCAACATAAGCCAAGTGTTAGATATTTAAGGCATACCAAATGCTCGAAGCAAGAACCTGTGATAGAGTTGCAATTGCTAAGCTTGAGTTGCTTGAGATTTACCAACTGCTTCAAACTCAAGTCTGAAATATTGTAACAATCTATGAGTTCAAGTTGCTCTATGTTGTTGTTTAAATGTATAAAAGCGTCATCCTTTGTATCTGAGTTAGTTAAGGTTAAGTGCTTGGTATTGTGTAGTGCTTTGACTTGATCTTCTTCAAGAGCAGACCATGTATTAAAAGGGCACCATTCTATGCGAACTGTGTTAACATTGCCAAGGTGCTTGAGCCAACCAGGTTTTGGGCGACTGAGTGTAATGTCATGTACATCCTTAAGCGCCTTTATACCTTCAACAGTAATACGCCTACAATAACCAATATTGATGGTATGCACAGATTTGAGAGCCTTCAATGAAACATCTGTTACGAATGTGTTCGCAATATTGATACTATGGATATTGTGTTGCTGTCCTCCAACGAGCGATAGAATACTGTTATCATTAAGTAAAACATATTCCATATGTATGGTGTGAACACCACGAAGATAAGTCATGTTAGTAGCGCTTAGTGAGAATCTCTGGCCGGCAAAAATATTTCCGTGATTACATATAATTTTGGTGTTTTTTAGTAACGGACTGCCTTCTAGAACACGACAATCTAAAGCCTCTATGAGACCAATGGTAATAAACCCAATATTATCACGAATAACGTCATTGAACACGTGACAAACTGTGGTCGCTTTAACACGCTGCGTTTTATTTAAATAACTTAGCAGGTGCGTCAATGTCTCTGGTGGAAGATATTGAAGTGATATTAGCTCGCTAGAACGTGCTTGCTGGCGTTTGTTACTTGTCATTATGGATACTGCTCGCTTCGAAAATTAGCGTTGGGCGACGTAAAAAAGAATTCCCAAAGCGGAGTCTAACTTATTAAACGCGACAAAAAAAAAATATGGATAGTAAAATTTTATTTACAGCTCTTGAACTTACATTATCTTCAAATGACTTACAAAAGTTTCTCTGTAAACGCCTGTGTTGCTACAAGGTAATATAAATCGGAAATGCTCAAAGCATCTTTTTGAAGAACAGTCACAAATTGTATGTGTGAACGTTAAAGGCAGTTTTAACAAATCCAAAGTCATTCGGCACCTATCACTAGTAATTCAGTAGGATGTTGTGTTTGACCAACCTAACTGATTAACCTAAGCAATAGCTGAAAATATATGGTGATGGAAGTCAGGAGAATAGGTTTATCACGTTGTGGAGACCCCAAAAAATGTTTCAATTGAGTGTCAATATTTTTTTACCTCCAGGATTTGTTGCATTTGCGAGTCTGTCAATCAATACCTGTTTGTTTCCTTGCTTGTTAAGGTTCAATGTACTATAGTGTCTTGAAGAGAATGATTTTTTCTTGTTTTCTACCATTTCCGGGGTCAGGTGAGCATGGCCTTATAACACTTTTGTGTAAAAATCGTGACACAAATCTCTGTGCCATTCTTTGGCCTTACTTTTTCTCTTTTCTATCCATAACTTTTATTTTTTCATGGCCAATTATGGTGTCGCAATGGGTTTTACATACATGCAAGAGCGGATTGGGAGGGTTTTTTGGGCTGTTTAAAAATTGTTACTATGAATAATTTTTCAACTTACTACCCGGAAAGAGCTAACATCACCTTTAGTGTTTTCTCATCTTATTAATAGTGCGCTAACAACTACGAAACAGAATACATTAGACCTTACAGTCTCCCAGTTGAGATGATAGTACATATCCTTACTTGGAATATTTATTCTTCGCCAGCATGTCAGGTTCAAGTGCAACCCTTCTTAAACTAACGTGCAATATAATATGGTACGCTTGTGGTCCAACAACAAGCCAATAAATAGAGCTTGATCAATATGACAGGATCCTAGTACACAAGCCTAGTGGTTGTACTGGATAATTTGATGAATTTATTTAAAGAATCAGTGTGATTCATTCACTGTTAATAGTAACCTCGTGTATCAGATACTATGACGGATACAGTATTACTTATCCTGTTAAAGAAAGAGCTAACGTAATTTTTACATTGAACTCTTGCTCCAGCATCAAAGTAAGCAGGGCACCACTATTAACCGAATAAGTAAAGCATTAGAACGTAGAAATAATACTCATGCCACTCGCCAAGAAAAAAACAAGAAAACACCAAATAAGAAAAAAAAAAGGAAGCGCTTCTCAGCTTATACGCACACTAGTATTCTTCTCAACCCAACAATTTCCATGGATGTCACGTATTGATAAATGAGACGAGTAACATTTTATATCAAAATATTTAGGTTTCATCCAATCTCCAAAGTAAGATTTCAAAAGTTTGTCATCACATGATCCCTTTACACCTGCAACAAAAAATCAATTTCTTCATTTGATCCTTCAAGTATCAGCACTTGAATACTACCTGATAAGTGTGCCCTCTCTGGGTAAATAAAAGGCCCTGCGTGAAGTTTGTTATATCCTGAAGAATAGCTGGTTGATGTTGTATCATCCTCAGAAAGAAGTGGTGATACACCAATATCAGCAGGTTTGACATTATCTTCTTTCTTAAAAAACTCTGTGAATCTATCAAAGAAAGCAGCATAAATAGCCCTAAACAAGTATTACAACAACAAGTAAAGTACGCAAAAAGAACAATGTTGTAAGTTGCATCTATTCTGATTTGTCTTACTCTTTGCTTGTAATGCTTATTGGCTTTGTATCATCAGTGCCTCTAGTTAAAATAATATCACAATCAGATGAAAGCATAGTCATTGTCAAAGCTGCCAAGTGGATCCTATCAATACCTACAGAAGATGCAATACGTTCTGGTACTGAATAATTAACAACTTCTGGTTCACCAATTTGTGGTTTGAAGTCTTTTCCTTTTCGAAAAAACTTGTTGCTCCTTAAAATATACGTATAAAATCAATTTAAATGACAAGGAGAGTGAAAAGAAAAAACCAAAACAAAAAATGATGAGTCCAAAAAATTTGCAACAGACAAACGCGTACTCGTGTTTTATAGATGTGGAAGTTATTGTTTCATAGTGTAAAGATGAAGCTAAAAGGATAAGATTATTGTCAGAAAAAATGACGAAAACTATCACGTGAGTACAACTCAAAAGCCTAATTAAAAAAAAATTGGCTCACAGCGACAAACCTTCTTCAATGTCCCCTATGCCATCAAAAGGCATGCTACTGCTTTCTATATCGCAACATCTGTCATACCAAGATTTACCAGGTTTCAAAGGCAAAAGCTAACAAAAGTGAGAATCAAATCGAAAACATTTCTATCGGAAGTCTGAGGCTGTCGAAAAACCGACTTATTTAGATTAAAATGGCGCTATCGCCTTCATGTACTATATGAGAGTCATTGCGCACCTTTGTTGACGATTCGAACTGTTCTAAAGCGATTTTTTTCCACACAGCGTCAGACGTCGCCACTTTCCTCCAAAACTATCAAAATAAGCATATTTACGCTATTTATTATGTTTTTGTTCGTTTAATATTAAAATCAATTGTTTTCGTTGTACTTGACACACTAGAGCTGCGGACATGCGTATATCATCTTCTGAAGAGTAGAAAAAGATGTTTAACAAAACGTCGTGGTTCAATTCTACAAAATGTTTATTTGGTGCTCTTTCATCATCTTCGCATTCCATGACTCTCTACAAGTTATTCTAAAACTACTACTTATCAATGTAGAATTTTCATGAAAATATGATAAATTTGTACTTGAAGGACGCCCGTAAGCTTCTTTTAAACCTCCAATGTGTAGCACGTACGCTACGTTCTACTCTTACTAGTACACAATATATGGATCTTGCAGAGTTGAGCGAGGCTACATCTCCTTTGCAAGAACTTTCACACATAAGATTGATAGGTAGTGGTGACTGTAGACTACAACATTACAATGCTAGGGTGATTGATACAGGTATTGGTGACTATAGACTATGGCAGCATCGCTTTGAGACAGTTTCGAAAATTACAGAAATTTATGTTTTTTCGAGAACCTTGGTGACGTTTTTACTCACCTCAGAACCATCTTAAACTTCAATTGCTATTTATAATATGTGTATATGACACTATACTTATAGGTGCAATGTGTATTTTGCGATTCGTTTATGGTGTACCAAAGAAAAGTACGGACAATCAAAGTAATATTTTTCAAAACAAGAAAATTCCAAGAATATTTCAGTTTGTTTGAAATTGCTTGTAACAGATTAGCTATATTAACAGCAACTACGAATTAGTATATAGCTTGTTTTCGCTGCATTTTATTTAATAAATGGTTTTAGATGCACCAAATTTGCAATCAAACAAGGCTGTAAAGAATACATACAATACCAAGGATAACAGCTTTGACAACATTAAAAGACAGCACGCCCTCAGAAGTAACAGTAGGATTTGAGATTACTCGTTCATTTCCTTCAGTAACAGTAGATGGTTTAAGTCCAGTGACAGCCTACATTCGGTAAGACCACTTAAGCAACAAAAAGCTATCAAAAACAAAACAAAAAAACAATTACCGTCATCGTGACGTTTGAGGCGTTAAACGAATCTTTCGTCATTTGAATAGCTGCTGGATCACTTAAATATGAAGACACAATTGAGGCTGCATTATCATCTATAGGAGCATGTTAGAGTTGTTTGGTAACCAACAATACAAAATAACAAAAAGCACGTGCCTAAAATTCTCACGTCAAATTGAGTACCAGCCTGTCTCTTTAAAGTTGTTGGAGAAACTGTAACATTGACGGATAACTGGTTTGAAAATATATCTATTATTATAATTATAAAACCTTGTATATCACCTATAACAACAAACGATATTCTGATGCTAATATCTAAAAACAACATATTAGAGTTGACTAAAAGGTTATTCATTCTTTTTTCTTTTTTTTTTCCTTCTATCAAAAACTATTTGTACCATTCGTTATACATGCTTTACTTGTACTCGAGAACTCAACAATGCCTGAACCAAGTTGCCATGAGTAAATTGTATTTTCTTTATCGAACGTAAACTCTATAGGTCCATTGTCGGCTGCTGGATAGTATTCATTCCTCGGTCCTTCAAAAACAGTTGGAACAAATGCTGAAGTATCCGCAGAATCAAAAGTGTTTATGATATTGTTGTCTCCATATTCTATTGTTATGCTCGTCTCCTGTTTTCATTGATGAGTAAGTAAGTCTTAAATTAGTTCTTGAGCTAACTTACCGATGTGTCATATCCTAAGTAAGCCACATAAGATCCTTTAATTAGAGCTACACAATCCAGTCGGGGTTTTATCTAAAAACAAGCTTGATGAGATATATTATAAGCTCTTCCGGAACTCACGTTTGGTAGTGGTGCTGCAGTTGGAGCTACAGTCGTTGATGGTGTGTATGGAGGTGGCGTAGGAATAGCAGGGGTTGGGGCATCAGGCGACAAAGGAGGTAGCGTATTTTGAACAGGTGGCAAAGTAACATCTGGAGCATGCGTTGTTCCAGGAGCAAGTGGTGGTAACGTTAGTTGAGTAGGTTGTGGTGTTACAACAGGTGAACGTGTAGTAGGTACTTCATTCGTTGATGGAGCCTCGGTAGTTGGTGTTTCAGTAGTAGGAGATTCAGTTTTTGGAGCCTCAGTTGTTGGAGTGTCTTAAGACTAGTATTAGTACACCATGTTAAAACTATATTTTCACGTACCCATTGATGTGAATGCGTTTTGCAATCCTGCAATTTTACTACATCCAACACAACCATTGGAAGTGTTTTTTGCGTTGGTCAAATTAGCTGCGCCATTTGCAACCCAATTTGATTCTCCATCAGCGAGATAGTAATGATTCTCAGCACATGACGTACTTCCATTAACAAGTTTATCAGGATGGTCGACTGTACCAAAAAAGTACGATTCATCTTCAGGCAACCTCCACCAATTCCCGTTTGTGTCTTTAGCCATAAACGCGTACGGTTCGCATTCAGCTGATTTAGGCTGCCTGCTAACATAAAACGCTGATGTAGAAGGCTCGCCAATGCTATTATCCCCACTAGAGGAAGAAGACCCATAGTCACTTTCGACAATGGTATCCATAGTAATCATTGTATCTTTGTACAGTAAATACACTTTATCAACGGATACAGGTTCGTCTTTCTTTCCGCCAAAAAATTGAACCATAAATGTAAAGTCGTCTTGATCCCAATCAAAATGTGTCGCGTGCGGGAACACGTGATCCTCCCAATCTTCTGTATCATATATACCTACCATAGTAGTAGACCCTTGAGGGTAATAACCGATACCTTGGTGATTATAACGTTCATTAAATACCATACCACAATGAGATGATGAACTTGTTAGTGCTGTATTACCTCCCCAAATTCCTTCTGATCCAATGTCGTTCCAAGAATTTGATGTAAATAACAATTGTATCATACCCTTCGTACGATATTTATATCCGCACTGACCCCACGAATTATGTACGCAATAACTACAACACGTGAAATGTGATGTTTGTTGGTCTTGGCAAGTATGACTCGCATTACTTCTAGAGCATCCAGAGTGCACAGTTGCTCCAGAATAAGAATTATATCTTGCAGCTTGGACAGCTTCTGACATGAAGTAAAATGGTTTCGTTGCTGGTACACTTGTTTCATTACAGTTACTGGCATACGAACCACTAAATCCCCATTCAGAACCGGCATAGAACCCTGAGTATAATCTCGCCATGTTACGCATTAAAAAGTCCGTTCTTTCTTGTACGTTCGGATGTATAGCTAATACGTCAACATCTCCCGGTCCTGAGTAGATTAATGGACATTGTGGTGTTTTATCTCCAACACAGCATGTTTGTTGCGGAATTGGGTAACGGCATGATGGATCAGCGTCGATTAGATTGTATTTTGAAGGATAGAGGCCTGTTTGGCCTGCTTGACCTTGTACGTTCCAAATTGCACACAAAGTGCACAAAACAAGGCACCAAGTTCCTGAATTCATTTTCAATACGTATCAAGTTCGTTTAGTACCAAGACGTGGCTTTCGTGTTGTGTACGGCGAATAATCCCAAATTAGGCAAGTTTTTTACGCCGATGAATGTATTCTACCCAATACAGTTAAATTTCGCTACTACGCTGTCCATTTAACGTATTAGTAGTATATGAAATACTAATACAGCGGGATAAATACAGAATACCGAACTAATACTTGGATTGCAAGCTACGCCACTGTGGTTACAGTGACATCAATATCAATATTCTCCGTGCTTCTCGGTGTTCGGACAAATTTACGGAACTCCTTACAATGGGTAGAACAGCTTGTGAGCGGTATCAACAGAAACAGACAAAAAACGGTTTTTAGAGAATGCATTTCATTCGCTTATTTAAGAATGGCGCATCACAGTTTCATAAATTTGTGAAAAAATGTTTTTGTAAAAAAAGTTGTTTGACTGTTGGTACTTTTCCTCGGCACAGCATAAACGAATCACAAAAAGGTCTTTAAAACTATAAGTATAGTATCCTAGGTACAAGCTAAAAATAATAATTGAATGATTAAAATGATTCTTAGGTGAGTAAAAAGCGTTCTCAAAGATTCTCGAAATCCGTGAAATTTCAAAAATTACAATGTACAATTTTCGAAACTGGCTCAAAACCGATGCTGCCCCATAGTCATTTTTGTTGAAACCTGGTTTATTAATGAGTTGTTACATCGGTAAAGCGTGGTTTTGATAAAATTGAGGGTACTTTACACAGATCCCCACAGTTTTTTGAGCTGTGCAAGGAGAACTTGGGAGTGCACAACTTTAATTGTATGAACACTTGAAAGTGCTTTGATACCTTCTTCAGTGACACGTGTGTTACTTACATCAATTGAATGACATGCTCTAAATACTGTGGAACTGTTATTACTTACCCAAGTTTGATTTAAAGTAATAGAATGACATCCTACCAATGCTTTCACTCCTTCATCTGTCACCTTTGTGATAGCCAGGTTTATCGTGTGAACTCCTTTCAACGCCTTGACCCCTTCGTCTGTAACCCTGGTTGCACACAAGTCAATTGTATGGACACCTGCGAGTGCTTTGACGCCTTTATCCGTAACCTTGGTACAACACAAATTGATGTTGTGAACGCCTTTGAGTGCTTTGACACCTTCATCTGTAACTTGAGTATTCCGAATATTTATAGTATGAACACCAGCAAGATGTTTGATTCCTTCGTCTGATACTTTAGTAAAAGCAAGATCAATGGTATGAACTCCAGCAAGTGACTTAATACCATCGTTTGTCAAGTGTTGACTTGTACAAAAATTGATAGTATGGATACCAGCAAGCTGCTTTGCTTGTTTGTCGGTTACATCACCAATACTAATAGATCGAATATTCTTCATTTGATTGATATCGAAGTTCTTTGGTACAGCACATGCAGTAAAATCTTGGACATTTTGAAGATACTTGAGATGTCTTCGATTGAACTTGTAAGCTAAATAGATACGTTCTGTTTTGATGAGCCTTGGGCATTCTTTGTAAAGTTTCTTGAGCTTCTTTTTTGATGTAATAGTAACAATTCTTCTCTTTTTTCCGTAATTCAAGTGATTGATAGCAATTTGTTCCATGAGTTTAGATGTGCGTACAACTGAATGCATTGATGTATATGAAACGAATTGAAGTATATTAACGGTGACTTCTGGAGGTATTTCATCAAAGAATCGAATTATTTTGATTTTGTTAAAGGTCATTGCTACGAGTCTGTATTGATGATAAACAGGCTATAATTGCTTTCTAGATGGTAATGTTTAAGTACTCCGATAATCAGAGCAGTTGCAATGCGCGTTGAAGCCGAAAAAATATGAAAAATTTGCTGTTTTCAATCACTGTCGGTTTTCAATCTAGATTATCTTTCAATCTGTTCTGCACGGATATCAAAAGCTCTAAAGTCGGAATTATTGCGTCATTCAAGCATTGAATTGATTTGCTTTTGTGTTGCTGCTTATTAGAAAAAAGAGTCCTATGGCGATTGATGTCCACGCTCACTGACTTCTCCTATTACAACTGTTCTGATTAGACAAGTATCTAGCGATGCTGATATAGTTAGATGTAGGTCGATTCAAGCAGTTGTAACAAACACAGCATGAAAAACTGCTATTGTTCCTCTACATCTTGAAATACAAATTAATTCAAAATAATAAGAAATACCGTAGGTAGAACACAGGCGAGTCATCATACCCACCAGTCCCATTCTTTAATATTAACACATGGAGCTTTCCATCCTGAGTATTTTTTTGGCTTCTGGATCAGCAAACGGGATAGAATAGTCTGTGACAGCATCACAACCTTCCGTTGTTCCAGTCAGAAAACCAACAAACAAAGTACTTCGTTGCACTAACTTAGCTTATGATATCTAACTCCTCATCAGTAAGAATCTCAGCGCCAAACCCCTCATGTTTGTGTTTGAGCCACCTACATATTGAGTCTTCCTCCATACCCTTGGTACGTACAATTTTTACTCCTGCCATACGTGGGTACGTAACCAACAACTATAAGCCATGCACATCGCCTAATTTTATATGACCTTTCCTAGCTGCGAACAAGGTTGACTGACTTGCACTTGAGCTTGGAGCACGTGCGACTTACACAATTACCAGTTCATCTACCAAGATAAGCAGTTCGCTAAGCTATAAACCATGAACCGGGTTCCAAAAACCGAAAACCTGCTTTCAAGACTTAACCAATTCTCTTAACACATCAACGGCAACAAATTAAAACCAAAGAAATTCACAATGCATAATGTGCGGTTCGTGATACTATTCGTTTTAATGTTTACAAACCCAAGGTGTTCTCTAAAACGCCTTATGAAAGAAATGGAGATAAGGCTCCTTATTTTGAAGCGGAAATAGTTGACGAAAGGTTTGTTTGCTTTATACGCTACCTTTTTCTCATTTATCTTCTACAGGCGCGATATGGCGATAGGTTTCTCTCCCAAAAATTATACTGGAATGCTGCCAGGGGACTACCAAAAGTATGCAAATTACTCTTACATTTGCCGAATTTTTTTGTCACGTGCACGTGACCACGATGCTTTTTAAGTCTTATTTTTGCCTCGTCTGCGCTTACACTGATACGTAGTTCATATGGATACATCGCTGATGGTAACACAAAGCATAATGGAGAAGTTGGCATCAAAACAGAACCGTTCAATAAGGGTGACATTGTCGGTTTTGGTTTCATTGAAGACTCCTTCAGAAGGGCTTGTTTGTTTGCTACACGCAATGGAAAGTTCCTCGGTATCATGTTCTATGATATACCACGTGGTATGGATCTATACGGAGTCGGTAAGTCACATTATAAAATCAAACGTAATGTAATGACTTTTTGTGTTTAAGTTGGAACTTCCCATCCTGGTACTATAAAGCCAAACTTTGGATCGAAGCCATTCAAATTCGATGTCAACACATTAAAGACGCGCCCTGAGCTTATTGCTGATGATATCAATCACATTGGAAAACTAGCAGAAGAGCTGACATTAAAAATCTTAGAAGTGCGCCAATCTAATTTTCTGAAACTTATTTTTTTCTCGTTTTTAGCATACTGTAACAGAAAAAGGTTACTTTCTTTGCAATCTAGCACTTGTATCAAAATCTGTAAAGTCAATAAGTAGCGATAATTCGATATGGAAACCACTTTACTTTCGTTCTTTTGCCAACCAAAATAAGAACTTGAAAGTAAAGTCATGGAAAAAAATGTTTTTGGCAAGGTACCACTTTATTGTATTTCTTCCCTGTCCTACCATCTTTATAATGAATTAGTACTTACGGTTTTGCTCAGAAAAGAAAAGTTAAAGCACGTTAAGAGATCACGTCATCGGTCATCAACAATAGGTACCATTCTTAA
The DNA here is from genome assembly GCA_038496445.1 of Trichosphaerium sp. ATCC 40318. Taxonomy (NCBI): domain Eukaryota; phylum Discosea; class Flabellinia; family Trichosidae; genus Trichosphaerium; species Trichosphaerium sp. ATCC 40318. The sequence goes on from JALMLS010000556.1 coordinate 216,251, forward strand.
CAAAATCAATACCTCTCAGCCTGTCCTTGTATTGTGCACTTATTAGTTGGCTGCTTACTTGCTACTAAAACCATTCTTCATTGTGTTTGTTGACATTATCGAACCTAAAACATGATTGTGTTGCAACATGATCAAGCCCTTTTTTTTTTTGTCTGTTTTTTTTTCTGATAATTCAATTAGAGAACTGTGCATTGGACTTCGAATGTCCTATGCTCTGGGAGAATCTTCAAAAAGCTCCACATGACAAAAGACAAGTAAGTGTAATGAAAGCTGGTGATAAGGGTTTTTGTGAAAAGTGTAGCTGCGATGTTTATGTAGTTACAAAAGATACAGCACAATCGTAAGTCTTTCTTCTACTTTGTCTTTTTGTTCTTGCTAAACACCTCTGTAGGCATATTGAACGTGGACATTGCATTTCTTTTTATGTTCAACAACCATATGGTAAAGTAAGGAAAACAGGCAGTCGTAGGGTTGTATTACCTACAAGAAAGAAGTAAATTCAAAAATTATGAAATATTACTTCTATCCTTGTGCAACCATTGGGATCATAATAAATACTTAGCTACCTTTTTTTAAGAACTGCTCTACGTGCTTCATAACTTAGGTTAAGTGCTTATGAAACTGCAATTGGCAGGTCTTTTGCATACGAAGAGCAATATATCGCATGATACCGAGGAACTTTCCATTGCGTGTAGCAAACAAACAAGCCCTTCTGAAGGAGTCTTCAATGAAACCAAAACCGACAATGTCACCCTTATTGAACGGTTCGCAGTCATATTATCCACTACATTAACCGCACCTTCTTCTGAAGTATATCAAAAGACACATATGTAAGGTTGTTTTGAGGTTGGCAAGAATATTACGTGACGAATTAAAATACAAGAAACTGGGAAATGTAGCAGGTGTTGCTCAGTAGTAATCAATTTGAAACTGTTTTGCATGCGAAGAGCAATATATTGCAAACGCTTCAGCGCTGTAACACGTGATTCCTCTGAGTGCGTTCATTGAATTGTACAACTCGAATCCTCTCGTTGGAGCCCGTTGAGTCTCGGATCAATAACTGAATATCTTCATGTTACACTTGCTTGTTGATATGTACACTGTACAAACTACTGAATAAACTTGACTATTTGTCAGTTTTGATCTACATAAACGAATTTAAGTAACAAAGCATAAACCACAAAAGAAGCTAGCAATACTACTTGTACGAGAATAATTTATTTTTCTAGCAAGATAAAAATAATTACCCTCATTGTTTTCAATAGTCCAAAAAACCAACAATAAGCATGTACAAGACAGTTATCGTTCTCATTTTGGCGGTTTTAGGCACATGCTATTGTCAAAGACCTCCCAGCTTTATTCATGCTACCCCACCCGTGATGTCGCCTAATAGCGATGTAATTACAGTTAGTTTAGACGTCTTAGGAAGTACATAAGCTACAAGATTTGAGCCACATATTTTTATCAAATGCTCTTCCAAAAGCCTATTACCTAAGGCTTACTTTTAGCGCCCCAAGTTTTTGGTGTTCGATTCACAGGTCTCACACAAGTAGTTGGCTCACCATTATCTACTGCATTAAGTACGTAGTTCATATTCCAAAGAAGAAATGAGCTCACGTGACGGATGTTTTTGACTTAAAACAACTGTTTTTGTAGTACCTGCTCTGGATGGTTCTCTGTTGGTGTATTTCCAAGGAGGAGAGTTTGTAGTAAAGACAGAAAGTGATGTTGAGATATGTAGAGGAAATAATGGATTGGTCGGAAGTGCCGTTTACAACGGCGGAAATTTTATTTCAGAAAACACGTTTTTCATATTCAGGACAGATATACAGCAGTTTGTGGAGTACACTTTTGATCCATCTTCGCCTGATTGTATTTCGGCACCTGTTCTATCATGTTCATTGACAGAATTGGTTACAGAGTGTATGTGGGAGGATCATAGAGTCAGGAACTTACAAAGCTTTAAAAATGTTTATGTTTATTTTCATCAAATCTCAAACGACTACATTATGTGCAAAAAGAAATACTAAACTTCACATAGTTGTCATTGATGGAGATGTAGTTTACATGTTATTAAGAATTGGAAATGGGCTAGAAATTCATCAGTTCCCAACTTCAACATTTACATCTGGATCATGCGCATTTTCTTTTAATGCTATGACATCGCTAACACCCGGGTTGTCACCTGATGTTGTTGTATTAGAAACATTAGATGATGATAGACTCATAATTCAGTCTGCGCTAATGACTTCACAAGTAGACAAAGTAACAGGCATGTTGCAGTGACATAACAGATACTTCATCCAAGGTTAACAATGTTCTAATTAGGAGTTGTAACTAATTACGGACCAAGTATTGTTTTCCCATTCTCTTACTATCCTGGGTTTGCTGGACCAACTGGACCAACGTGTGTTTCACGGTAAGACAGAGATCTTTCTTTTCTTTTTTTTTTCTGAGTTCTTTTCGTAACTGAACCAAGGCCTTGTTTAAACCTGTTATTTAGGAAACGATCAATACATTCTGATGAAGAAAGAATACAGCTTTTACGTCGTTAATGAGCAACACCAAATAAAGCAAAACCTCCCTAATTGGTTTTGGATGTTTTTATTGTTGCAGAATGAGCACAAGTTGCTGAAGTTTAGTGTCACATTATTGTGTTACATTGACTCAAAAGTCTTGATGGTGAGAAATTGTAAGAGATAGAGATATTTGAAACGTCAAATTTGAAGATCTGGCCCACTTCTAAATTTGATCATACAATCTGAAACTAGCGGTCTAAAACAGCATGTACAAGACAGTTATCGTTCTCATTTTAGCGGTTGTAGGCACATACTATTGTCAGAGATCTCCTAGCTTTATTCACGTTGCCCCACCCGTGATGTCAACTAATGGTGATGTACTTACGGTTAGTACAGACCTCTCAGGAAGTACGTTTGCTTTACAAGACTTCGCCCCACTGTCATATTTTTGCTTTGTTCTCCAACTGTCATATAAGGCTTTCCTTTTAGTGGCTGAGCCTTCAATGTTCAATTCACAGACCTCATACAGGTAAAAATAATGGACACTATATCTACCGCGCTAAGTATGTGTTCGTATTCCAAAGAAACAAAACCCTCTCCAGCGATAAGTCACCAAATAGAACAAACCTTTTGAAGTCAGGCGACTTGGACTTAAATAACTATTTTTGTAGTACCTGCTCTGGATGGTTCTCTGTTGGTGTATTTCCAAGGAGAAAACTATATTGTAAAGACAGAAAGTGATGTTGAGATATGTAGAGGAAATAATGGATTGGTCGGACAAACATTTATCATTTCCCAAGTTCAACACTTCCGGAGCACCATGCCATTTTGATTTTAATGTCATGTCAGTGTCGATTGAAGGAGCATTAGAAAGATTAGATGACAATATACTCATATTAGGTGATTCTATCTCTTCAGAGGTAGACAAAAGTAACAGGTAGGTTATTCTTTAAAAACAAAAGCTTCATCCAAAGGGTTAACAGCTTTTAACCTAGGTAATGTACAACATTACGGACCGGATATTTTTTTACCATTTAAATACTACTCTGGTTTCGCTCCACCAACTGGACCAGCATGTGTTTCACGGTAAGACATAATCAAGTTCAGGAAACAAAAAGTCTTGTGTATTAGAGCTGTGGACCATACATAGTTGTTGTGTTGCTACAACTTCAAACTTTACAAAAGATTCTCAAATAGTTCTGTTTGACACAGTTGTTGTGCTACTTATAGAGCTGTCACGTGACTATTTTTGATTTCCCGGCTTGTTCACAGTTCAAAATTTCGATGGCCTTTCGTTGTAGGAGTAAGTGTCTTGTTAAATACGTTAACAAGGTGGGAAAAAAGGGTGAAGCAAAGTGACAACGAAGATGATTTAAGTCAAATGACTTTCGGTTTTATTGAAAAAACACAACAATACACATGGAAACGGAAACTGGATTAACGGCTTTACCTTACGTACGCTCCAAACGCGCTTTTAAACGTTATTGTGTATTTGTGTTTTTAAACGTTACAACACTGTGTTTAGTACTAAACTACCGCCAGGAGATGATGATAGAGGTTACCTCATTGCTTGACGTAGCATCTGAGGTTTATTTTTACTCAACTTGCAAACAATTCCTTGTAGTACGCTATACACAACTACAACGCATCTGTTTACCATTTTTTAATAGTTATTGAACGATTCATCCCGTTGGCAAGCCAGAATTCACCGAGAGTTCGGACAAGTCATTTTTCCTTGTTATTCTGTTTCAGATTCATCAAAATGGAAGGACCTTTATATTAGTGTGTTATCTCGTACGCTTTAAGTAGCTTTCTGACGACAAGCCAATGTGATTAATTATTCCAAAAGGAGGTATTCCTGGTGCTTCGTTGGTTCCTCACCATCGTGTTATTTCAGAATTTAATGAAGGTGATAAAACATGGCATATTAAACATTTGGAGCCCCCCCGATCTAGAGCTATACGTCGTGTTGTGGTAAAACTTTAATTGAGAGTTGGTTTTTGTTTTTGTGGAGATAATCGTGATTGTCTTACTTTTTGCATTACCAAGTCACGTGGCTTCAATTGACTCCACTTTTATCTTTTTTTTCTTTTCTTTATCTAATATTTTTGTTTTTTCATATAGACAGTTCAGACAACTCATGGATGGAATTTAAAGTGTGCAAGCAAGACTACTTTTGCAAATTGTATTATTGGTTATTACGAATCTGAAATTACAGGTTGTGGAAGGAACGAAAAGTACGTTCATTCGCAATGTTTCTCCTAAAAAACTTACACACTTTTTTTTCATTGAAATGACAACTTGTTTAATTATAACGTTTCTTTTAGGTCTGTGGGTGTTGGTATAGGGCTAATAGATTATGTTCAATCGGAAAGAATGATCGGTTGGGCTACAAGTTAGTGACTACTGACAGTCTGCAAATCTAGAATTTTTTTAAATGTTTTTTTTAACTTTCTTTTTTAACAATCTCTAGGCTCTTGGGCGATGCATAGTGATGATATGGGTAAGTTATTTTCCTTAATAATACAACAAAAAACTAAATTAGTGATTTCTTATTCCTGCCAGGCAAATATTTTGGGTCTTCTGCTTATGCTACGTCTTTTATGGGCGGTGAATCTAAACACTTGGCTCTTGGTACCATAATAGGTACATCAAATCATTTTCTAGTAAATTATAGTCAACACGCTGAAACACACTACCAACATACAATTAAAGATGTAAAGCCAATTGGCAAGTTTTTCTTTGAAATGCAGATTCAAGAAAAGAAAAAAAAAAAGACAACATCCTTGCTGACTTCTGCCGCCTTTACGTGGGAGTGTATCTCTCCACATTACAAAATGAAGGCTCATATATATTTATTTTGTTATTATTTAACTTTCTAAAGGATGTGGTTTAACTACTAAAGTGATTGAAGAACTCCCTGAAAAGCGTGTTGAGTTATATGCTTTTTGGACAGTTGATGGTGATTTGAAGCATGTTGAGCTGATTGACAGGTCTTGTACCTTTGATATGATCGAATCACTACGACCAACAGTTAGTTTACTAACTGTTGGTGACATGCTACGCTTAAACTTTGGTTTGGTACGTACAGTTTATCATAAAAAAACCCAACAACAAATGCCAAAAAAAAAAAAAGAAAAAAACAGGATCCTATTGCTCTCTCCGTCTCATTTTTTTTACCCTTAATTATACTTTGGTTACTTATAGGGTGTTACTTGTTCCATTTTCTCATTTGTTTCTAGGGTAAACCATTCTTGTTCGATGTAAGAAAAAATTACAACAAAGGAACAATTTTAAAACAAAGTACTACTGATACTACAAAACCAAAAGCAAAACAACAGTTTGATGGTCTCTTCTTTTAAGTCAAAATCTCCATGTAAAATAAACATCATTTTGCCTGCCGTGTTGTTCCTCTGTACAAAACACAGAGATGGACCAACTGGACCAACGTGTGTTTCACGGTAAGACAGAGATCTTTCTTTTCTTTTTTTTTTCTGAGTTCTTTTCGTAACTAAACCAAGATCATCTTGTTGAAACCTGTTATTTAGGAAACGATCGATACATTCTGATGAAGAAAGAATACAACTTTTACGTCGTTAATTCTCATGTTTATGATCAACACTAAATAAAGCAAAACGCGCCGCATCTTCATAACAATTGTTTTGATTGTATTTAGAACAAGAATATGCAAGTATATTCTTAGATATCCACAGTGTTTTTACTTGTGAATCAAACGCACTAACCTTTTTTCTGTTTTAATCCTACCGTGCTTTGCCTGATAACATGCCTGTAATTCTTTTTTACTTTATCTGAGTCTTAGATGTCACTTTTTATAAACAACCATAAAGAGTGCTAAGTAGAAGGTAAATGTTGGATGTACATATTTTTTCAATGAATAAAAACAAGCGCTTCATAAACACTTCTAAATACGAAAGTACCACGAAACAAGCCGGAAATAAACCTTGTACGATGATAACAATAAAATATAACCAATAAGAGCAACGAGAAAGTTACCCTACTCATTTGTTTTCAATAGGTCTAACACAGCATGTACAAGACAGTTATCGCTCTCATTTTGGCCTTTGTAGGCACATACTATTGTCAGAGACCTCCTGGATTTATTCACGCTGACCCTCCTATCCTTGGGGATTTTAGCGACATACTTACAGTTAGTACAGATCCATCACAAAGTACGTAACCTTACACCAACCACAAAACACTTCATGTTTTACTATCCATCTAGAGCGAAAACACTCCATATCGTTGTTTTGTCTCACGTCTTATCCATGTGATCTAAGGTTTTTTAGCACCTGAACTGTTCAATGTTCGATTCACAGATCTGACGCAGGTTACTGACACATCTATATCTACTGCACTAAGTACGTAGTACAATCCCAAAGAAAAAACCACAATAAATCTGAGCAGATTTGACTTAAAATAACTGTTTTTGTAGTACCTGCTCTGGATGGTTCTCTTTTAGTGTTATTCCAAGGGGAAGAGTATATTGTAAAGACAGAAAGTGATGTTGAGATATGTAGAGGAAATAATGGAATGGACAGAACTGCTTCTTATAAGGGCGGGAATTTTATTTCAGAAAACACGTTTTTCATATTCAGGACAGATATACAGCAGTTTATGGAGTACACTTTTGATCCATCTTCGCCTGATTGTATTCCGGCACCTTTACCATCATGCACTGTATCAACACGGATTTTAGAATGTAAGTAGGAGGATCACAGTCAGAAAGGTGGTGTCAGAAAATGTTAAATTTCTGAGATATTTATACCTGTAAAGACTTACGCGTATGTACACTTAGCAACATACTAACTTTACCTAGTTGTCATTGATGGAGATTCGGTTTACTTGTTATCAAGCAATATTATTTTTACATTAATTACTCAATTGCCTACCTCAACATTTGCTTCTGGAGCACCATGTGAATTTGCGGTCACAGAATTTCTTGCTGCACAGTTGCCGTTCAATACTAGAGAATTAGAAGTATTAGATGATGATAGACTCATATCTGTCTCTGGTAATTCTGCCTTACAGATATTCAAAGCAACAGGTAATTACACATTGCATAAAGAAAATTCATCCAAGGCTAATAAGTTTCTTTATTTAACTAGGCGGCGCAAGTATGTATGGAACAAGTTTTGCTACACCGTTCTCTTACTATCCTGGGTTTACTCCACCAACTGGACCAACGTGTGTTTCACGGTAAGACAGAGATCTTTCTTTTCTTTTTTTTTTCTGAGTTCTTTCGTAACTAAACAAGATCATCTTGTTGAAACCTGTTATTTAGGAAACGATCAATACATTCTGATGAAGAAAGAATACAGCTTTTACACCGTTAATTCCCATGTTTATGCGCTAAATAAAGCACCCTATAAATCATTTGTTTTTTTAGTTGGTGTTCAACAAACACCGTCCGTTTAGCGTCTTTCATTTGATACATTGACCACACAGTACTTTTTACGTGATGTACTGTAACTACCAGAACAGTGAGTTTCACGATAACAGTGAGTTTTACAATAATTGTTTTTAGCACTTTTACGTTCACTGAATTATGCGTTGGATATCTGCTGAAATTGCTGATCGCTTTTATAAGAACTAGACCGCTTATCCACATATTATGGAAAATATTTTAAACGAAGTAAAAGATAATAATACGTTTACCATAAACATCAAAAAACTGATAAGTCCTAATACAAAATTCATTATCCAGCAAACAACCAGCATCAAACAACACAAGAATAATGACAACTGTAGGAGAGAAAGTTAGATACGGTATGAGAATAGCAAGTAATGCAGATCTTAAAGCAATACTTGCCCACTTTAAGAAGGCTTGGAAACCACAACAAATTCAGTTTACAAAGAACGCTCTCGAACAACAAAAAGTTTGTCTTTCCGCTAAACAATGTGACAGTACGTTTGTGCAAACAAAAAAAATTATAGATTGCTGAGTAAAGTATGCTGAGGTCTGAACTGAAGCATCAGTTCTTTTGATAGCTCATTTTGTTGACACTGAGCTATTTTTTTTAATATTCTGTCTGTAGCTATTGTACGAGCAGCATGGTCAGACAATCAATGTGGGGTAGCCAGAAATTGTGCCAAATACTGCTATGAAGGTAAACGGGCCTTTGAAAGTGCAATGAAGAGCGCAATGTGGTCGACAGAGTTTAGGAAACTTCAGCCGGAGTTGGAATAAATTCACCACTTGATGTGTAGCTATTTTTATCGTAAACATATTCAATAAAAGAAATTATATCAACACCTTATCTTTGCTTCTGCTGTTCTAATAGGGTCTACAAAGGAAACTGCCTGTTGATGTGTTTAGTAACTGTCGGTAACGCTTATTTTGGAATTGCCCCGAAAAGCGGTAGTTTTAGCATTGCGGCGCTTTCTAGGTTTTAAATCGTACACTGGAAGCGCGATTTACTATCTCCATCGACGCTATGAGAGATTTGGTATCAAGCCGAAAACTGATTGATAACCAACAGAATCAATGTGATAGTTAAGGCAACGTAAGTTGTCTTTTTACAATAAAAAAACTCTACAATCTAATGGAAAGCAGCCCTTCATTTATGATTACTTCTCTAATGATGGGAGTTGCTACTGCAACTCTTGTACTTGAAGAATTCGAACAAAAAATGACAAACGATAATAACAACGATATTAATACAACTGAAACCATACAACAGTTCGTGGACGAATACAACAACGATTTGAGTAGCGAAAGAATGTGCGCAGAAATAAAAATCAATCAAATTATTTAATTCTTTACTTAATACCATTCCTGTAGATTACCACAAGAATATGATGATCTCTTTGATAGTTTTATTGGAAACCAAAGAACTTGTAAATTCAATAAATCAATCTAAAATGACATACATCTGTCAAACTACTTCAAAATTCCAGCTTGGTTTTTTTTCTTTGTTTTTTTACGTCCGAGCTTCACAATCACTCAACTCGGCATTAAAAAGAATTAACAAACTGACTTGAGTCATGGTATTTTGGTTTTACAATTGTTTATTATTGGGGTTCATTTAATGGGAGTAGGGGGCAACAGGTTAAGGAAGAGTTTAGAGATCCTTCTTCAGTCTTTTTTCTTTGGTCTTATTTTTAACGAATTAAAATATGGGTGTTTTAGTGCTTGAACTGCCTTGATACGGCTATTTGGATCATATACCATTAATTTCTGTTGAAAAAAATATCAGTAAAGGCGTTGAAAATAACAACGATTGATCAATTTGTACAAACAATTCAAATACATTGTAAAGTCTGGTTTTTAGCTGTAGAAAAAATAGATGTCATGAACGTAACGTTCAATAATTAGTTTAATATAAGCATAGTCACACGCCTTAAAATTGATTTTTTTGAAACAGTTTGAAAGCGAAACAAATAGGGCAAAAAAGGGAAAAAAATAAGAAAAATAATTAAAGAAAATACCTGTATTAAATCATAGCCATCCTCTGATAGGTGTGTAACGAGTTGCCTGTACCCAAGTCCCTTGTACGTTGGAAAATCGTCAGACCACAATGGGAGTGTTCTGGCAGCAGGGTAGTACGTTTCAGTCGGTGTACCAAGTCCCTAAAAAATAAGGATAAGCATAATCCACAAAAAAAGTAAAAGTAGTTTCTTGTTGTTAACTGTCTCCACAATACCTTAAAAATACGTTGTAATTGATCTTCGGCTGAAGATCCTGGGAATAGAGGCCTGCCTACAGCCATTTCTATGATAGAAAATTAATCAAACTAGTAAAATGGCAAAAATAAAAAGGCGCTTCGGTTTTTTTGGGTTTTTGTGTTAATACTTTATTTCTCGTAAACCTGAGCGCCCACAGATGGTAAAAAGGTGTTTAAAAACAAATTGACGCCGTTTATAAAATTATTGTAGAAATACAAGGTGAAATTATGATTAAAAAAGACAGGAAAAAAATCTTACCTCCAAAAATGCAACCTGAAGACCAAATGTCAATTTCGGTGCTATAATTTTTCGAGCCTAATAATACATCTGGGGGACGATACCACAGTGTCACCACCTCGTTAGAGTAACCACGAACAGGTATACCAAAGGTCCTAAAGATAGATTAGTACTTTAAAGCATTACTAAACAAAAAAAATTGCTCTTTTTCTACTGGAAAAAAAACAGCGAAAGCTGCACTACGCTCACTGAAAAGCGTAGTAAAACTTTTCCCTTAAATTACCAAATGTATACAACAGGCGTGTATCACTGCTCGGTAAAGTTTTTTTGAAGAACAATTTGGAAATTTCGTTACCTTGCTAGACCAAAATCAGCGAGCTTCAATTCTCCCTTTTTACTAATAAGAAGATCTAAAAAAAAAATTGTTAACACCAAGGCAAAGAACGTTATTATAATTTCGAAAAAAAAAAAAAAAAAGTCAAATTTTTTGGATTATACTCACTTTGAGGCTTCAAGTCGCGATGTAGAATACGTTTATCATGTACAAACGCAATACCTTTAAGTAACTGATATAGGAAAGACTAAAAAGGAATAAGTTAAATGGCTCAAAGGTTCAAAAAAAAAAAATCACCAAAAAAAAAAAAGTTGGAATTGTACAAACTACTCCCTCTTGACACTCCCACATGGCGTCAAGTTATCATTAATAATAGGTTATATTTGTATTATTAAGAAAACAGACGCGGAACGGAGATTAAGATGACGTAAACACGTAACTCCCAGCTTGAAGAGAAAAAAAGCGTTGAATAATAAAAAAAGCTTTCGTGGAGTTTTTAGGCGTTATATATTACCTTCATTAACTCAGGCGATACTGCTCCACCATGATCGTCCATATATTTTTTTAAATCTTGGTCTAAGTACTCAAATACTAACGTCAAGCGTTTTACTTCGTGAACTACGTCAAACAAGCTAATGTAGAAGGTCAAATGTCAAAATTTCTGTTTTGATTTTTGTTTTGGCATGGGAAACGGTAAAATACGCACCGAACAACATTTGGGTGATTTAACTCCTTCAGTATTGTGATTTCCCGTATAGTTGTACTTGGCACGCCTTCTTCATCAGACTCGAGGCGGATCTGCTTTAAAGCAACAACTTGGCCCGTGGTTTGTAAAAAATGAGTCAGTATGGCATAAAAATATAAAACGACGTTCTGTACTAGCTTTTGAGGTGAAAAAAAAACGTTTTGCGGTGTGTAATAGCGCCACAATCAAAATTGTAACAAAATACGTTCGCCACAACGAAAAAAAGAGAAATCAGCTGTTTTGGTCTCAAATAAGGTAAATACCGCGCAATTACTTCGACAAGGTTAACGGGTGTATTAAAAATCGGGTTTAAAAAAGATTTAGAAGTGGCGACCGCGCTACAGAAAAACCGCTTATTGGTTTGAAAATACGACACACGCAAGGTAATTTTGCTATTTACAGAAATCGAAAATATTGGAGGGTGGATAACGTATTATGTTTGGCTTTGTAGACAATCCCATATGTACCCTCTCCGAGTCTATCGGTTCTGGTGTACTTGTCCATGTCACTGTAACTTACAGACAGCTGTGAAAAAAGCGCTGTTGAGTCAAGAATGTTCCCAAGTTTTTTTGTAACCTTTTTTTGATGCAATGATCAATATTACTTCAGGTTTTGGTTGTGTTGCAATCAAGCGCGTTTTTTTACTTTTACGTTTTCATTGCAATGTTTACAGAATACAAAATTAATGCAAAGTTGACATGTCGTTGATAGTGATTTTTCTTTAAGAGAGGTGGTTTAATTCCATCCACTTTGCGCTGTTGTCATTAACTTCTTGGTGCAGGATCGTCTCTCGTTGGGTAGCCCTCCATTGCGTCGTTGTAATACTAGAATTAAGTGAGTTACGTATTAATACATGGCGCAGGTATGTGAAATCAAGTGTCTACAGTGTAGTGCGACTGTTAAATCAAAAACCGCTCAAATTATTAACAATTGTATTACTGATGCAGATTCTGCGTACCATTTCGTTTCTGAACACCATGAGGAGAATACTAAGCGTTGTGAGCTACAGTATAAATATAATTAACTTACGGTGGTGGTATGAGAAACATAGCGCCTAGTAGCGCAATCTCGGACCATGTTGGATTGAAGAAAGGCTCACAATTATTCCTGTACCACATACTTTCTTCTATGCCACGATGAGGGTTAAAGCCCAATTTCTGTGTTGGTCTAGACATCGAAAAAAAGCGTCTTTGTTGATATAAGGCAAAACGCCTAACGACAGCGCGTTGGGCAGTTTGTGCGAGCAGGTTACTCATCCGTTGTTTTGGTCGCTCACTACAATTTGACTTTTGCTGATTTTTAGGTTGGCACTAATTTCTACAGCAGTAATTGTAAATGCTTCCAACATGACGTTATTACTTCAAGGCTAAAATATAAAGGAGAGCAATGGCGGAACGTCATTTTAGCGTAACTGACGATGATGTTGAGGGTGAAAAGGCAAGGGAGCGCGTCAAAGATGCTTTAAGACGAAAATCAAAAGGTATTGTTGGCAGGGACAAAATTGAACGCGAAAACGGCCACATTGGAAAGAAGAAAGCACGGTCTCGTAACACTGGGTGAGTATGGTTGTACTGTCTTGAATGGGCAATAGTATACTCAGTACAAAATACAAGTTACAATTTTACTCATCTTTATGATCTAGTTCGTCCAAAGCAAGTACAAAGAACTGTTTAAACCTATTATGGGAACGGCGGGAGTTGTTGACTGTATTTCGCGAACATCTTTATCACGTTGGAAACGCATTTAACCTCCGATTCTATCTTGAGTGCAGTGAGTCACAAAAACAATAGGTTTTGATCTTTTTTTTTACATTTTTTACCTCTTTTTGGTAATTTTGTTTTTCGCGACTGCACGCTCTACGATCAGTTAAAAACTGGCTACAATCGCTTCAAAAACTATGTGTACTCATTTTACATACTTACTGATCCATTTAAGAGCTATTTGCAAAGGTTGAAGATGTAGAACTTTTAAGCCGTCGAGCACATGAGATTTTTGACGCATATATCAACCCGAGGGGTATGAGAGCTTTGGATTGTATAACCGATAGTTGTTATAAGGTATGTTGGTATTACTCTTACAAAAAATTATCTATTAAAGGCCGTAACAACTTGTTGTTCACGTGCTATCCAAATACGAAAAAAAAACCCTTGAAAACCGAAACTTTTCACACCTTTCATAGAAAACTAGTTCCTGTCGTTAACTTTTTTTAACATTCTTCACCGTAGTGTATAAACCAAGGATTGTCTTCTATCAATAGACATTTATTTGAACCAGCTTTGGCAGTTGTCATCCAAATCTTACAAAAAGATTTCGAAAAGTTTCGTAAATGTGAAAAATACCCAAAAGATCTTCCTAATGAAGAAACGTTACCAAATATCAGAAGGATCCGTTCACAAACTATTATGTATTATGAGTATATGCGCAAGATAAAACGTAGTGAAGAAACGGCAAAGAGTGATCCAGGAATACGCGTTTTATTGTACAACAATCCAATAACAGTGTACGCCAAAACAGATTTTTTTTTCTCGTTGAAACAGTTCCTAAATCTGACTACTTTGATCAAGGAAAGAGCCAGCCGATGATGATTCTAAACTCACCTTTGAAAAGCTTTTTGAACATAGGGAGCTAATGAGAGCATTTGAAGAATTCTTAAAGATATCTTATGCTCAAGAAAATTTGTATTTTATAATTTCTGTTGGTACCTCCCTTTGCAAATCTAAACTCTTAGAGAACCTTCCTTTTAATACTCAATTAGATTCGTACATGGCCCTTCGAGATCAAGAAGAGCGTACAGCACGAGCACTTGAGATTTTTGAGCAATTTGTTCACCCTAGTGCAGCGACACCTATTAACCTCAGCCATGAATCTGTAAAGGTACAAAAAACGTCCTTTGATTTTTATTCAACTTTTATTTCTTTTGCAATGAATCTTTCACCAGCTATTTGATGGCTTCCAATTCATGAATATTTTCCTGAGTCATGGGTAGCAAACATCTTTTGGTGTAAGATGGGACCCCTCATTGATTGCTTTCCAAGATTTTTTTATTTGATTTTTTTTTTGTTTTGTGGGCGCTCATTGTTACTAAGTTACTTACTGGATTTTTTTTTATCTAGTTGGTTCAAGAAAAATTAGAGAATCCAGCAGAGATAATTTTCGAAGAAGCTAGAGATATTGTTATGAATTATTTAAAGAATGACTACTTTCCTGATTTTAAAATGTCAGAGAACTGTCCAAAGTGGCCATTACCACAAAAACGTAAAGAGGAAAAAACGATAGAGTTATATGATACATTAGTAAAGATTAGGAAGAGTAATAGTTTAAAAAAATCAAAGAAAGTAAGTCACCATTATTTCTTGTTCACAAAATCTCGTTTTTTTCGCTTTTATTTTTTGTTGTCGTGCGCACTTCTTGTTGAGTTGTATCGTGTTTACTCTAACATATGTCCTATCGCTGAGTACTAATATGTTATGCTTTTAGGCACCTCAAATGGAGGATATTTATACCAGTAGAGATTTATTAATGGATTTTCGAGAGTTTGTTTATTATCGACATTCTCAAGAACATTTACAGTTTGCTCTTGAGTGTGGTAAGTTAAATTCATATTTTTTATTGCAAAGACTTGTCAATGTTTACAGTTTACAATTATTTGTATCAACGTCTTCGACACACAATCACGTGTTGAGTAAAAGGCGAAAAAAAAAAGAAGTTTCGGACGACAGTACTTACCGGACGTTGTAGAAATATACAGACGTACAAATGATCCAAAGGAGCGTGTTATACGAGCGGAACAAATATATTCACGATTTTGTCAACCTGATGGTAAAGATGCTGTAAATATTGATGAAATGTTGGTAGAGGTATAATTTGATTCATTTTTTTTTTTGTAGTCTCGTTTACTTGTCTTCTCTGTAACACATGTAAACCTTGATTTGCTTTATTTAACATATTACAATAGATGATAGAGGAAAAAATGAAGGGAAGAAACTTACCTAAGGACTTGTTTCATGACGCTAGTGAAGCAGTACGTTTTTACGAAAACTGCAATCTTTTCTTTTTATGCTGATGCTAAACTTTGTACCGATACTTAATATCTTATTGATGTAGGTTATGGTTATTCTACAACACCAATTATGGCCTCAATTCCTTCGTTCGGAAATGTACTCACCGCCAAAGAAGAAGAAGGATAAGAAAGTACCTGCTAAGCTTTCAAGACGTAACACAATAAAAAATTATGAAGAACTTCGTGCCCGCCTAAAGGTGGAAGAAAGGACTGCTCCACCAACATGGGATGCAATCTGGAGTGAAAGAGATCTGATGTTATCATTCTGCAGTTTCTTACATGAGAAGAAAGCGGAGAATAGGATTCGTTTTGTACTACATGCAGGTAATAGCAAATTTTTGAAGTGACAACTTTATTGCCTTTACGGAGACATGTCAACCTTTGTTTTAGAGCTGTTCACTGAGGAATCGAATGATGAAAAGAGGAAAGAAAAGGGTCACTTTCTTTATAAAGAGTACATAAAACCTAACTCAGTAATGCATGTGCCGTTCACAAGTGAATGTGTCAAGGTAACCCAATTTTTTTGAAAAGTCCATGCCCGAAGAACTCCCCGAAAAACCCTCCAGAGTGCACTATCCCTCAGGCTTTAAACTTCCCTGTACTGCCTATTTATTTACGGGGTAATTCATTGTGCATGCTTCTAGAGGAGTTTAGATTTCCGTCGAAACTCTGAAGCAAAATGTGTTTTGATTCAATTTCAATTCAATACCAAAATAATCTTCTTGACACTTTTGTTAGTGGATACGCGGAAATGTTGCTCTTGCGAACAAGTCCTTGTTCAACGAGGCTTTATTTCAGGCATGGTATTATCTAAAGAATGAGTATTGGCCGGAGTTCATAGCCATGGGGTCGTGGAGTCATGGACAAGCGAGTAAATAGTTTTTTTCTTTGCGAATCTCAAAAAAAAAAGACGAAGAAATCATGTAGCGTATTGAAGTTATTTCAACTTGTATTGTATACCTCTATCGCTATTTCGCGCAAAGAAACATTGTAGATCTTGTAGTTTTAACATAAAAAAGAAATTGAATCACTATGCTCGCGAGCAAAAGGTCTCATTTGATTTACGAGGTAGTTAATTGAAACGGAAAGGTTTGTCCGATTTAGACGCATACTTTGGGTCTGAAGGGTATCAATTATGGTAAATGTGCTGCTTGTTGTCATAAAACGCGTATTGAGAGGTTTTTTGGACAGTACACAGTGATTTGATTGCTTAAAGATTGAAAGTTGCATTAAAGCCGAAAAGAGTCTTTAACGTCGCAACGAACTGGCACTATACTTGAAAATATCGCGGTAGTACGTTTTGCGATCCGAGAAAGGACATTCAAGGGTTTTGTAAAAAAGGATTCAAGCAAAACTGCACTGCTGTACTAATCGATAAAGGAGTATATAGAGTATGGTGTTATCGTTAGCAATACATTTCATCTCCGTGTGACTTAAAATAACTTCCCTGGGACGGAGTTTTTTGGGATTATATTTTCGTATTTTTTTGATTTACGCAAGCAGCAAAACTCAACTCTAAAGTTAACTCCCTTTTGCATCATAATCAATATATTAATAGTATGAGCGGACCAGAAGCAAACGTACGCAGTATGATATTATTTACAGCAGTATTAATTGTTTTAAAGCCAATAAGACCTCTATGTGTATGGAAGTTAAAGGCGGCAATAAAGAGACTCATACTCGATGGTTCTCTTCTTATTTCAACAAGCGCTAATGATAAAATACGCGTATGGTCTATAAACCCATTGACTGGACATATAACGCCCGAAAAGACTTTCAAGGTATGGATAATCTATTTTTTGTAGTTTTTTCAATGTTTAACGAATTGTAGGGCCACAAGGGCACACCAACTAAATTAGTGATTCACAAGAGCATACTACTTGCACTAAGCTCCCACGACAGTACTCTTAGATCTTGGAATCTTCAAGTACGTCCAAAAAACGCTTTTTATTGCAATTTTTTTTTAATTCCTAAATCGTCATTTGTCGGCCGATTTTTTTGCATCTCGCGTTCAAAGCTAATAAAACCATACAGACACTTGAACCTCATAAGAACTTTGAAGGTCATGAACAACATTTATCTGACCTTGCAGTTTGTGAGAAAGAGGATATTATGTACACTTCTAGTTTCGATAATACAATACGTTCATGGAATATAATGGTACCTAAAATTGTTATTGTTTCTATTAATTGCTTTTTTTTTTTTGGATACGATATCCATGCTCATTATGTTACCGTTTTTGGAAAAACTGAAAAACTGTTTTGTAGTCCTGGTCAAAAAATAGTTTCTAACTTACTTTAGAAAGGAGGTAAAGCGTTGAATGTATTCAAAGGACATTCAGATAGCGTCACTTGTGTTAGAGTAAAAGGAAAACACTTATTTTCGGCATCTGTACGTATTGCTTCCTTTTGATACAATATTTCGAAATTATTGTTCTCTGTAATGTTATAAACCTCGAAATCTAACTTTTGTAAACGCGTAGTCGCGTTTCGTGTTTTTTCGCGTTTTTTTTTTGCCAAGGCTCTAATGTTTCTCAAATATAGGCTGATAAGACTGTACGTATTTGGTTACGTAAAGGAGGGCAAAATACGAACATTTTGCATGGTCATACGAATTTTGTGTTTGGACTTCATTTGCATTCTGATACTATATTCTCTTATTCCCACGATGGCACAGTTAGATTATGGAAAATGAAGGTAAAGAAAATAGTTTTTTCGGACAAAAAATTTCCTTAAAGAGAGTTAATATTACATGACGCTATACAATTGATTTCTTCTTTTGTCTGCCTGTTATATTGTTTGCACGTACTAATATATTACATTGTAGACTGGCGAGCTTAAACATACAATTGACGTTGGGTACCCTGTCAAGTCCATGAAATTACAAAACAAGCAGTTGTTTACCAGTGCGAAGAGTATATTAGAAAGTTGGTCATTAAAAGGCAAAAAGGTATGACCTACGAAACACATGTCTAACAATTTTTTTCTTCAGTTTTTTTTTTTGATTATCGTTTACTTAAATTGGCTTTTTTAACCTCTTAAATAGCTTTACACTGTCGAAGGACACTCTGGTCAAATATTATGTAACACATGGTATGGTAAAAAGTACTTGTTTACAGGTGGTCAAGACCGTACTGTTCGAGCATGGGATTTAGATGTAAGTAACAACTTTGCACTTTTTATGTTTGCTTTTATATTCAACAAATTATTCGCTTTTTTTCCGCCCCACACCTTGGAGATACTACTCTTACAAGCGAAAAACCCTGTGACATAACGTATTTCTGTGTGGGGCAGAAAAAAAATGGGAGTTGAATAAGAAACTATGTAGAGAATGAAGATATCTTATTTTTTTCTTCTAGAATAAAGGAAAACAAATGCTACTATTCCGTGGTCATGAGGGCATGGTTAACGCTTTAGAATTAAAGGATAGATGGGTATTTAGTGGTGGAGAGGATTGTACAATACGACTATGGCCAAACCCAATCTTCTCAAAATCAGAGGCAAAAGGATGGGTCTAATCGGATTTCAACACGATCAATTCGTTTCTTCTTTTTTTTTCATGTCTTTAAAACGTAACTGGAAAAGTTAAAATACTTAATGAAGACATCATGATGGAGAGAATTGTACATATATACTCATGAAGTGACTTGTATTTCTACGATAAATAAACAACTTTTATGTTAATTGTATGGCGCGTACAACAATTGAGATTAATAGTGATATTTCCCAACTGACGTCAGTTGTTACTTCGACCTACTTCACAGTCGCCTCAGTATTTTCGGCATCGACTGACTGAGCGACACTACACTTATCACTCTTGTCCTAATTCTCATCAACAATACAACCAAAACAATTGCTATGAAGCTGAGGTGCGTTTTGCTTTATTTGGTGTTGATGACATAAACACATGAGAATTAACGGTGTAAAAGCTTTATTCTTTCTTCATCAGAATGTATTGATCGTTTCCTAAATAACAGGTTTCAACAAGATGATCTTGGTTTAGTTACGAAAAGAACTCAGAAAAAAAAAAGAAAAGAAAGATCTCTGTCTTACCGTGAAACACATGTCGGTAGAGTTGGTGGAGTGAAACCAGGGTAGAATTTAAACGGCAAAGAAAAAGATGGTCCGTAATGCTGTGTAGAACCTAATTAAACCCGTTACCTTAGCTGGAGGTTCTGTTATAAATGTATAACTTACCTGTTACTTTGTCTACCTCTGAAGAGATAGAAACATCACCAAGTACGAGTCTATCATCATCTAATCTTTCTAATGATACAATTGCAGACAGTGACAATGACAAAGCAGTTAGCGTTGACATGGCAGTAAAATCAAATTGGCATGGTGCTCCAGATGCAAGTGTTGAACTTGGGAACTGATGAATGGATGGTCCGTCCATAGAGCGCAATAATATGAAAAGTACATCTCCATCAATGACAACTAGGTAAAGTTAGTATGTTGCTAAGTGTACATACGCGTAAAAGTTTTCACTTAAAAATTGTAATCTTCTGCTGTGATCTCCCTACTTACAATCTCCAGTCCCAGCCATTGTAGTGCATGATGCTACAGGTCCCGACATACAATTAGCAGAAGATGGATCAAAAGTGTACTCCATAAACTGTTGTGAATCTGCGTTAAATATGAAAAACGTGTTTTCTGAAATAAAATCCCCGCCGAAGTAATTAGCGGTTCTGTCCATTCCATTATTTCCTCTACATATCTCAACATCACTTTCTGTCTTCACTACAAAATTATCTGCTTGGAATAACACTAACAGAGAACCATCCAGAGCAGGTACTACAAAAACAGTTATTTTAAGTCAAATCTGCTCAGATTTATTGTGGTTTTTTCTTTGGGATACGTAGTACGTACTTAGTGCAGTAGATAAAGGGGTATAACCGGTTGGCGTGAGACCTGTGAATTGAACATTGAACAAATCAGGTACTAAAAGTCAGCCTTAGATCGCAGATTTGAACAACAGTAAAAATACAAAAGTTGTAGCATAAAGTCTTCTAAAGCTTGCGTACTTCCTGAGAGGTCTATACCGACTGTAATTACATTGCTATTAGGTGACATCATAGGTTGGGGAGCGTGAATATATCCAGGAGGTCGTTGACAATAGCATGTGCCTACAAAGGCCAAAATGAGAACGATAACTGTATTGTACATGCTGTTTTAGACCTATTGAAAACAAATGAGTAAGGGTCACTTTCTCGTTGTTCTTGGTTATATTTTATTATTGCTGTCGTACAATGTTTACTTCTAGCTTCTTTTGTGGTGCTTTTGGAAGTCTTTTTGAAGCCACGTATTTACTTAAGTGCAGTTTTTTTTTTCATTGTTCATTGAAAAAATACGGACATCCAACATTTACCTTCTACTTAGGTGCTCTTTATGGTTGTTTACAAAAAGTGACATCTAAGAATCAGATAAAAGTAAAAATAAAATCATAGGTATGTTATCAGGTAAACCACGGTAGCTAGGACCGCTAGTTTCAGATTGTCTGATCAAATTTAGAAGTGGCCCAGATCTTCAAATTTGACGTTTCAAATCTCTAGCTCTTAAAAGTTCTCGCGAACAAGACTTTTGAGTGAATGTAACAAAATGAGACACTAAACTTCAGCAACTTATGCTCATTCTGCAGCAATCAAAACAACCAGACCAGTTGGGGTGCGTTTTGCTTTATTTGGTGTTGATCATAAAGACATGTAAAAGTTGTATGCTTTGTTAATCAAAAAAAAGGGATGTTTTGATCATCAAGAGCATTAACCACTTCTTTTACCACAGTCAAATTTCAAGGGTTGTATACAATTGTAGGTACTATTCGCAGAGTTTGTTTTTCTTGTACTTACCTTTTTACAAATCTGTATTATACCACTTTAGGTACAGTGTATGTTAGGCCTCTGAGTCTCCCTACTCTCAAGAATGATTGAGTATTTCAACAAAGGGAGCATAGTAACAATAAAAACCAGCTCGATAACTTTTACTTACATAGCAATAAAGTTCCATGAATTTGTTAGGTACAACCATACCCTTGGTAATTTTAGAACACGTAAGAATAGGGCGTTGATTGATATATTGCAAAACTATGTGCGCAACCTAGACTGCCTAATGGAAAACAAAAGGTTTTTGTATGATACAATGGAGAACGAGACAATGAGTATAAGCTACAAGTTTTTCTATTGTTTATTTTTTTTATAGGCTGGCTTTTAGTATCAAACACGTGCTCTATCTTTTCCTTTTTCTGCGTCTTGTTTTCGTCTTCTTTTTTTTAGGTTTCTGTGGTTTAGGGCGTTTCTTTGTTGAATTAGTACTTGTCTTCTTTACTTTAGGGTATTTGTTGTTTGATCTATTTGGTTTACTTGTTGGAGAACGTTGCTTTGTTGAGAGACTTGTCGTTGCTGGAGAACGTTGTGCAGTTGAGTGACTTGTCTTTACTGCAAAAAGACTGGTTCCAAAGATACCTGTATTTCTCTTCGCTGGTGTGGAATGCTGTGCTGTTGATTGACTCGTTGTTTTCCTCTTCTGCGATAAGTGTTTTTTTCTTAATCGTGTTGTAGTTTCCTTTGCTTCAGATAGCTTTGTTTTAAGAAAACCTGTTGCTTTCTTTCTTCTAGAACCCGATGATTCTGATCGGTTCGCGCTCGGACGTGCTGGTAGCTGTTCATCTTCTTTGTTAAAATACATTTCGTTGATGATGTCTTGCTCCCAAACACTCATTTCTGTCTCTTCAACCGAAGGATCATCTGCGTTCTTGCTGTTTATTGATGCCTTGTACGAAACTGATCCATCGGGTCTTATACTCCAACCACTGACACAGTAGTTACCGGTTGTTGTTATCCATCCTTGGTGTGAAGCGAACTCGACTAACTTCTCGTGTGAAGATTCAATATCTTCCATATGTACTTCTCCTTGTGCTATGACGCATGTTGTACTTATGCGTCTGTAAACCATGATACATGTGTATCCAAGAGTTGATTTTTTTGGAAGTTGGAATGTCTGTTTTCCGCATACATACGATACGTAGTAAGGCGAGATATCTGTTGTAAATAGTGCGTTTAGAACACTTGTCTCAGTTCTTCCCATGACAGTATTGGTTTAAATTGTTTGTGTTGTGTTGTATGAACGTGTAGTTTATGTTTTATGTTCGGTGGTATTATGAATTATAGAAACATGTATGACGTTACAATATCACGTGAAATATTCATTAAACCCACAATTTCATTAGGATCTATGTGATTTTCCCGGATTGTCACGGTGTCTCAGTATCCAACAGTTAATACAGCAGAGCCTCTGTAGAATATCAATTCACCACGTGGGAAATATTTAAATTATCCGGCGAAATAATTTTTTTTCTCTAGAGGTGTTCCTTACGCGCAAACGTAGGAGAAATCTGTGGCTTTTTTTAGATTCTTGTTTCGCCTGGATGCTTCTGAGCTGCCCTATTACTAAAAGTAGCTGTGTCGATTAGCTTTATTATTCTTAGGTGCTGCTACGCAAGCCAGCGCTTGCGATAGTATTTCAATATCGATGTTCTTAGGAAACTAATATTTTTAAGCATCTTCAGTCTGTACATTGTTGAAATCGTTAGGATTATTGTAACTGTTCAGTTTATTGAGGTAATGATTTAACAGTGTGGTAAGATGGTGAGACCCTTATTACATGGGTTATAGGCAAGAATAGGAACGGGACAATAGCTAAGTAAAGTGTTATTAGAGAATTATACCAATATGGTACCCATTGGTTCCAAAGTGGAAGCTGATCGTTAGTGGTTGTGCAGCGCACAGGTATCCTTTGAGATCAAAGTAAAGATCTCCACGAACATCATTTGGGCAGTTGCATGTAGGGACCCACCTACAAGAAGGTGTTTTGCATCCTAGGGAGCAATGCAAATGGCTTGCTATGGATGTGGTAAGAGGGTGAAAGAATCGCTTAAGATTGTACCTTCTGGTGCCTGAATAGGGCCCATGCTGCCGTTTCCTTTTACATCAATTGTAATAATGAGGTGTTCTTTTGTTACTACTAGCTTTACGACAGTGCAAAAATAGAAGGCGTTAAAACGAGATATCACGTTTTTAGGCATCCACTCATATCTTAGAAAATGACAAGCACCTCCACCGTATCCTGGCTGCGCTGGGCTAGTTTGAAAAGATGGATTGCCGCCGTATCCAGGTTGTTGGAATGTTGGGTTACCACCGAATCCTTGTTGAGGTTGTCCGTATTGCATGTTTGATGAGGTGTTGTTGATGAGTGTTTGAATTACAAATGAAGGAAGATGTAGAACGTGCCCTTGTTAAGTATTGTGTTCGTTATTTTAATCTGCTGTTGATGATTATATGACAGGTTGCTCTCTGTTGTATCTACTTGGTACTGAAACTGAATGGTTGTAAGCATTAGAGTCGTATTGCGTTCTTTACAGTGTGGCAGTTTTTAATCTTCACTCATCGTTCGCATAATAGAGCAACACCGTCAAACAACCCAAATACTGTACCTTGCAGCTGTATGAATATCGTAGCGCCTTTTGAATAAAAAGGTCTTTCCAACGGTGTGTTATGATAACGTTTTATAAAAGGTAACTTTTATTCAGTTACAATAGATCATCATAGGGCGTTAGTGTTATTTTACAACGTGGCACACGACAAAAATTGGTACCACGCATAAAATATGTACAATTTTTTTATATCTACAAAGCAGCATAGTCATAAGACTAGTAGGTATTCAAACGTCTTGACTTTCTCTAAAGTGGAACCTACTGAAAACTGACAGCCAGCAAAAAAATAAAAGTTGTACCGCGTGGGTGTATTGTTATTTTCAAATTTATCATTCTTCGTGTCACGTGTCATGAAGCGATATTTTTTCTTTCAACAATGAAGAAGCCGGCGTTCATTTCCTTATTTCATTGTAGTCGATTAAAATAAAAGCAATGACATAAAGAAAAGTCACAAGAACAATACAATAAAACGCTGAACTCCATGTTACTTATCGCATTTACTGACCATTATTTATATGGTAGAAGTATCATTGTATCCGTCAGAACTTACAGGTTGGGCATGACCGGATTTTTGTTAGGAGTGATGTAACGAGAAGACTTAAATTCCTTACAATTCAGGTTAAATGAACGTGTTTATTTCAGTCTCTCCTTTCTTTTTCTGCCGTACTTTACATTGTTTGCACGTATGATATTGAATGGATAAGGTGTAGGTATTTTAGATGCTTCGTCTAGTTGTTTCATATGTTCAGGCGATAGCTTAAACTCTAGAGCGCCAACATTGTCTTTGTATTGACCAAATGTGGTTGCACCAATGAGTGTTGATGTAACACCTGGTCGTTGCATACACCCTATATTTTAGATTAGGTATTTAAGTATTCAAGATTGATGTATACATCTTATTGATATTTGTGCCATTGAGTGTTTTGTTTCAGTAGCTATACGCTTTAGAGTTGTTAAAACTGGAAGTGTTCTATTAAAGCATTATTTAGTAGAATGGTAGGCATATTAACGTACTGAGGTTTTTTTGCAGTACTATAGTTTTGTTCTACAAATCGGTTCTTCTCTGCCCATGCAACTCTTCCTTCTGTGGGAGTTGATGAAACCTTATATCGTCCTGTGAGCCATCCTCCTTTCAGAGGTGACCAAGCCAAATATGCTAAATTGTTATCTCTACAAACGCTAAATAAATCCCACTCTGCTTCTCTTGAAAGCAAGTTGTACTGAGACTGTAAACTAATAATGCCTAAGTATCATTTTTCTTAGTGCTCTTCATATTGTGTATGGATCTTACCTTCAAGTTGATGAAACTCGGCATAGTCACAAGCCTAAAACGGGCTGTTATTATTCTGATTTTTTGGCAAAATGTGTTCACGTGCTTTTTGTATTTGCCATGACGCCCAATTACCAAGCCCAATATAACGTACCTTACCACTACGTACAATATCATGGATTGTTGATAATATCTCTCTCATAGGTGTTGCACCATCATACATATTAAGCTGTGCGCAAAGAGTCAAAAGATTTTTTTGTATAAGAACAAACCTGGAATAAGTCGATGTAGTCGGTGTTAAGAGTTTTGAGTGTTTCTTCAACTGATTTAATTAGTTTATTCCTACAATATCCACCCATAGTACCACCATCATTAACATCCAAATGTGCTAAAGAGTGTTACAAGTTCACCTTACGAGAAAAAAAAGAAATTTTAGCTCAACCTTTTGCTGCAAGTACAACTCTGTCTCTTTGAATCTCGGACATAAAGCTACCAACTATGTACAATATCAAACTGACGTTTCTTTTACACTTGTCATCGCACTTATTTGTTCAGCACCACTAGTCTCGATGAAATTACCTCCTCTAGCAATAAAATCTTTGACAATCACAGAAACGTCACAAGCTGGCACGTTGTTAATGCCAAATGACATGCAGCCTTAAATTTCGTTAGAAAGTTGATATTATTACTACAAACGGCATACCGAGACACAACTCTGACACTTTTAAACCTGAGTTACCCAAAAACCGGTAATTCATTTTATTTACGCTTGTTCTATCCATTTTAGTTATTTTCAAGTCTGTTTATGCAGTTTTAAGACTTCTCCGTTCTCTCGTTGCTAAACGTAGTTTACAAACAATAAAAGTACCCAATTACCTTTCACACGTTATAAGAGCACTATTTAAAATGTATCGAAGCAAATGCCGGCTTTTTGTACCCAAATACCGAAAAGTTTTGTCTGAATTTGTTCTTTCCTTGTTTAGCCAAATAATACAATTCTCGTATGCTAAAAGGGTTGCTCTTATCCCTACTATTACTATACTCATATAAGGTCACGTGCAGTTGTGTTACTGATCAACTGAACGCGAATGATGATTGGACAGGCGCAATTTCGTACCCTGGTACTGTCATTTACAAAAACGCCGTTCAAATAGACAATGCGCTCGCGCAAAAGGCACCAGCATTAGTTATATCTCCAGAGGACTTTGATGCGGTATCCGCAGTGCTAAGCGCTGTACAATATTGTAACACTACGTTCTCAACGCTAAGTGGAGGTCATTCCGCAGAAGGGTTAGTGAGAAAACACCGTTCTTCAAATGTTAACAAGCCGTAGATACAGTTTAAATGATGGTGGCGTAGTCCTACAACTTCGTACATACTTTAACGATATAGTGCTTTACGAAAACGGTACGATGCGCGTGGGCGCTGGTGTTCGTTGGAACGACATTTATCGTCGTCTTCAAAATACTTCTTGGGTAGCTCTTGGCGGTGGATGCCCTTTAGTTGGTGTGGCTGGGTTTCTGCTAGGTGGCGGATGGTCTTTTCTATCGCGCAGTTATGGACTTGGATCTGACAATGTGCTAGAGGTCACGTTTATGCTTGCAAATGGAACTGTAGTAAAAGCATCAGAAAATGAAAATGTTGAATTGTTTTGGGCGTCAAGAGGCGGAGGAGGCGGTAATTTTGGTATTGCTTTATCCTTTGTTTTACAGCTTCACAAGCCGTACAATGTACCAACCGCAGTCAGTAGTGGCTCAAACGATAATGAATATACCGACCAAATGCTAATGGGAGAAGTATGCTGGCAACCATTTTCTTCTGTTGTAAGACAAGCATGGAGTATATGGTTAGAAGGTATAGATACATTGCCGGATTGGATAGATATAGATCCAGTTTGGCTTCCTTTTGGTAAAAACAAGGCGAGGCTATTCTGTGTGACTGTTATATGCAATAACAATCCATCCACGTGCTCTGAAAACAATGTGCTTAAATCACTCATTGACCTCAGTGATGATCTCGAACTGAATACATTAAAACCTCAAAGGTTCAATGACTGGTCAGTTAAAAACACAAATGTAACGTCTGCTCAAAGAGGTTATTTATACTTGACTTCTGGTTTCCTCAAACCTGGAGCATTCAATCTTGATCTAGTAGACATGCTAATGAATTCGCTTGAATCTTTTCCTAATCCTAGAAATCTTGTGCTGTTTCACGTGGGAGGTGGAGCAATATCTAGAATCTCTTCAAACGCAACAGCATTTTATCATAGAGACAGCGTATTGCTTATCCAGATCAAGGCAATTTGGGATGATCCACAAGATGAACAAGCTAACATTGATTGGGTCAACAAAATGCGTACACTACTGTTACCATATTTGAGCGGTTCTTATGTTAATTATATTGATCCTAACTTCCCTGATTGGCCACAGGCATACTATGGAGAAAACTTGGATCGCTTACAGCGCATACGTAGGTTGTATGATCCCACAAACTTCTTTGCGTTTGAGCAATCGATACCTTAACTTCTGAGAATAGTCACTTCTGTACACAAAAACTTAATATAGTCGTAAATACAATATCGTTGATGAACACTTTGTATCAATATGTTTTGAGTCTATGTTGTATCAATGACACTATGGCCTGTTTTAGAGGCGCAATCTGCGCTCTTGGTCTCAAGTACTGTCCAGGTATACATTGATTTAAGCTCGTCTACCTCCTTTATTAGGTATTACTGACGAAAGTGAATGCTTCAACCCTCGTACTCAAAGATGTTACAACAAGCAAATATAAAAAGTGTCGTTTGATTGCTTTGTTTTCTTAATGTAGCACAGGTTCATCTACGGAGTATTGAATAATATTCATCATTTTCTGTGCCTTATTACTTGTTTTCAGTACGTAAAGATATCACATGTGACATTATCTGACGCTTCCTTACGTTTGCGCAGGAACTATTGTAAACTGTGGTTGGAACCATCACTTAAAAACAAAGAAAGGTAAACCTGTATTAGTCTACAGCCTGGATCATTACGATTCAAAGACGCACCTTAACCTTGGTATCAAGCTCACTGATAAAGCAAGGAACACGACTTGTAAGCATTTTGTACAAATCTCGGAAGTTTGGAAGCACAAGACTGTTGTCACTCCAAATGCTAACTCAAGCCGGAATTGCCCGTAATCGGCAAAAAGTATAATCTACCAAAGATCGCTTGCTCAAAAAAACAGTACAAAAACTTTATTTTTGGCATCGCCGTGCGTAGGTGATGCTACTATAGCATTATTTTCTTTTTGCAACAAAGAGCAAGGGATAACAATACGGACTATACAATTACGTCACAGTCGAGTAAACACTAAAGCTTTTGATCTCTCTGCAACTCAAGTATACGTAACTTGTTTGTCCAAGGTTAAACGCCACACAATCCGTATTATGATAATACCACTAATGCAACGTGTACATAACTGCAGATAACAATGAACGAAACCAAGGTCGAAACCAAAAAAAACTACCGTTAAAGAAAAGTCGTGACTTTGCTTCTTGTGGAGGAAGACCTAAAGCTGCAACAACACAGGAGTATTAGCTTGAACTCTGTTTGGCTTTTATTGTAGAGGTATCCCATTCGTAGGTGATAAGGGTTTACTGTTACCTCGTGCAGCTCCGTTGTGGTTTTTAGTCTTTTCTCCATCGCCCGTACTCAATACTTTACCCGGCGTTCCAAACAACATAAGGAACCTTAATTAAATTTCTTGTGCAACTTCTCATCTTTGTCAGTAGCACAGCGCTCATTACTTTACAGCACCTAGTGATCCTTCTTTTGAGGCTCTTGCTCAAAACCACTTGTTATTATGTCCTATTTTGTTTTGAGGCTACAACGCTCACGGTGCACGCATATACAGTGCTGGCGTTGCGTTGAGTGGTATTGCAGAACTAGTTGTTTTTTTTGCGCCTAATAGTCACACACGCGTGCTGAGGGTTTCTACGGTGTTAATTGAGCACAAAAGCTCAAAGGCGTTTTGTTGCAAGTCGCAAGTTGCTTTACGCATGCAACTTTACGCATGCAACTGGTCACGTACCCGAAACCAACTGCAGTATTACTTCATTCGGGCATTAGCTTGTTTCACTGTCAGGTGTTATGTTTACACGCGTACAATACTCAGTCCCTGGTACAAAAACCAGGATAATCGATCGCTTGAAGAAAGGCATTAGCACTGCAAGGTATTCGCTATTTTTTGGTTATAAAGGTTAAATAGTTGAAAAACCTTTTCGTTCGAACGTTTTGCAATTTTTTTCTGCTTGTTCGAAACGCTTAAGTTCGGTAATGCTGCTTCTACCAAAATCGTAGGCCCAGGCATTGAGCACTGCAAGCACGCGTTCGTTGACAGAATCAACAACCACGTGAAAGTTGAAAAACTTGCGGAGAATGATCAATTTTGTTTTGTGGTTGCTATCATCTAGCAACATGCTACATGTTAATAAAGCCCTTATTACGTTCTATACGCCTTTCTACAATATCAATAGCACTGAGTTTAGAAGCATTTTCACAATGTGCTACTTCTACATACTTTTGTCTGCATTGCTTAAAACGCCTCATTCTAAGACAGACGTACATACCGTAGTTGCAATGAGTGCTTTCAAAGTGAGGAAGACATCACTAGGCGGAGTGTAATCGTGAGGTTTGCTACTTCAAGATTTACGAAAGTCTTCTTCCTAGTTCATTTGTGTTAACTACGAAACGTTAAGGGCGACACACTGACTATGATACAGTACTGTATACAACAACTTAAAAAGGAACGTATATTACAAGTGGGTAGGTAAAGGAAGTGATCATACTGGAATTTCAGTTGAACAAATTCGCAAGTGATGCGCTCAATAATCAGATGTCAATGTTAAACTGTAGCAATCACGTGTTTCACTATTCCGTTTTGATTTGACACAGTAAAATCATCTAGCATGTGGTGAGCCTTGTTTTTCTAGTGTATGTTTTGCGCTTGTGTGGCCACGACAAGTTTATATTGAGGTGTAAACAAGAGTATAGTAAGTTAAGCTAACTGATTGTTTATTGGTGAGAGAATATTGGCTTACATGGATCTACTTGCTTGTACTTTCAAGTTGAGCTAGTTTGGTCTCAATGTATTGTAGGCTGGTGACGATTTCTGTTAATGTGGCAATTTGTTGTTGTGATACGGGAGTAAAGAAAGAGAAAAGAAGTTAAGAGGACAACAGGCTACCAAAGTCATATTGGTAGATCGCTTAGGTAGACCTCTCAAAGAAAATAGAGTACTCATGCAGTGTACGATGAGCTTGTTGTTGCTCAAGGTACTAGAAATTACAAAAATTGTCTTATAACTCGCCTTTAGATAATCAAGCTGTTGCTCGTTGCATCATTAAAGTTGTACCAAAAGATTCCCAAACGAAAAAAACACAAAATACAAATAAACCCGAAGACAGATGACCTCTCCGACTCTAATGACAAGTTTACTAGCAACCGGTAAGAAGTCACATCTTTTGCTTATTTAAACTTACGCTGTTGTACTAGAAAACTATGGGATGCCCATGTGGATTCAACTAATGACCAGCAATCAACTAGCAATGATGTATATCTCGACATACAATTACAGAAAGCAAAAGTAGCAGAAAACAATGCCGACCTGAAGCGAGACAATGCCAGCCTAACAGAAAGTGGCAACAACCTACAGCAAGACAATATCAAGTTGACAGAATGTGTCAAGACTTGAAGGACGACAATGTCAAATTAACAGAAAGCAATGCCATCATTAAAGAAAGCATCAAAAACCTGAAGAAAGATATTGTCAACTTATCCAAAAGCAATGCCATCCTAAAGCAAGATAATATTACCGAAAGGAAAAGCCTACCTGGCCTACAAGAGAGACATGCCACTCTACTTGCGTAAAGAAACAAGTAGGCTCCACTATCAGCAACACGTTGCCAATATTCATTCGCACAAATAAAGCATTTTACTTACTCATTGTTCTCTTCGTAGCGCATCATAACACAGACTTGGTTTCAATCAATATTTCATTGTCAATCTTTTCTGGATTTCTCACAAGTACTTAAGCGCGCCACCACTGATGGAAATAGAACAAGCACTGAGCTATGCTGTTTGTTTGGATTGAAGTCTTATACGCTAAGTATGTAAGTACCTTCACAGAGTGCTCCAGCGATACATGTGACTGTTTCTGGTAGTTTCATCTAACGCCCTTCCGTTATGAATGAATAATTTGAATATTCAAATACAGCCTACATTCACAAATATTCACGACTAAAAAAATTCATTCATTATTCATGCACACAGTAAAAGGCCGAAAATTGTGCAATTTGATGGCTGATTATGACTGGATTTGTGGGTTTTGGCGTTCTGTTGACTATTCCGATTCGGTTTTCAAATGCAACTTGTTGAATCTATCCATTTGGAACATCGCGAGGTGCTACAAACCAAAAGCTCCTCAACATCCTGACTCACCAAACGCCCATGAATATTCATGAATGAATATTAAAATATGGCGTACAGTACAATGAATATGAATATTGCTTGTATTCATAATGGAAGGGCGTTAGTTTCATCATACGTTAATGTGTTTAGTTGAGATAATTGAACTTGTGCGTTAGACAAGTGAACATTAGTAATTTGAGTACTATCAGCATACATTGATATCCACCTTTGTCCAACTTCTAAGCTCAATGCAGTTGACATATGAAACAAGGCCAATTGCAAATCTATATTTTATCTGAGAAACGTGTTTTAAGATGTGTACATTACAGAATCACGCTATTCCTCTGATGTACAAGTAGTAGAAACGATACCAGTTATCAATTAAATTAACTGATATTACTTACAGGTGACAGTACTGTTGATTACGAGTCTTTGAGTCATCCTATGGTTGTAGTACCACAGGGTAAAGTAAACATCCTGTAAGGTAAGAAGCAGGTATCAACGTGAAATGCTCTACAAAACTTGCTTGCAGTTTCCATAGAAGCAATACTGAGTTCGGCTGCATTGCACTGTACGCATATCTGATTTGTACAGCCACAGAGCCTATCTAGGCCGCATTTTTCGCGACATTTACCAACACAAGCACTGTAAAAATACGACCATTTATAAATACGCATACTAAACCACTACGCCAAAAGCGTAAATAACAGTCACTAACGGATTGAGGTGGTAACCTTACGCGACTATATAACCGTCACACGGGCAGAAAAAAAGTGTAGTTCGAAAAGGTTTTTCAAATATTTCACCAAATAGTAGCGAATACCTCACTCAACTTTGTTGCTTGATAGTGGCGTTTTGCGGGCTATTTTTTACCCCGCCCAGCGAACACAAAGGGTGTTATCATAATGTCGTTATTGAAACCAGACAGAATTGTCATTATTACGAGAACCGGACGCCAAAATACAAGAACGTTGTGCTGTGTATCTTTTCATCAACGGTGGAGATTTTATTCTTTATTTTGTTTCTATGCTGGTTTCATCTACGATTTTTAGATGTCACGTACAGCTATCGTACATTGAGCAACTCGCAGTGGAGGTGGCAACAAGTTTGTAACAAGACTAACGCATTAACTGCAGCAAGGGCTCACAACGTAATGAATTGAAGTATTTAAAGCACTTGAATGTCCTTTAGTGTTTTTTTCTCGACCAAAACAGTTTTAAAAAGTGATCAAACAATCTGCTTACGCATGAAAAGCGTTCGAACAAGTCTCTCTTTTCAAAATTACTGCAAACACGTGAAGCACGGCAAATAATAACCTGAGCACAGCAAATATGCATTATGAAGTATTACCTAGGCACCTAAACACACGAATTCAAGTCTTGGAGACAAACGCGTGTTATAAGTTTTGGTTCTTTTCCTCTAATAACCGGCTAGCAACGGGTACACACGCTAGCGTAGTGCAGTGCAACCTCAAAAAAGAAACAACTCACAAAAATAAGTGGTTTTTAGCGAGAGCCTTAAAAGAAGGATAACTTGGTGCTGTATGGTTTTTTTAGCACTTTTTCATTTTTATGTAGCATGCTTTTATTTCGCTTATTGAACATAGATTCATCAGCTCTACACTCTTGAAAAGGTGGCCATCTACACTAGTGTTCATGGTATTAGCAACCAGCTGGGAATTTGGTGCATGTACTTTACCTTTACTTTGTCTACATTGCTACGGCTCATTCTGAGACGGACATACATGGGTGCCTGCCAAGGGCTTACATCAGAGTTGCACTGACTGCTTTCAAAATGGAAAAGACGTAGGGATGTTACTACATGATATAAGACACAAAATACCCTTGCACATAAGATGAATGCTTTTTACACCAGAATTCCACCACCTTTGCAAAAGTGTAGAGCAATGAATCTATGTAAGATACCAAGTGAAAAGCCTTACCTCCTGTGGATGCCAATAGTAAGTACCAATGCACGGTAATTGAAAGGAAATGTTCACAAATCAATGATTGTTTTGACTGTGTGTACAAAGCATGTTCTGAGATTAACTTGTGCAATGACACAACTCCCATCAAAATACATTTGCTTCTAACAGATTAATTAATCTGTAAGTCAAAGTTGTTTTCTCCTCTATTAACTTTGTTTCTACTTAGCTGTAAAATCCATTCCTGTCTTTTTTATTTAAGAAGCACCACAAAACAAAAATGTACAAGGTTATTTTTCTACTTGTAAAGCGTCTTAAAGCCCCGCTCACGGTTTAGTTTTAGGATCTTACATGTACCAAGGCGACTCCAACTTACTCCACAAGCAACAGTAGTTTTTTTTTAGTGCTCAAAAAACGCATTTGCGTTTATGAAAATCTGCACGGAGGAATTATTTTTATTGTCGGATTCTATGCACTCATACATGTGGCATTAGTGTGCAAAGAATCAGCGTCAAAATCGGTGCGGTAAGCCAGAAATTTTGACTTTTTTGTTGATTTTTTGCTTCAAAAACGAAGACTTTTTGCCTCACAGTTCATTTCAAAAAAAATTCCAGAAAAAAATAAGAAAGGTAACATTTATGGCAACCACGGACAAGTTCAGCTCTGAATTTTTTACACAGTACACCAACATGTCAATACGTGTATTTTCAATTTTTTTGAAGGTGAAAAAGTCTTCGTTTTTGAAGCAAAAAATCAACAAAAAAGTCAAAATTTCTGGCTTACCGCACCGATTTTGATGCTGATTCTTTGCACACTAATGCCACCTGTATGAGTGCATAGAATCCGACAATAAAATAATTTCTCCACAGGTTTTCATAATGTGTTTTTTTTTACATCAAAAAATCTACACAATATACAATTTCTGGCTTTTTAACACATGTTAGTTCCTCGCCACTTGTATACTTGGCCAAAGAATTGTGAACGACTGGATTAACACAGGAAAAAATTACTTTCAGTACAAGTACTTACTTTTGGTACAACCAGATAATACAAAATAAGTAGATGGCGTGAATTAACGAGCACGCTTATATCAAAAAACCTGTCTATTCCTAATACACTATTCTCGTTATTCACCTAATTTCAGTTTTGGCTAGCCAACCAATGTCAGATAGCGGCAATTGAGAAAGCAGCTAGTACCTTCTTTCATTCTTTTTGGTTCTCCTTTTTCTTATTTATGTACTTCATATACTTCTAAATACAGAGGCTAGTGATGCAGGGGATAATTCTTTGAAGTGTTACATGGAATTGTGAAAACGTCAAAGACTATGAACAAGTGAACCTTTCTGTTTTACGCATCAGTTTTATCGCCACGTTGTCAACGTTACTCGATGCAAATGCCAATGTTGAGGCTGTTGATCAAGATGGAAATACAGCTTTAATTTGTGCAGGTAACACTATGGCTTACACTATTTTGTAGCAAAACATGGAAAATGTGACTGTGTCTACACTAATTGAAGCAAATGCAAATATTGATGTTGTTGATAAAGATGGAACCACAGCTTTATTTTGTGCAGGTACATCACAACGTAATTCTAACAGGTTACCTACTATTCAGCAAAAACTAAATAGTGCGATTATATCAATGTTAATTAAAGCACATTTAAATAGTGAAAACAATACAGCAGTGACTATTAAGGCCTTTCTAAGCTGCTTTAGTTATATCACAGGGTAAAAAAACAAGTGGTGAGACTAACTACTATGCCTCCAACTACACCACCTACTACTAGCGCACCGGCGATGCTTGATAGCCAGTGTACTTTGTTCATTGTTGTTCGTTTGAAATTAAATTTGAAACCAAAAATAGCTGCTTACAAATCCTGTCGTCTCCATTACTAGTCTTCCCACACTACAACTGATCTCTCTGCCGTTAGAAGAACCTTATTAAAATATTTGGTCAGGTGCGAGACTTTACAGGATGGATTTTACAGCCAAGTAGAAACAAAGTTAATAAGAGGAGAAAACAACTTTGACTTACAGATTAATTAATCTGTTAGAAGCAAATGTATTTTGATGGGAGTTGTGTCATTGCACAAGTTAATCTCAGAACATGCTTTGTACACACAGTCAAAACAATCATTGATTTGTGAACATTTCCTTTCAATTACCGTGCATTGGTACTTACTATTGGCATCCACAGGAGGTAAGGCTTTTCACTTGGTATCTTACATAGATTCATTGCTCTACACTTTTGCAAAGGTGGTGGAATTCTGGTGTAAAAAGCATTCATCTTATGTGCAAGGGTATTTGTGTCTTATATCATGTAGTAACATCCCTACGTCTTTTCCATTTTGAAAGCAGTCAGTGCAACTCTGATGTAAGCCCTTGGCAGGCACCCATGTATGTCCGTCTCAGAATGAGCCGTAGCAATGTAGACAAAGTAAAGGTAAAGTACATGCACCAAATTCCCAGCTGGTTGCTAATACCATGAACACTAGTGTAGATGGCCACCTTTTCAAGAGTGTAGAGCTGATGAATCTATGTTCAATAAGCGAAATAAAAGCATGCTACATAAAAATGAAAAAGTGCTAAAAAAACCATACAGCACCAAGTTATCCTTCTTTTAAGGCTCTCGCTAAAAACCACTTATTTTTGTGAGTTGTTTCTTTTTTGAGGTTGCACTGCACTACGCTAGCGTGTGTACCCGTTGCTAGCCGGTTATTAGAGGAAAAGAACCAAAACTTATAACACGCGTTTGTCTCCAAGACTTGAATTCGTGTGTTTAGGTGCCTAGGTAATACTTCATAATGCATATTTGCTGTGCTCAGGTTATTATTTGCCGTGCTTCACGTGTTTGCAGTAATTTTGAAAAGAGAGACTTGTTCGAACGCTTTTCATGCGTAAGCAGATTGTTTGATCACTTTTTAAAACTGTTTTGGTCGAGAAAAAAACCACTAAAGAACATTCAAGTGCTTTAAATACTTCAATTCATTACGTAGTGAGCCCTTGCTGCAGTTAATCGTTAGTCTTGTTACAAACTTGTTGCCACCTCCACTGCGAGTTGCTCAATGTACGATAGCTGTACATGACATCTAAAAATCGTAGATGAAACCAGCATAGAAACAAAATAAAGAGAATAAAATCTCCACCGTTGATGAAAAGATACACAGCACAACGTTCTTGTATTTTGGCGTCCGGTTCTCGTTATAATAATGACAATTCTGTCTGGTTTCAATAACGACATTATGATAACACCCTTTGTGTTCGCTGGGCGGGGTAAAAAATAGCCCGCAAAACGCCACTATCAAGCAACAAAGTTGAGTGAGGTATTCGCTACTATTTGGTGAAATATTTGAAAAACCTTTTCGAACTACACTTTTTTTCTGCCCGTGTGACGGTTATATAGTCGCGTAAGGTTACCACCTCAATCCGTTAGTGACTGTTATTTACGCTTTTGGCGTAGTGGTTTAGTATGCGTATTTATAAATGGTCGTATTTTTACAGTGCTTGTGTTGGTAAATGTCGCGAAAAAAGCGGCCTAGATAGGCTCTGTGTCTGTACAAATCAGATATGCGTACAGTGCAATGCAGCCGAACTCAGTATTGCTTCTATGGAAACTGCAAGCAAGTTTTGTAGAGCATTTCACGTTGATACCTGCTTCTTACCTTACAGGATGTTTACTTTACCCTGTGGTACTACAACCATAGGATGACTCAAAGACTCGTAATCAACAGTACTGTCACCTGTAAGTAATATCAGTTAATTTAATTGATAACTGGTATCGTTTCTACTACTTGTACATCAGAGGAATAGCGTGATTCTGTAATGTACACATCTTAAAACACGTTTCTCAGATAAAATATAGATTTGCAATTGGCCTTGTTTCATATGTCAACTGCATTGAGCTTAGAAGTTGGACAAAGGTGGATATCAATGTATGCTGATAGTACTCAAATTACTAATGTTCACTTGTCTAACGCACAAGTTCAATTATCTCAACTAAACACATTAACGTATGATGAAACTAACGCCTTCCATTATGATACAAGCAATATTCATATTCATTGTACTGTACGCCATATTTTAATATCATTCATGAATATTCATGGGCGTATGTGAGTCAGGATGTTGAGGACTTTTGGTTGTAGCACCTCGCGATGTTCAAATGGATAGATTCAACAAGTTGCATTGAAAACCGAATCGGAATAGTCAACAGAACGCCAAAACCCACAAATCCAGTCATAATCAGCCATCAATTGCACAATTTTCGGCCTTTTACTGTGTGCATGAATAATGAATGAATTAGTCGTGAATATTGTGAATGTAGGCTGTATTTGAATATTCAAATTATTCATTCATAACGAAGGGCGTTAGATGAAACTACCAGAAACAGTCACATGTATCGCTGGAGCACTCTGTGAAGGTACTTACATACTTAGCGTATAAGACTTCAATCCAAACAAACAGCATAGCTCAGTGCTTGTTCTATTTCCATCAGTGGTGGCGCGCTTAAGTACTTGTGAGAAATCCAGAAAAGATTGACAATGAAATATTGATTGAAACCAAGTCTGTGTTATGATGCGCTACGAAGAGAACAATGAGTAAGTAAAATGCTTTATTTGTGCGAATGAATATTGGCAACGTGTTGCTGATAGTGGAGCCTACTTGTTTCTTTACGCAAGTAGAGTGGCATGTCTCTCTTGTAGGCCAGGTAGGCTTTTCCTTTCGGTAATATTATCTTGCTTTAGGATGGCATTGCTTTTGGATAAGTTGACAATATCTTTCTTCAGGTTTTTGATG
Source organism: Trichosphaerium sp. ATCC 40318 (assembly GCA_038496445.1). Lineage (NCBI taxonomy): Eukaryota > Discosea > Flabellinia > Trichosidae > Trichosphaerium > Trichosphaerium sp. ATCC 40318. The sequence continues at coordinate 254,753 of JALMLS010000556.1, forward strand.
CTTTCTTTAATGATGGCATTGCTTTCTGTTAATTTGACATTGTCGTCCTTCAAGTCCTTGACACATTCTGTCAACTTGATATTGTCTTGCTGTAGGTTGTTGCCACTTTCTGTTAGGCTGGCATTGTCTCGCTTCAGGTCGGCATTGTTTTCTGCTACTTTTGCTTTCTGTAATTGTATGTCGAGATATACATCATTGCTAGTTGATTGCTGGTCATCAGTTGAATCCACATGGGCATCCCATAGTTTTCTAGTACAACAGCGTAAGTTTAAATAAGCAAAAGATGTGACTTCTTACCGGTTGCTAGTAAACTTGTCATTAGAGTCGGAGAGGTCATCTGTCTTCGGGTTTATTTGTATTTTTTGTTTTTTTCGTTTGGGAATCTTTTGGTACAACTTTAATGATGCAACGAGCAACAGCTTGATTATCTAAAAGGCGAGTTATAATACAATTTTTGTAATTTCTAGTACCTTGAGCAACAACAAGCTCATCGTACACCGCATGAGATACTCTATTTTCTTTGAGAGGTCTACCTAAGCGATCTACCAATATGACTTTGGTAGCCTGTTGTCCTCTTAACTTCTTTTCTCTTTCTTTACTCCCGTATCACAACAACAAATTGCCACATTCACAGAAATCGTCACCAGCCTACAATACATTGAGACCAAACTAGCTCAACTTGAAAGTACAAGCAAGTAGATCCATGTAAGCCAATATTCTCTCACCAATAAACAATCAGTTAGGTTAACTTACTATACTCTTGTTTACACCTCAATATAAACTTGTCGTGGCCACACAAGGGCAAAACATACACTAGAAAAACAAGGCTCACCACAGGCTAGATGATTTTACTGTGTCGAATCAAAAAGGAATAGTGAAACACGTGATTGCTACAGTTTAACATTGACATCTGATTATTGAGCGCATCACTTGCGAATTTGTTCACAAATGAACTAGGAAGAAGACTTTCGTAAATCTTGAAGTAGCAAACCTCACGATTACACTCCGCCTAGTGATGTCTTCCTCACTTTGAAAGCACTCATTGCAACTACGGTATGTACGTCTGTCTTAGAATGAGGCGTTTTAAGCAATGCAGACAAAAGTATGTAGAAGTAGCACATTGTGAAAATGCTTCTAAACTCAGTGCTATTGATATTGTAGAAAGGCGTATAGAACGTAATAAGGGCTTTATTAACATGTAGCATGTTGCTAGATGATAGCAACCACAAAACAAAATTGATCATTCTCCGCAAGTTTTTCAACTTTCACGTGGTTGTTGATTCTGTCAACGAACGCGTGCTTGCAGTGCTCAATGCCTGGGCCTACGATTTCGGTAGAAGCAGCATTACCGAACTTAAGCGTTTCGAACAAGCAGAAAAAAATTGCAAAACGTTCGAACGAAAAGGTTTTTCAACTATTTAACCTTTATAACCAAAAAATAGCGAATACCTTGCAGTGCTAATGCCTTTCTTCAAGCGATCGATTATCCTGGTTTTTGTACCAGGGACTGAGTATTGTACGCGTGTAAACATAACACCTGACAGTGAAACAAGCTAATGCCCGAATGAAGTAATACTGCAGTTGGTTTCGGGTACGTGACCAGTTGCATGCGTAAAGTTGCATGCGTAAAGCAACTTGCGACTTGCAACAAAACGCCTTTGAGCTTTTGTGCTCAATTAACACCGTAGCAACCCTCAGCACGCGTGTGTGACTATTAGGCGCAAAAAAAACCAACTAGTTCTGCAATACCACTCAACGCAACGCCAGCACTGTATATGCGTGCACCGTGAGCGTTGTAGCCTCAAAACAAAATAGGACATAATAACAAGTGGTTTTGAGCAAGAGCCTCAAAAGAAGGATCACTAGGTGCTGTAAAGTAATGAGCGCTGTGCTACTGACAAAGATGAGAAGTTGCACAAGAAATTTAATTAAGGTTCCTTATGTTGTTTGGAACGCCGGGTAAAGTATTGAGTACGGGCGATGGAGAAAAGACTAAAAACCACAACGGAGCTGCACGAGGTAACAGTAAACCCTTATCACCTACGAATGGGATACCTCTACAATAAAAGCCAAACAGAGTTCAAGCTAATACTCCTGTGTTGTTGCAGCTTTAGGTCTTCCTCCACAAGAAGCAAAGTCACGACTTTTCTTTAACGGTAGTTTTTTTTGGTTTCGACCTTGGTTAAGTTCATTGTTATCTGCAGTTATGTACACGTTGCATTAGTGGTATCATCATAGTATTATCATAATACGTATTGTGTGCCGTTTAAACTTGGACAAACAAGGTACAGAGATCAAAAGCTTTAGTGTTTACTCGACTGTGACGTAATTGTATAGTCCGAATTGTTATCCCTTGCTCTTTGTTGCAAAAAGAAAATAATGCTATAGTAGCATCACCTACGCACGGCGATGCCAAAAATAAAGTTTTTGTACTGTTTTTTTGAGCAAGCGATCTTTGGTAGATTATACTTTTTGCCGATTACGCTTGAGTTAGCATTTGGAGTGACAACAGTCTTGTGCTTCCAAACTTCCGAGATTTGTACAAAATGCTTACAAGTGTTCCTTGCTTTATCAGTCAGTGAGCTTGATACCAAGGTTAAGGTGCGTCTTTGAATCGTAATGATCCAGGCTGTAGACTAATACAGGTTTACCTTTCTTTCTTTTTAAGTGATGGTTCCAACCACAGTTTACAATAGTTCCTGCGCAAACGTAAGGACGTCAGATAATGTCACATG
>JALMLS010000548.1:0-256585 GCA_038496445.1 Trichosphaerium sp. ATCC 40318
TGTATATGTACCGCTTCGCTAAATAATGCATTCCACTGTTAAATGTTACAATTTTTGTTTCATTACAATATCTTGGATTTCCTCATTTTTTCGCATAAAGCGCTTCGCTTCAAAATGCATTCCACTTTGAGGTTTATACATATACCGCTTTGCTAAATAATGCATTCCACTTTAAATATTATATTCTTCTTTCACTACAATATCTTGGATTTCTTCATTTTTTTCGCATAAAGCGCTTCGCTTCAGAATGCATTCCACTTTAGGCACCGCATATATGTCGCTTCGCTGAATAATGCATCCGATATTAGGTGTTGCATGCGTACCGCTTCGCTACAGTATCTTAGATTCTTTTAATTTTTTTTTCACATTAGATTTTGTAATATGGCGCTTCGCTTCAAAATGCATTCCACCATAATCTCTGCATGCCTACCGCTTTGCTACATAATGCATTCCACTTTAGGTCCCGCATGCGTGCCGCTTCGCTACAAATTGTTGGATTCTATGAATTTTTCACTTTTTTGCCGCTTCGCTACAGAATGTTGTCGTTGTGACCCTATAATATATCGCTTCGCGATATATTTCTACACAGTGCTTCGCACTGTTACATAGTACTATATGTATAAGTATCAGCAACATACGTTGCCTACATGCTGTTTAGCAACAGCATAGATCCTAACCCCTAACCCTAAACCTAATTGGCTTCTAGGGTATAACCCTAATCCTTGTTGTATTCTATTAGGGCTAGGGTTTTGTGCTGGCTTGAAATCTAAAATTTAGGGCTAGGGTTAGGTTTACAACCCTAACAAATATGAAACATCAGTTGCAGATTAGGGTTAGGGTTAGGTTTGCAACCCTAAGTAAAATTAAAACATCAACACTTTTTTTTACTGTCATTTCCTATAGTCTGCCTATGCTTACTTACACATACTACTTACAACTTTATGTATTACATACTATGTTTATTTTATTATTTTTTAATTATTTCTTGATACTAATGCAACTATTTTATCCATTGTTTATTTTTTTTGTTTTCTTTTTAAAGTTTGTATTAGCTCTAGCATTTCAGTTCTCATTTCTGTTACTTTAATTTGAGTAACTGAGGTTTTTAATTGTGTCCAAGACAACTTTGGTTGTGTAGCTAAAAATTTAGAAATACAAAGAACAAAAACACCACAATCATAGCCATTTTGTTGTTGTGGAGTATCAAACTTGACAACATCTACAAAGCCTTCAATTAGCTGACTTGAACAAAACACTTGCATCCATTACCTTGTTGTGATGTGTCTAGCAATACACCAAGTTTCTTTGCAGTCTCAACACTACACTTGTAGTTGCATGTGCCCATTGAGTCAAAAGAGTAAAACTTGTCATCAGAACGAACATACACCATCAAACTCCTGCCACAAACTGTAAATTGCGCCCGGCACGTTTACGCAGATGTGTTTCCACATCCAAACATTTGAAATCTGAGTTACGTACCAGTGTGTACCGCCCGATGCGTTGATATCTCGATTATTATTAATTGGTATGATAATCAGCTCGCGTTTGTCAAGTTCGAGGTCTACCAGTTCTTCTTTGAGCTCCGTTAAATCTAACAGCGGGGTGTTAAATACAAATTCATAACCAAAAAGCGCAACCAGGGTAGAATGTAGTGAGCATGATAGTGGAGGGATGCACAAATCGGACTGTATCGTCAACACCACCTTCGTCCTGTAGGTAGCTGTTACGTGTGAGTGATAACGCGCGTAAATCGCACGTACTCGTAGAAAAAGCCAATTAACTTGTCGTTTAGCCACTGGAACGGCTTTAAAAGCATCACATCCTCAGAAAACAGCGTAGTGTCAGCGTATGTCAGCACTGCTTTCATTCTGCGTAGTGGTTTGGTTTTTTTTTTTTCACAGCGTTTTTAAAATTTGTGGCTGTTGCAACGAAGCAACGGTCAACTAGCGTCTCAGAAAACGCACAACTAGAGCGACGTTTTGCTGTAATAACATCTTTAACATGTATGTGGTTGCGAGGGTACAACCCTTTTATCATTTTTATAACGCGTTCCAATCAGATAATTTATGACAAACGTTTCATTTTATGATATTTCTTTTTTTAAGTTTTTACAACAAGTATGGTCGAAATGCAGGCAGTTTATGATGTGTCCATTGCTGTCAATGGTTCCACAGTGGTAGATGTGACAGAGAATTTGGAAATAGGTACAGTTTCAAACTTGGTAACAGCTAGAAAGCAAACAAATAAGTTGGTTAAATCGCAAAAAATAAAAAATCAAACACTAGATTATATGGGCTTTTCAATAGCGAATACACGAACTGAAGGACACGTACGTGTGGTACCACGTTCGAAGTGGTATTCTCTTCTGTGCTTTCTTTGATTAGGTTTGTCGTAGTTCCTCAAAATCTCTGTGCCATCCTTTGTAATTATGGTAACATCCACATTAGATCCGGAACCCAAATCGTTGAAAATACCAGCAGAAATTGCTTCATGTACCAACGCGATGGCTTCATCACGCTGTTAAGTAGTCAGACAAAAACACGAATTTTCCAACAACAAAAAAAAAGGTAGTTGGTAAAATAGCCTCAGATTAAATTTCTTGATATAAGCTGTCAATCACAACAATTCAGGAGCAGGACTTGATCATCATGATGTGGCAATTATGAAAAAAAAAAAAAACAGAAAAAAAAAAAAAACCGAAATAACGTACCGTCATATCTTTTTTCCACTTCGCTTCAAACACTGACATAGCAGCTAGTGAACCTGATCCCATGGTCACGTATGGCAAGGTAGTTGTAGAACCATGTGGGTAAATTGTGTGCAAATGTGGGCCAGCACAATCAAATCCACCAAGAACCAAGGCAGCAGATACATGGCCTGTAATAAAACGTCATTAATCTTGACAACGGTATTTTGGGAGCGTAAGTGTCAATAGTGCGCTGATGCAACCTATGATTTTAAAGTTTTTCCGCCACATACCTTGATACTTAAACAACATTTGCTTCAACATCGTTAGCGCTGTGATTACGCGCGGTTGCTTTCCAGTAGCGAGCCTGTGGAGCTCAAGGTTGCTTGAAATTAGTTCTACAAACAAATTTTTATTATACTGACGGCAGAGCATTGACGAAAAACAAATCAATACCTGTAGTGTACTCTGTATCTGCAGCTGTACCAGCACCACAACAGTAAATATTGTCAGCGATGTAATGTATTTTCTACAGAAACAAGGCGTTTTAGTTTAAATAACGTTTTTCAAAATAATTATGTGGCCGCGGTTACCTCGCAATTTTTGTCAGCAACGATTGGGCCGTTCGTTGCGCGTGTATCAGCGCCTAATACGATACCACCCTTGAAGAGCGTACCACAGATAGTGGTACCAGTTTTAGTAGCGCCTGGCATTTTTAAGCCCACAGCAGCTAAAATATTATTTCTAGAACGAATTAGAGAGAAAAAACGCGCTACAAACGCCAATACCTTTTACATAAGTCAAAATCAAAGCCCGCTTGACCTTCCATGGTTTTGCTTGTGAAATATTTGTCGGAAGCAAAACTTAACCGAACTAAAAGTTTAAGTGGCTTTTTTTTTGGTTTGTTGTATTCCTCAAAGGTTTTTGCAGCCTCAAAATTTAACCTACGCGGTTTCGCAACACACACAGCTGCAAAGTTGTTTTATGTAAAACGACGCTAACATTGTGAATTCAAAAAAAAAATACCAATAATCTAATTGATGTCACGTGGTAGTTCGGCGTATAGTAAATTTTTCAGCGCCGCCCAGCTCATCCACGTTGTTGACCGTTTTTCAGGCACCTCATTTTGACTTTGCAAGTTTTACAGCGCATTCAATAATCCCTTGTAAACTATTAAAACAAAATAGTGTCGTTGCAAAAAGTACGTACCTTTCATGTAACCAACTGCGAATAACCGCCCCAACATTGTGTAGCCACCTAGTTGTTTTGGCTGGTCAATTGCATCATTTTCTTCGCCCTAGTACCACTTAGGACAACATAGATGGAGCCAGAACGTAACTGCTAGAATAGGTACATGATCAACTCGCATTGGACCATCAAAGCCAATCTCAACATAAGCCTTCATTGCCTCAAACATGTCTGTCTGATGGCAAAGTATTATAATTACAATAAGGTTCCTCACAAGTATTTTGCTATACTTACACGTCCTTGATCTTGCCAAGTCTCGCGAAAAAAGCCCTGATTCACATCACCAATAACATCCCTAAACTGTATATTAGCACAGATAAAATTCAATGATCTACGAATTCTACCTGAAGTGAACGAAGACAATCTTTCCTGGATACTTCTTGCCAAAATCACGGATAGTTTGGGGAATATCGATGCCCATCTCAGCAAAGGTGCCCTGTCCAAAACAAATACAATTACTACAAGACAAAAAAATTAGTCAACTTCTAGCGCACTGGGCACAATCATACCTTGGGCTGGGGTACTGAGTCATGAGCCTATCGAAGTCCTTGAGGTTCTTCATAATGCGTGACATGCCAAGTACTTTAGGTCTATTTAACAATTGGTTAATTTTGTTTTCTTTTGGTAGAATAGTAACCAACTCAACTCACATTGGAGGATCATCTGGATGCATAGCTAGCTTTACATTGCACTTTTCAGCAACTGGTAGAACTTGTTTCAAGAAGTGGTCTATTGATTGCCACAGACGCTCTTCAGAAATATCATCAATAGAAGTATCCTGGGTCATAGTTAGTTCAGAGCGTGAGCATTAGTGAAATAAATTATTTCGCAACTAAGTGCCTTGTACAGTGCTTCATCAAACGATGTAAAACGACAACCACCACGTCCTGCAGCACAAAAAAAGTCAACTTTCCAAATGTCTGAGTGTCTGTGTACCTGGTTCGTAGAAGTTGGTTCTGCTCCAGTCGCCACCTTGACGCGTCAGGTTAATCAATGACGCAGTCTATCCTAATACGCGTACCGGCCATCCAGTTCCAACACAATATACCTACATCTGCTACTCTCATCATTTCTAACAGATCCTGTATGCATTTTATGTCCTGCGCAACTGCCTCTTTATCTACACCAAGTTTTGCGTTTTCAATGGGTAACGCGCGCTCGATAACGCTAATTTTCATGCCAAATGACTTTACCTGCACGTGTACACAAATTAGAAAGTGAAAGTTTTTGGTGTTTTTTTTTTGTTGTTTTCGTTTTCTCGCACTCTTTGTTGCTGTACTACCAAATCTCTGACGTCTCCGCTTGGATAGCGCACTACTATATCTGTAACGCCAACCTACGAGTCTGTGTAAACGCCACGCTCCCCTAGCAATGCTCTTGAGTTGTAAACGGGTACCTGAGCTGCGCGCTGAAGATTAACGTCCTACAATGACACTCAGACATTTAGAGCTGGCAACAATAACATACCGTAAAAGGAGCAACCACGAGAGCTACTTTAGGTACTTTTACACCGTTCATCCACTAAAACAAATAAATTGCGCTGTAGCGTGCAGGCACAAACCGTTTTGGCGTTAAATGAGGTTCGTGGATCGCACTGCGCCATTGTGAGTTGGACTTTTAAATGGGCTTGTAAGTATTAAAAAGGTACACTCATTATGTTCAAATTTGGTAAAACACCAAACTTACCGTAAGCAAGCGATAGCTGGCCGCTATACCAATTTCATGTCATTTTGTTAAAAATTCTGTTTTATCTGTGTTGCTTTTTATTTACAAGTTTTTTATTTTTTCTTTTTGAAACTATTTGTTTGTTATGTGTTGTTTCTGGCATTTCTTTGTTCTCGATACTTCTGCTCTCGCTTTTCTTTATCGTCAATAAACGTCATGCCAGTCTTTTTGCCCTTGTATATTTGCTTGTTTTTGTGAACAGGAGGTCCCATGAATGACACTTGATCACCGGCATCTAAACGCAATGTGTCAGTTGTAAAAAAAAAAAAAGCCAGTCGTTGTTCGTGATGCAAATAAATAAACGAGTAACGCACTTGTGTATGTGAAAAGAGGATTACGGCCACGCTTGCTTCTCTTCCTCTTGCCCATTGAACCTTCACCCCAAATCTATTGCAGAAGAAAAATAAGTTTCTGCCGTAGCCAGTGTTCACCGTACATTATATTCATTCTTTCTTTTCTTCGCGCGACTCAATTTACGCTTTTGTTTCTTTGTTAGAAGGGCAGTTTCAGCTGAGTCTTGTGTAATAAAACTACAAAAAAAAAGTGTTAGATCAAGCTAGTTGATAAATAATTGTACGCACTCGTCTTTCCTGACATCTACCTCATCTTTTAAGTAGCTAGGTACATATTTCAAGTGAGCGTAACGCTTGTTTCCTACGGGAAATTAAAACGAGTCAGGCAGGAATGGTTGAACTTACGCGGTTTCCATTGAGTTCGCTTCAGCGCTGATAAATCCTCTGGAAATTGCTCAAAATGGCTCTTGAGCTTATCTTCTTTTACAATTTCCGTTGCCATCATTAATTGCTGCATACTGCACACCAGAAAGTTAGAATGATCATTCATTCAAGGAGCACAACAAACACGTACCGTTTAAACTTTTTCTTGCCAATTTTTTTACCAAAACTGCTCATGACACGGTATCTAAGTTGTACTTGGTTAGCCGAGTAAGGTGGTGTAGATGATCAATCTTCAAAAGAACGAACCTGAAACTGTTCAAGGCGCCAGGTGGTAGCTCATACTCTTCCACTGTCATACCCTTGGAGTCTTGATCATCCATAATGTAGTTCAGTGGTACAAGTTCAAGACGTGACACAAGAGATATAGCTGTGCCAGGTTGACCTGCTCGAGCGGTCCTTCCAACACGATGTGTGTAGGCTTGTGTGCTTCGTGGAAGTTCCCAGTTAATGACTGCAAGAAAGGAAGTGTTAGGGCAGGTACACATTTTTGACCGTAAAACTTTAACGTACCAACTGCGACATCTTTGAAATCAATGCCTCTAGCAACACCAAAAGCAGCATCGCGTTCAAACTGTTCTTCTTTTTCTTCGCGTTTTTGTTCACGCGTTTTCTTCGCTGGTTTATCTGCTGACTTTTGTGGTACAGGAGGAACTTTGAATACGGCGTCTTCTTTTTCCTCAACTTTATCTTCTTCACTGCTATCGTCGTTATCCGAATCACTATTGCTGCCACTTTCGCTGCCATCATTAATATCTTCCATGTCATTACCCTCGCCATCATCAGATTCATCTTCATCGTCCCTATATGTTTGTCAGAAACCAACTACAACAACAATGATCGGTTGAAGAGGAAGTTTTTTGATTGGAATGAGATTTTGCACTATCAACTGTCCGCATGGCATTAATACTGGCCATGTGGGTACTTACAAGTGCTTATTTACGTCAAACAGATGTTGTTGTCACGTACATTAAATCTTTGGTTATATCAGAGACAATAGCGTCTTTGACCTGAGCGCGTCGGATTTCAGCTTCTGTCATTACGTGATCGTCTGTACAAATCAATAACCCAGCTTTACCTCTTTAAACAAAAGTTAATACTCAGCTGTAACTATGTAGTGATGCTTTAGTACCTGTTGAACTCTTCCAGTGCACCAAGACGAGAACGTTGCGGTAATTGAGGATTTAGAATAAGTACTCTTCCAAATCCAAATTTGTCAAGGAACATCTTGATACTCATTGCCTCTCGCCCAGTGTTGGCAAAGATTAAACATTTACCCCTAAAAAAAACGTGGTAAGCGAAAGTTCTATCAATGACTATTAATAATTTTACGTACTTGACAAGCTTCAGTTTGATTAGACAATACAAGTACAGATACTTTTCCTCAATGTTTTCTACGCTCACAAAGTACTGTTTCAGTTTAGCACGGCTAACAAAAGTATAAGATTTACGATGGCGCTACTAGCGATTTGCCACATACGCAACAGCTTTTTCCTTTAGCCTCAAAATAGCAGGGTTGTGTAGCAATAATCCTTTGAGTTGATTGACATCTGGGTTGATTGTTGCGGACATGAGATAACCTTGGCATTGTGGCAATGTCTCAGATAGCTTCTCAACATGTTCCTAAGTATTTATTTTAGATTGTGGAAATAAAAATATAAAACTAACAGCGTAACCAAAGGATAAGACGAGATCAGCTTCATCCACTACAATGCTGGAAATGTTGTCTAGAAATACACTCGTTCCCAAGTGTGCTACAATGTGCGTAGGTGTTCCAATGAGAATGGCTGGTGTCTGCTTCAATTCTGCACTACAAAACAGGTCAAAACTAATAACCACCATTAAACAAACCCCCCACGTACGTTTGTGCCTCCTTCTCCTTGTCCGAAGCAACGTAGGCAACATTCAATTCGCAATACTTTGTCAGATCTTTGGTGAAAGTGTACGTTTGCTTTGCAAGCTCAGTTGTTGGTACAATGATCAAGGCTTTTGTTTTAGTTGGTTGCTGTGAAAAACATTTAGTTGTTGTGTCACAAGGAAAACAATTATGTAAAGAGTTCTCCGTTACCTTTTTCCTGGACAATAACTGGTGCAAAATTGGTAACAAAAACGACGCTGTCTTACCAGACCCCGTTTGAGCGCATGCAACAATGTCTTTTCCCTATTCTTTGTTAACTTCACGTTTTTTTTACATCACGCAAAATAAAAATACAAACAACATACTTCCAAAGCGAGTGGGATAGCAGTCGATTGAACCAATGAAGGAGCAGCCCATTTCAAATCTCGTATAGCCTAAATTCTCCTTAAACATAACGAAATACGCACTAAACAATCGGCGTACTTGTTGTAGGCGCAAATCTAAGCCGAGTTTTTCCCAAGATGACGCAGAGTCTATAAACTGTCAAAAAAATATTCTACGCAACGCAACGCGAACGTGCCAATCTGTGCGGAAGTTTTTTGGGCCATTTATTCGCGTATTAAGAATTACGCAAGAACTACGTTAAATGTACGAGAAATGTAGGGTAAAGAAGTATTGTTGGCGTTTGTTGAGCTGGCAACCCTTATAAAACAGCTAAAGGAACAATCAACATATTTTCGCAAGAATGAAGTTGACATTTTGTGATGAGAGCGTCCAAGATTCTCTTAAATCCGTGCAAGCGTTTTTTTTCATTTTAAGCATGTGTGGGTAACACTTGCGCTGTTCCTTAGTAGGATTAGTTCACAGCCGTTGTAGCCTCACAATATCACCGAATTCTGTTCTTTGATAAGAATACTTTAGCGGTACGTAAAAATAGCGTTAGTTGTTTGTAACACATCTGAGGCACACTACAATGACATCACGTATGAAATGGTTTACTTTATTCTATATTGTGATCAACGTTAACAGTGCCATTAGTGCCAACCGTAAAACTGCATACAGGAGCTGAAGTCCCAGCTTTGGGGTTCGGAACATGGCAAATAGACCCATGGGAAGTAGCTGAAGCAGTAAAGGCTGCTCTAGAAGCTGGCTACAGGCACATCGATTGCGCTGAAGGATATTACAATGAAGCCCAAATAGGCGAGGTACAGAAACTTAGACTCTATCAATCGCTGAACTTGTCACAAAAAAAAAAACCCCAACTAGTGATGTTTATTTCATTGCGTAGAGGCTAACCATCTTGTTTTCTTAACAGGTGTTTGCAGAGCAGTTTAAAAGCGGCAAACTAAAACGCAAAGATTTATTCATAACGTCAAAAGTTTGGGGAACAAATTTTGATATTGTTGAGGAGCGTTTAAAGAATACACTCAAAGAATTACAAGTAGATTATTTGGATCTATACTTGCTTCATTGTCCCACCTCTTTCGAAAGAACCAACCTTGGCTTGTACGACACGTGCCAAAAAAAAAAAGACTCTCAATTGCTTACATCTTTATGTTTAGTCCTGCTATGGGCAAAAATGGTGAATGGAAACGCGGTAAAACACCCATTCATGTGGTATGGAAGCAGCTTGAATCATTTGTTGACCAAGGACTAGTTAAGGCAATTGGTATGTTGTACCTTTCGAATTCAGTACTCGAACAGCGCTGACGTTCTATAAATACTAGGTATTTCCAACTTTCCTTGCCTACTTCTGAACGATCTATTGACTTATGCGCGTATTCAACCAGCAGTGCATCAAATAGAAGTGCATCCATACTTTACCAATGAGAAGCTATCTAAATGGTGCAGAGCAAATGGCATTGTTATTACTGGTTTTTCTCCACTAGGTATGGAAGGCTAGCTTTGTTTTAGTAGTTTTTTTACCGCATCCTACCATCGCTTATTTAATTTGCTAAGGGAGTGGCAAGAAAGGCGGTCCAATGGAGGATACAGTCATTCAAGAAATCGCAAAAAAACACAAAGTCACACCAGCGCAGGTACACCGTCAGAAATTACTAGGAGGGTTGAACTCACACTTTGGTGCATAGGTTTTGATCCGGTGGAGTTCCCAGCTGGGAAATGTTGTGCTTGCAAAATCCAAGACGCCAGAACGCATAAAGCAAAATCTGGCCTCATTTTCGTTCACGCTAACAGAAGAGGAAATGAAGCAAATTACTGAATTAAATAAGAATTGGAAGGTCTGTGACCATGCAGTTGAGTTTGGTATCCCAGTGTATGACTAGGTGTTTGGCACATAACAATTGAGCATGTAATCACAAAATAAATAACATATCATTACCATTTTGGTTGTAGTGAGTTTCTGTTTTGTTGACACAAACCTAGTCTAGTTTGTCGAGGTTTCAAAGTCATTTCTCCGTGCCAAAATAACTTTTTTGTTGTTGGAAAATGCGATTACCCAAAATCCTTGGAAATGACAACCCAAAAACAGACACGGCTCTTTATTTTTGCGGTTAAAATTTGTTGTAGCCATAAAATACGCCTAAGAATAAATATTGCGCGTATATGCACGCCATGGTAAGTAATGGTAGAGGCAAAAACCCAAACCTTTTTTAAACTCGCCACGGGAATATACCCACGGGAGAGGTGCTAGCTCCGCGAGATGAAAAGAGACTAGATTTTGCTATCCCGTTTAACTTTGTAATAAATGGGCTGAGTGTGCGCGTTGCTCATGTATTAGCAGTTTCAGTGAGACACCGACTCGCGTTGCAGACTCTTTGCCTTTTTGAACTCTGTTTACTTTTTCTTTTTTTTTTGTTGCCTCAACCAAAGCTAACTAGCGGTTGGGCGTATATACGTGCATACGGTTCAAATGGAATGGCTTTGCTAAGTCACAGACATACTAGGATTTAAATAAACGTAAACTAATGGCCGACAGAACGCAGTATGTAGTGGCACAATTCTGTAGTGCTTTTCACGAATTTTTGGTTTTTTTTTTTGCTTATTTATTGCCACTTTGCTTTTTACTTCTGGCAGCTTTGTTCTGCATACCTCCTCAACGCAGGATATGCTACCTATACGCTGGTGTGAAGGCGCCAAAAAACCAGAAAAATACAAATGGCCAATTTATATACCTTGGGCAATTACACGAAGCCCATTGGCTGTAATGCCGCGTTCAAAAAAATTCTACACATAATTGGATGCTGTCTCATGATTTAACTCTTCCAAACAGCTCCAGCCGTTACCGAGGCAGAGGTGGACATTATGGCAACCACGAAGATAGTAATTCTCATCGGTAACGTGTACCTTTAGCTAAATTCACAATAACCTTGAACAGAGACAAAAAACAATATCGTGGTTACAATAATAAAAGCAGGTACGCAAGAGAACAAGATATTGCAAGGGCTGCTTTTGATGGTTTTTTTTTGGCTTTTATTTTCACACAAAGTTTTTAAGCCACACTGCGCGCATTGTGCACGATCTGGCGTATTTTGTACCGCTTTATTTCATTACCTGATGTACTAATTTGCAAAAACCAGGAATTCTAACCACAGTCCTGTACGAAGAAGGTAACAAAAAAAAAAAAACAGAAAAAAATAAACTTTTACCCTTCAGTTGCCTCATTTGCGTTGTAGGTACAGTCCTGAAAGGCGCAATTATTCTCCAAAACGTGACTATAGTCCCAGACGTAGTCGCTCACGTAGGTACGCAAATAATGACAATACTTTAATATTAAATAATTCAGTCTGTTCTATTTTCCAAACTAACTAATAAACTCAAGCCGATACAGCAGGAGTCGCTCGCGCAGTCCCAACGTTCGTGATTCTCGTGGTCGTGGTGGCTCATGGCAACGCCGCACGCGAAGTCCAAGCACCAGCCGGTACTAAAGCACCATCAGTTGCCTTGCTTTTTTGTTGTTGTTGACTTTTGGTTTTTTTTAGCAGCAGAAGTCCTTCTAGACGAAGTAGAAGTCCTTCATATTCTCGACGACAACGTTCGTCATCTCCTAGATCTCGTCGCTATAGTAGTAGTACGCGCAGGAATGGCGATACATACCATAGAGATAGAAACGGCCGCAGTAATGGCGCAAACCATAGAAGGCGCAGCAGATCACCCAGACGTTATAGTGCATCTCCACCGCGACAGCCCTCTCCTGAACCAAACGATATCGAAGGTATGGATACGAGAAAAGCTTGCTTCCCACTCTTGGTTTGTTCTCATTTTCTTTAACTCTTCTTTAGATTTTACTTCACGCCACTCAGCGAACCCTCCTCGCCTTGTGACAGTACCTCGGTATGTCCAAGTTGCAGTTTATGCCGTTTATCGCTAAAACAAATGTAGAAAACCAGGCCGCCAGCCTCCGATTAAGTATTTACCGAGATTGCAGCAAGGAAACTGGAAGCTACTAACAGATCCAAGTGAGTACTTCTACCCAGTGTACCGATTCTCCATTTAATCGCAACTACGTAGTTCTGGATGGGAAACACGCTCTTAAAGCTGGTGTATCCGGTAGAGCATATCGTGTTGACGGCCACGCAGCTCCAGTAGATCCAGAAGATGACATTGTACAAGTGAGTGGTAGCGCCACAGATCCCAGGGAACGAATGAGACTCGACTTGCCTACCAAGTTACCCGTGCCTAACTTTGTCAATGACGAATATTCCATCTCTTTACCAAAACCCAGAAGGTGCTTATACCCTTTCTTTTTTTTTCATTTTTAGTATCCTAATAACATTCTCAGACTCTTCATATCTGAAATCGACAGCGCTGACACAAATGCTTTGGTGAAGAAGTTTCGTTCTTATGGAGACATTGAAAAATGCGATTTTCCGCGCTCGTCAACTATTGGTTTTGTAATTTTTAGTACCTCCAAAATGGCTCGCCTGGCGCAGAGAAAAGTTAACGGCACAAATTACCACGGATATGATGTATCAGTTCAATATGATCCAGATGGTACCCTTATCAAACGCACTTCCAACAACTTTGTTCTTAAAAACATTATTAGGTGAGCTGTATAATGAAGCATATCAAAAGGTTCTAGATTCTGTAGAATATGACAAACACCAAAATGAACGGTGGTCAGCCAATGCTCCGCCACCTGCATCTCATTACTCTTCACCAAATTCAGGTAAACGTAACATATTGTACTTTACATGGGTAACATAGTACTTACTTCTGTTGTGCAGGTCATAGTGCTGCAAACAATTGGTCAAATGGCAATTCAGTGTCTCATGCCTGGCACCCAGCACCTAATGCTACACAAACTCAAGTGGCTCCTCAACCTCAACCTGTAGATCAAGGACCGCATGTTGAAGAAGTAGATATGGACACAGGTGAGGACGATGCTGCTGTTGTTCCTGTTTCTGTTCCTTCTTCGTGGTCACCTTGGAATCCAAAGTGGCAAAGAGACACCACGGACCAGACACAGCATGCTGCTTCTGCTACACAAGTAGCACCAGTTACTATGACAGCCACTACAATGTCACCCATCCAAGACGTAGAAATGTACACTATTGCCTACCTTTTGGGTGTTATGCTTACTCCCCTTTGAAGGGCTGATGCAGAGGAGGAAGAAGAGGCAACAACTGAACCACCAAAACCTCAACCAAGACAAGAAGAGGAAGTCATAGAACCAGTGATCGAGGAAACGTCTACAGAAGGAACACCTATGCACTCACTCAAAATATCATTCAAAGGTACACGCTATTTTTATTGTTGATTGAAGTAACCGTTCTGTTTTTAGACACAACTGGTTGGATCGACTATGCATCCAAATTAATGGCCAAATTTTCGTATTATTCGCCAGTTTGTGTACGCTACTTCTAGCGTTAGTTGCTTCCTAACTCTCAAATTGTGCAGGCCTATTTTGACGCTGGCTTTTGGTACCTAGCGTTTGGTAGTAAGCAGGATAGAGAGATTGCATATAAGAGCATTAACGGTTCAACCTTCGAACGTAAAAAGGTAAACACACCAGCCTGATTTAAGATTCTCACGTGAATTTAGATCTTTTCTACACCGTGTCTTCGTGCGATACCACCTGAAAAGCCTAAAGAAAACAGTCAAAACACGTACGGTTTTAGTTCAAACTCTTTGAGGTGCTCACATTGTTCCTTTAGCTTTGATGAAATAGAAAAACAAACTTATAATTTGGTATGGAGCTTTCTTTTTTGGATAGTTTGCTCACTTTTTGTCTAGGTTATTTCTGAGCTTCACCGCGCCACAATGCGCACAGTCAGGAGAATGGTACTAGACAATACTATTGGCGAACATTTGTCAAAGAGGTTGAAGGCACTCATGAAAAAGAAACAAGAGGTAAACAACTCTTTTACGTTTTTCCTTCGTTGCTTATGTTGTAAGGCCCAACTTGCGAGTGAAGCGTTGCTAAAAGAGCGTGGAAGCCCCAAAGGATCGCCTGTTGTGAAGACGGAACCCAAGAAGGCTCCTCAAGTTGATAACCGATTTTTGGCTGACATTGACATTTTGAAAAAAAGGGACAGCAAGAAGGTGGCGGTAAAGGTTAAACCC
Source organism: Trichosphaerium sp. ATCC 40318 (assembly GCA_038496445.1). Taxonomy (NCBI): domain Eukaryota; phylum Discosea; class Flabellinia; family Trichosidae; genus Trichosphaerium; species Trichosphaerium sp. ATCC 40318. The sequence goes on from JALMLS010000548.1 coordinate 14,777, forward strand.
AGTGCTCCTTCAAAACCAAAGCGTCAAGATGACGATCGTGTTGCCGTAGAGTTGTTATCTCTTAATGATAGCTCATCATCAAATGGTTCTCCTGAACGCGATAGTATTGATAGCTTAGTAGAGAAGTCTGCACCAAATTCTCACGTTGACGAAGATGAGGAGCACTATCTAGATGATACTTATCTAGATGCTTTGCCTGATACCTCAGTTATTGACAATGATACTGGCGTCACAGAAATTGGTGTATTGAAAAGAGACGAACCAGACACAAGGATTGAGACTCCACTGGAGCCACTAGATAAGGTAAACTGAAAGCTTTTTTTACTGGTTGTACTAACTCGAACGCTTAAGATTCGACGCAATATGTCAAAGATGGCTTCTGGAGATTTGGGTAACTCAGATGAAGACAGCTTCATAGAAAATGACATCGTTTCACCTCCGCTTAAAAAACGAAAAAGGGAAACCTACGAGACTTCTGAGCAGTCTAAATGTGCGCCTTGTTTGCAGAGCTTATCGAAGACACGTTTGCTTATTATTTACAGCTATTCCTGTTACTAATGCAGCACCGATTGATTACCAACCACCAAAGAAGCGTAAACGCTCAGTTTTTGTTGTTGGTTCTGATGACGAAGCTTCGGATTCTGACCAAGACTTTAACGCTTCTGATATGTCTGATGAAGAAGATGAATTTAAAGTCAGTGAAGATGATATGGAAGTACAGGATGACTATGTTGACGCAACTCCCTACAGACGCAACAAGAAAATGCCGCAACCATCCCAGCCTAAGGCAATCTTACCAACCGATGATTACACAGTTGTTGTAAAGAAAACCAACAAATCCAGCAAGGTATGTTCCTTCATGCACAAAGTAATGGAATATTAATCGTAACCAATGGCTTTAGATATCAATAAACAATGGGCACAAAAAGGTAAAGCAAGAAGCTGACGAAGATAGTGGTGAAGACGATGTTGGTTTCTTAAACTACTTTGCCAAGTCAGTTCCTCGAAAAGGTGAGGCCTTACTGATTGCTTCTGAAATATTTTTACTCATGCTTTTGTTCAGGCGATGGTTACAATCTTGATGTCATTGATGACACTACTACTGAATACTGGAAGGACTATTCACTGGACGAAGTTTATGACGATGAAGATCAGATGTACTTTAAACAGGCCATGAAGAAATTGGCGAAAGAGCAACCTGAGCTTTTGGAGGAAAAACCAAAGCGCCACATGTTCGGGCCTACATCTTACTACAATAAGAATGCTTCAAGTGATTCTATGGATGTTGACGAAGAAGAAGAAGAAGGAGAGTGTACCAGATGCCGTGGTTATCAATACATGTCAAAATTCGAAAAAGCGGCACTCGTTGCTGCTGAAAGGCATCGCAAAAAAGAGCAGCAAAAACAAAAGCTTCTCACTGCTCAAGATAAGTTATTACCTGCAGTGGCACGTGAAGCGAACAAAAACGCACTCTCCCACAAGGCTTGGGGCCGAGAAAATAGGTTGGCACGCCGAAGATTTCATCAGGTAAACATCGACTAGGACATGCTCTTTAGATTTTAGTTTTCGTTGTTTTTAACATAGTTTGTACAGGCAATGGCTGATCTCAACACGGATTACAGCAGTAATTATAATGTGTTAAAGAATCGTAAGAAGCGACTTAAATTCGAGAGATCTACTATCCATGAATGGGGTCTTTTTGCTCAAGAACCAATACAGGCATGCCAGATTTTTTGTTCTAAGCAAGCAAAGCAAAGATTAACATTTACTATTTAGCAAGACGATATGGTTATTGAATATGTTGGCGAAGTTATTCGATCAAAAGTCGGTGACCTACGTGAAAAGATATATGAGGGTCTTGGGATTGGATCAAGCTACCTCTTTAGGATAGATGATGTACGTACCCCTACTTGTCTACATAAAATAATTTTGTTGCTCATGGACTACTAGCGGTATATCATTGATGCTACAAGACGCGGGAACATTGCAAGATTCATTAACCATTCTTGCGACGTACGTTGAAATTTAGGTTTGGTTGTCTTTTTAACAATTATTTTGATAGCCAAACTGCTACGCCCAAGTTATTACAGTGAACAATCAACCGAAGATTGTAATATACTCTATGCGGCCTATTAGTGCTGGAGAGGAAATAACTTACGACTACAAATTTCCTATCGAGCCCGATGAAGATAAAATACCTTGTCTATGTGGAAGTAAGTTCTAATACTTTTTTTATCTTCTAGCGTTATATCTAATTCCGTGCCAGGTGAGAAATGTCGCGTTTACCTAAATTAACAATGTACATGTGTAATATACATACCCATACGGTGCATCATTTTCGAAGCAAGTTAGTCACGATGCCACACTAGCAGCTCTTTGCCAAACTTTCTTTTTTTTTGTGTTCAGCAAAGTTGGGCTCCTTTTTCCAAAGACTTGGATTTATAACATAAAAAACCCTGTAAACAAATATACGCGCATCGATAACACATTCATATATTTATTTAGTGCGCATTATGATACACAATGATGCATTCATATATTTATTTTTTTGTTGCTTTTTTAGATCCCTTTTTACTCTGTTGAAAAAGTCGCTTTTTGGCTTCAAGAATGTGATCAAGCCATTGCTAAAGTTATAAGCTTAACTTCTTAAATATGATTACAAATACCTGAGGCGTATACGACACATCGCCACCATAATATTCGTGTAGTTGACTTTTATCAATGTACTTTAACAAATCTGCTTCAGAACTCAAAATTCGCATCTACACTGTTTGTCAGCAAATGTTTGATAGTATTTTCCTACCCTTGAAAGTATTTTTGATTTTACAAAGAGGCGTGCTATAGCCATTAGAGCAGTAAGAAACACAGGAGGATTAAGAACCTTGAGTAAGAAAAAAGTAAGAATATGGTACTTTGGCAAACATCGTACTAGCAATCTTTTTGTGCGGCAAGGGAATTTGTTTTCAAGTAATTCCATCAATTTCTTACGCATTTCAACATCAAAATGCGCCCATGTCATGCCCTTCATATCTACTACAACACAAATGCCATTGCGATGATAGTCCATTCTATAAACACATGTTATTACATTCAATGCCCAAACAAAAAGAGTACCCTTCAGAAGTAAACGAAAGCAAATGAACAGCAGTCTAAACTACTCTTTAGTATTTATGACAACTTAGACTGTTATTACGCACAGCAAAGTCTAGCGCATCTTCTCTGTCAACAGTAGCAGGGTTGAGAAAAGTTACTCTATTGTACAGAAGTGCATAGCCCTCAATTGTTCGAGCCCCTTACTACAGGTCAACAGCAGCAACAAAACAAATAATACTACCTGGAACGCTCAGGAATGCTCCACAAAGCGTCACCTCTTTAGAAATTGTATTGGGTTTATAGGCTCTGCTTACCCTTTCATCGTTTTGTACCCACTTGAAGTACATAAGTAAACTCAAAAACAGAAGATTTGAAAAAAGTTCTTACTTCATAAAACCCTTTCGCCATTTTGACTGTCCTTTCCAAGTCGAATTTTCTGGCGAATAGCATTCCCATCAATAACCTCGAGCTTCACTGAGCTTATGACTACGCCGAAATAGGCTTACCGATCATGTATTACTGACAATATACTATCGGTGAGCAAGTTTTTCACCTCGTTAAGCGCTTTGAGCTCGTGTGGAAAGAGTTCAGTTGAAAGTCCTCCTCGTGGAAATTCCCCAAGCTGTTGTTGCTATGTACGTGTCAGACAATGCTATTAGGTATGCACCAACCTCATAAGTATCAGGGCTTTTAATTCCAGATGCTTTCTTTTTCTTTTTGCTTTTCGGTGTTGCAATAGGCGAAACTTCAACTGTTGTCATGTTGGTAGTGAATACAAAACAATTTTACATTTCTGATTCACAAAAGACACGTGGAGGACAATTGTTTTGCCCGAGCGATATTCAACTCACTAGCCTTTCAATATTTGAATGATGGAGCGGCTTGTTTGTCACCTAAATATTGATACTACCAGCGAAAATTCGTGACGAGAAACGGTGGATTAATTTGTCCTAAACCAGTCCACTCCGAGCCATTATTCAACAAACCAAAAGTTTTTAGTAGAGACCCAAAAAAAAGCGAAGGCACGTAAGTTTGGCAAAATAACAAATATATTTCGGTACAAAGTAAAGCCAATCTATAGCTGGCAAACTAACTTTTGCACAACCAACACTAAAGTATTGGAGTTTTCTTTAAGCTTTCCAAACTACAATGGCACCATCTAATCCAGTAGTAGAGAATGAAGAAGCATTGCCAGGTGCTCCAACAAACGCATCTAAGCATCTAGGCAAAAATAAATAACATTAAACAAAAAAAGCAAAGTCAACTTACGTTACGCAATTTTGATGAGTTGTTTTGGCAGCTGAACCACCAGACCTGTCGGCACCGCCTCTAGCGTCCATGTTCCTGAATTTTTGGAAGGCGCTGAATTGTTGTGGTGCTGCGCTAGCTGTTTTTTGGTCCATTTCTTTTACTTTTGTAATTCCACCTTTAACGGTAAATCAGATAAGTCAATACAAATTACCACGCACTCTCATTGCCAGAGAATATTACTGGGCGACAGTCATGACCAACACAAACAAAGTTGTCTTCAGACAACCACATTACATCAAGGAATGGTAAACCACCGTAAGGGAAAGTGAACTCTTGATGTTGATTTGGAGCAGGAGCGTGCAATAAATGCACAGTAGAGTCGTGGGTTACAAAAGCAATCCTAAAACATACGTAAACAAATAAAAACAACCACCAAATTGTCGAAAACTCGTACTTGTTACCAGATGGAGACCATTTGCAAGCATGTACCCAACCGTTTGTAGGGATTTCTTTAAGCATATTACCAAATGGCAATCTAGTACCGTAAGGAGTACCAGCCTTTGCGACTTCCCTGCGAAACAAAGTGAATAACGTCAACCGAATTTTGTTAAAGTAGAATTAGACCACTTACTTTGAGTCTACGTTTCTAACGAAAGCAGATACTACACGTAAAGTAGAATCAGCACAGGCAGTAGCTAACAAAATATTGTTAGGGTGCCATGCGATATCGAGAATGGTTGAAGTGAAAGACTTTTTGATGTGCTTAGACACCCACCAATCGTTCTCCTAGTTACCGCCGTAAGTATACAAAAATAGTTTTGTAGAGTGGGGTGCGTGACAGGTAATTTTTTTTTTTTCATTTTCTTTTTTTGTAACGTTGTAGAGTTGGGTGAAAGTAACGCACCTTATCAAAGTGACAAACGGACACTACTTTAGCGCCACTGGCTACAGCGAATTTGTCCTCGTTAGGGCTCCACTTACATCTAGTGGCAGCGCGATTGAGCCTCAAAATAACCAATGTTGGTTTCCACTGGTTTTGTTGAAAGCTCCATACATAAGCGTTTCTGTCCTGCGCGCAAGTAACGATTCTGTTGCTCTTTTCTCCCCAATCTATACCAGTGACAACAGCGTCGTGCTAAGAGCGTCAGAAAGCGCATAAATCACTAAAAACGGCCAAATACTAAAATTTGCGGTGATGCCCACCTCCTTCAAAGTGTGCTCGAGTGTGTAGTTTCCAACACCGTTTCTTTTGTAAATGAGCACTTCATTGTTATTTGGGCACACAGCAACGCCTGTCAATTGTAAGTTAACGTGATTAGAGCTTCATCTTGTTCGTACGCGTTTTATCCGCGTTCCAAGCGTGGCAAGTGATACTAATAGCTAAACGAGCTTTATCAGTCATGTTTACAACAATATTTAGCTTCTATACCGGCGTTGACAGCCTGTGCAAGAAAAAAAAAAGTTTATGACTGTTTTTAGTAAAACGCAAGTTTCCCCACTGTAACTGCTAGACTACGAATGGCATTACGCCACAGTAGTTCGTAGCCTTTTTTTATTATTTTACTAGTTTGGGTATTTTGAAATTGAACACCCTACCAACGGTTGATGCACCGTGCGCCCAGTAACCGTTATGTTATACAATGACAAGCGCTCTAAGAGCTTAGAACAGGAAAGCGCGTTGTAGTAGAGTTACAAGTAACATCTGGCGTTTGCCATCTCGCACTGCCTTGTAGAATGAGTTCTGCAAAAAACTTGTCTGCAGCCTGTTGTACATTGTCAGATAAAAATCGAGATGAATGACTCTACCTCAACGAGTCTAGGTACAAACGCATCTCCTAAGCGCCTAAAACTCCAAGAAAAGCTAGCACTGATTGGTGGTACGGTTCCTTTCGGGACAGAGCGTATTAGTTTTTAACAGAACTAAGTGTGCAACACATACCATCATTGAGCTCTTCGATTGTAACGTAACGAATCTCCAACGAAGCGAATAACCCATAGCCAGCGATTATAATTGGAATTTTACGTTTTATCCAACTATGGCGAAGGCTGGTGAGCTCCAGTGGTTGTTCGTCAGTTGCATTTACTTTATCCAATACAGCTTACGGACGAAATTATAAGCATTAAATATTGAGCCTTGTACTTACATGGAAAGTATGTGCTGACAGTGCCGAGAGTGTCGAAGGATGAATCTAGTGGAATATTTTCAATCTTTGTCGTTTTCTCAAAATATGGCATGTGGCAATTGCCTGTAATAATAACATGTTAGGAAAAAGCGCTAAAACACTTGTCTATAGCGTGTTGAAGTGATTCTCACCTTGATTTAACTCAATTTTTATGGAAACTGCACGTTTTTGTGGTGTGTCAGTGTCAGTATTAAATACAGTTGTAAGGTTTTCTCCCAGGGCTCTATACAAGATACGCCCATTTTTGGTTGATGAAAACTCTGTTGATATAAATGTTAGACTTGAAATACAAAGACATCTTTTTGACTCTGTGTACCTTTTTGTTGAATTCGAAATCTAAAGTCTTCTTGCAATTGCCTTAAAGTATCATCGTTTGTATCAAATTTTCTGCGCTCTCTTATAATGGCATCGCCTACTCCAAGATTATTTTAAGAGTATCGAATTAACATACCTTTGTTGGTCGATATAGACCAACCGGTAGGTTTAACAGCAGGATCATCCTCCAAAGATGATAAAAACGCTAAAAAAGCTTCTACACCTTGTTCACGTGCTGTGAATTGTGCAGGGTCCAATTCAAAAGAATACTGTCGCTGATACTGTAGTCGTGGTCCAATTGGGAAGAAAAGGAAGAATGCAACACCTACCTTTTGTCAATCCAAATTTTTAAGATAACAATCTACTCACCAAACGCAATGACAAGCATCATCAAAGGTAGTAATACAAACGGCGTGATTTTGTCATCGTAAGCAACATATGGTAAGCGTCGCTTGATATGACCACGTCTTATGTGAAACAAAATGAGTGCGTACACTAAAAGAACAATTAGATAAATAAATTACGTTGAATAAAGTATGTACAGCAAGAAACAGCACACACTGAGAGTAGTGCAACTCCAAATATTTTACCAACAACGGTGCCTTGCTGCCATCCAATGTTTATCACTGGTATAGCAATACCAACAACAAATATAAGTGTGTTGAGCCACCAAAGCAATACTCTTTACAAGAAAATATTGTTACTGCCAATTCACAAGAACTTTATCTTTTCGCGTACCTCTCATTTGCAAAAAAAGTTTTTGGTTCTATTTTTTGCCTGTTATCAATCGGAGGAACAATAAATTCGTCAAGCAGCATTTCGTTGGCTTCATGTCCTCCAATACTAGGTACCAATGATTGATTCAAATTATTAACAGTTTTTAGAGATCTCATTGTTGCTGTAAAACTTGTAAGTGTCAAAGCACGCCATACTCATGTTTATCGTACGTTTGCTTGATATAGATCGTTCCATAGGTTGTTTGACATACCAATTAGTACCCTGTGTTGTACTAATATTTACTACTGGATTATCAAACCTGCCTATGATCAGAAAACCACTACAATGTATTTTATACGTACCAATGCGGAAGTACTTTACAAGAGTCATACCAGTGAGTGGCTACGCCATGCTGAAACTTGGAAAAGCGTTCAGCTGAGATAAGGTAACCACTCTCTACTAGATCAGTTACCTAGATTCAGTTAGATAATTTGGTAATCAAAAGGAAAGCGAGAATGTACCCAATCTGGAGGTATATCATGTAACTTAAGTTCCAGTACGGCCATAGGGAATATTAATAAATCTTCTTTGTTTGATATAGGACCTTCTCTAAACCACTTTCCAGGAGCTATGGTTCATGGTAAATATAATGCGAGGTAAATCGTATAATACCATGATTTTGTGTCTCCTTTAAGAACTGTAGCTCAGTGTCAATAGACACGCGTACTTGATTGGAGCTAGCAAGTTGGAACGCAGCACGCGTATAGGTTGTGCGCAGGCGTGCCCTTAATTTTTTCTTTACAACCCTAAACATCAATCAATATAAAAGAATACCCACGTCTAGACTGGTTGTACGTTTCTTGAATTTGGTTTGCTAAATCCCATTGGCGACGAATGGATGCCTTATCCATTCCTAAGTTCTTATTTAACAGGCTTCTCATTGCTGTTTTTAATACCTTCTTTTTGTAGTCTGCGTACATCGTCTTGATACGACCAATTACCTTCCAGAAAGTCTGCAACTACATTTGATCTTATAGGTACACGTTCTTTTACAGACTCTGCCAAAACCCAACTCTCATGATGAGTTTTCTGCTCAAGAAAAATCTCATCCCGTAATTTCTTTCCATACCTACAGTAGTAAGGATCTAATCATATTCTGTCGCAATTCCATACCATCTAAATCGAATCAATTTAGCCCCTTCTTTTTTAGATAGACGAGCGTGATAACAAGAGCCACGCTTATTATCAAGGTAAACTGATGTAATCAATCCAGCATCATTCAAATGTGGATCATCAATTTCCTCTTCCATGTTTGCGTAGTTCTCTGACAAACCTTGGCCACGTCCTAATTACAGTCCCAGTTAATTCTCGTAAAGGATCTAAATATTATGGTACCAAAGATAAGGACTGGTAGGTTCTTTGCAATCTGCATTTTGACACGCATAATATCTGCGTTTTTAACCCAGAACTTTCGCGTTTGTCTGTCAAAAGACTCTGGAGGATTCCATACACTTTTTACGTTACCATGAAACAGAGTGAAATACGCGTCACTGAGTACAACCTGTGGAAAAAAGATAAAATTAGCTTTGTTCGAAAAAAATGACTACAAGTTCAATGTAGTTCCAAATATGTCAGACGTACAAGCAAACCTGAGAAATTAATGTTGGTAAACGACTCACGTGCAAGTCGCTCCACAAAGAATCCTTGGGAGTTCGATTTTTTAACCTAAAGAAGAGATTGAGTAAAATGATCATAAACCAAAAAGGTGTACCCACCTCATCGTATAAACCCAGTAGATCTACAAACTGTTTGTAAACAAGACCTACAAATTGATCCAACATCACAATTTGTTCTGCCACCTATTTTATTCCGACGGTTAATACTTGAGCGAGTGAACACAGTTCAGTGCACAGAACAACAATATCAGTACCTTATCTAATTCCTCTTCGTAGACTTGCTTGGCACTATCAGTCATGTTCTTAATGGACTATTTCGCTTAGTTACGCGTTGTTATAAGCTGGTTGGTACCTTTCGCATCAATTTGTGTGCAATAAATACAAACGTTTCTTTTAATTCCTTGTAAAACTTGTGTGTGCATTTATTTATGCGTAGTACTTGCTCCTCAACCACTGAAAAAAACGCATCAGATTTTTTGGAGTGTATCAGCGCTTTTAGATCTGCTACTTTCAGCAAGTGCGGTGCAAACTTAGGGTCCGTTAGCACTTTTCTGTTCCGCGCTAGATCTGGTTTATTTGCCGTATCAGGGATAAACCTGTAGGCGCTAACGTTAGTTTTGAAAGGCTAGCGTTTAACAAATGTGTCACACTGACCCTTCTGTGTACCACTTAGGCGCAACTTTTGGCCTACTGGTGGACATGCCCTAACAAAGCAGAACGTGGCTTCTTTTTGTGCAATGTGTTTGTAAATAAGATTTTTTTAGTTTTTCTGTTTAAGCTTCGTTAGTCAGCTAAAAAGTGTCACGTTCGCGTGTCATCCTTCTATGTGACTATAAAATATAATCTTATAACGGCGTTGGCGTCTGTAACGCGTCATGTGATAATTTTTCGAACTAAATGCCTATAAATTAAACGTATAAAGAGCTAGACGTGTACGTTCGAACGTCGGCGATTTTTTATGTTTATTCGAAAAACCAAAAAACCCATCGAAACGTTTGTGTACGCTCACCAACCTGTAGTTCCACATTCAAAGTTAATCTGCAGCACTTTATTGCTTTTTCTAACACTACGAAATGGTGCTGGTCATGACTTATTATTGACCTAAATCGGGCTTTTTTACCACCTTAAAGCACTCTAACGTTTCTAATGGCGTAAACTCTGGTGATTAGAAACCATTATGTCTAAATCATCTTCTCTTGCACAAGATAGGACCTCATACTCGTCCTCAACAAGGCACACTACTCGTATATCACCAAGAAAGGTTCGTAACTGCGAAAACATGGCTATTCGATGCTATTTATTTAAAGGCGCATGCTGCAAAAAGGTTATTGAGCAACGCGCCACCAATGTCATCGAATATGCAATGGTTTTGGACTTGTCTAACACGTAAAGCAGAATTCGGACACTGAGTTATTGGACATTCCATCAGCTTTCACAGCGAGTGACAGTCCACGCTCAACGCGGAGTGGTATTTCTGGACGGAAAAATTCTACAGTCTTGACGTCGTATGCTCTTTGTTTTCTCTTTTTTAATATTGTCCAAAGTGCTGATTCATTTATTTAGCGAACCTCGCTATGACGGTCATTTGGACAGCAGGTATGGATTTTTTAGTGACACCTTTTTTTATTTGACTCTTCGTTAAAAAAAAACTCCAAAGTGACATTATATAGCTTTAGCCGCCCATTTGGAACTCTTAGTGTGGCCTCTACTGCAAGTGACAAAAAACGCGCAACGAGATTTGGAGAACAGGCATTTCATTTCGAAAATTAAAAGCGATACTCTAACTGTTGCTATAGAAGCGCGTTTATTGCTATGACCAATCCCTGGCTCCGGTTAAAGGCACTGAAATAAAAAATACATTTGTCACGCACACGAGGGGTATCAAAGATGCAGAGGTGCGGCACGTGGTGGCCAAAAAGAAAAAAAAAAAAGCTTTAACGAGTTTTATCTTTTGTTTGCATCTTTCTGATTGTAGCTAGCTACGGCCTTTGTACCGCGACTGCGTGCGTTCAATACTCGTTCCAGTGCATGGAAAACGCTTGAGCGAGCCTACAGAAATGTTTAAAGAACTTAGAGTTGTTTTCTCATACCCAAAGAACGAGCATAAGGACTTAGTCACTGAAGAGACAGAGTCCTACACGAGCGGGGTGCGTGCTGCAACGGTTATACCAAAACGATTTGCTCAAGCTGGAATTGTAGGCTGCATTGCAAGAATTAGCACAACAAGCAAAAGGATTAAAAAAACATGCATTTTACACACCTGCTTCTTTCGAAGATAAAGCTGGTTTTAATAGTTGGAAAGATGGCGAGCGAAAGCGTATACACAAACTTGCTCGGCGCATTCAAAAATTAATGGGTGACGATGACGACGAGGGTGGTAAGTTTACATACCTGTTCGGTGTAAAGTGTTTATTGGTAAATACCTAGATGGTGAACTTATAAAGGATGAATCTGAGGAAACAAAAGAAGAACTCTACACAAAGTTATTTCGTGCTCTGGCTACATACGATCGCAACGCGTTACTTATATCAGAGGATGAGCAAGAAATGGTAAGAAACAACAAGTTAAAAATGCGGTTAATATTGACTCACTTATTACAGCGTACACCGCTGCAGAAAATCGTGCGGCGTGTGGCGAATTTAATGCGATACACTACAGATAATGTAGATGTCGATTTCCAACCGCTCATACGTAAGTGATTCTAGTTGAGCATACCAAATGTCACTAACGTGATGCGCTCTAGAAAAGGATAAGAAAGTGAAAGAGAGCGATTTAAGGCAATTATTTTTCCTTTCTCCGTTCAGCAACTGGTTGTTAGAGGAGTATAGTACACGTTATGGCGTGCGACTTTTGTATAGACACTTGGCGTGCGTAGAATTCACTGTTCAACATAAAACTAAAAAGTTGTTTGTAGCTTCCTTGACTACTTTGCATCACAATTTTCAAATGGCATGGACATTTTAACGATTATTCACGTTATTCTCAAGCGTTGCCTAAAGTTGATGCACTCATCTAATTATTCTTTTAACAAAAATGAGGCATGTTATTATCATACTTTGTTGTAGAGAAAGGCTTACATGTATTAGGTGAGATACTTCAAAGATGTAACACGAACAATAGAATTGCATGTGAGGGAGTACATGGAAAACATGTTCTTGTACTTTACTATATCAGATCGCTCCCTTATTCCTCTTGGTGTTATCGTAAAGATTTTACTGTTGTTATTGCAAGCAGACAAGATTCTCAATAGAGAAGTAAGGACATACGAAGCCTATATTTTAAAGAGCATGGAGGTACATAATCGAAGAAAGCAGCAAGGTTTCTAAAATTGTTTGTTTTAGGAGTCTGTACGCAATAATTTTGTATCAATATTGCAAGAAACAAAAGAGCAGGAGAAGGGGACAGCTGCTAGAAAACAACGGCTACTTAAACTCAAAGATGTCCGAACGACTCCAGATAGTATAATAGCAACGATGAAGCTTGTCTATAGAGAGCTTGATACTATTACAGAGTTTACAAAAGTGTTTCAAAGTTTTAAGAACCAGATAATAGATTTGGCAAGAGCCAAGTATGCCAAACTAGTGTCTGAGGAAATAGCGGTAATACTACATTTTCAGTGATTAATGACTCATCATTCAACTAGTCATTTGCAACAAAATATGCGAGGAAGCACAGTACAGAGAGTATTCTTAAGCTAGCAGTGTTTGCGCATGGTTTTAATGACCGCTTCAAGAAGCTTGTTCCAGGGTACTGTTTGCATCATTGGTGCTATGGTACTTATCATTCAATACAGATTTCAACGTATTCCTATTGCTCTTTTATTTGGACAATATGTTGATACATGGCTTGACGAAATGAATGATACTTACAGGGAGTGGGTAACCACCGCTGCCTCAAATGAACAGGTATGTAGTGGTATTGTAGGTTAATCATAACGTGTTATAGTGGGAACATGTGAGCGGTGAAAAGGCCTATTCTCAATCTGTTATTGAGTTATTTGCAAAGTGTGCAGAGCCAGTGGACTTTGTAAGCAAACAAGAACCTCTCAGATTAAAATCAGAAGGTAGGCGTTCTGTTATAATAAGTATTTTATATCTAATATTCATAATATAGGACCCACGTACCTTGAGTTATATAGCAAGGTGCGTTTAGTTATTTTATGTAGTTTCATTAATGAGACCTTAGACAATATGCCGGACTATAAAGTACTATGTTGAGTCCATATACAATTTGTTTGTACAGGAGTTTCCAGAGGACCAACAAGCCCAATTACACGAAATTTATCTTCGTAGAGATAACACAAAGTATGTTTACTATTTTGCAGGCATTTTGTTTTTACTAATTGCAATAAAGTGTATTGTGGGTGAGCGAACGAGAAAAGAAAAAGTTTGGTTGGGGTTTTCTCAAGCGTCGACGAAAGAGTCTGGCTACGTTAAAGATAGAACCAGTAAAGCAACGATTTGGTAGCAATCCAGTGAGTATCAATGATGTATATGATATACGGTACACAACAATTAACAACGAATATATCTACTAATGCTTTAAAACACAAAGAGTTTGGAACCCTACTTTCCTTGTCAATGCCAAAAAACGACGTAATGGTAGAAAACCAAAGCGAGGGACAACGATTACTAGTTCTGTACGTTTCTTCCTCACCTTCACATAGCTTTATGTCGTGACATTTATCTAGATGTGCGTAAAAGTAAACAATATCGAGCAGTGTCGAATTTTATTGGATAAATTGGCAACTGAATACGAAGACTACTTTGCAGATGATGCTTTTGATACGATGTTTGTCTTACTGAAACGTGTTTTTAATGCCCTAGTCCAAATGATAATTCACTCGGTACTGTTGATTGTAGTGTAATGGCACCAGCTGATGTTTTTAGATGAATATTTACTTACAGGGAGAAATTGAATATTTGTTTGCAAAGAGTAAGAAAAAAGTATCAAGGAGGTCTACAAAGTCGTTTGAGCAGCTTCGAGAGTATATTGATCAACAACTTGTGGTTATTTCTCGAAGCATGAGTGAAAGATTGTATGGTAAAGTACTACAGAAGCTCTGGAAGACATTAATTGAGGTAGTTTTCATTTACAAAATTCCTTTCTCACCTGTGGCTATAGAACTTTAAAGAGATTACAATTTCCGAAAATGACCCTGACTGGCATCCAGAATTCCCTCAGATTCTTCTCACTGAAGAGATTCTTATGGTATGTGGAGTGCAGTATCCGAATAACCTAACGAGTGCCTTAGGAAATGAGACAATACTTCTTGAATAACAAATTACTCTCCGAGGAAGCATTAGATCCGATGCTAGAAGATCTTATCCATAAAATGAAAGACAACGTATGGGAAGAGCATCTGGAAGGTTATAAGCAGAGCTTCTCAAGGAAACATGGTGAATCGATTTTAACGTCTCACCTGGATAGTAGTGTCAAACCACATAGTGAAGTAAGTTTCAAGGCATTTAACAATACAGCTAATAAGCACATCCACAGATGTATTCATATGCTGAAAGCGACAGTTTGACTACAGTGACAACGAAAATGAGTGCGTGCCTTTTTTTTTTGGTTGTACTCATTTGTATGGCTTCTAGGTATCTCGAAGAGTTTGCCTGCTGTTGGAAGCTTCATGTTAACAAGTGATGAACGGAAGAGCCAAGACCAGTCGCTTAACTTACACAGCAATAATTCAGCACCGAAGTCTACCAAGTCAACGAAATCAAGGAGAGGCAGAAGGGCGAAATCACCTTCTCCAAAACATTCACCTAGGCGGAGACGGCGGCCTAGCCCTCATCGTAACAGAACAAATAGTGCACCTCCTGGTACACCTAGACAAGAGGTTAGTTCTTTTTGTACCGTTGACTTAAACTAATTTCGAGCAGAAGGTAATGAGTTCAAAGTCAATGAACGTTGCTGTTAGACGCGTAAAGAAAAAGAAGCCTCCAAATAAACGAAGGAAGTCATCTACAGTACGTTTGATAACAAAATGGGTCCACCGTTTTTCGCTTACGATTGGTTAGGATGCAGCATTTGGACCTATTACTATTCGTAACAATTCTTCTCCAACGAAGGCACACACGAAACAACACAGTTCATCATCAAGATCCAGATCTACGAAAAAGTGATAGGGAAAGAAATGGAAGCTAGGAGATTGCGTATTTTGAAATTTGTTGTACAAAAAAAAACACCTGTATTATTATTAAAACAAAAGAAACGTGTCTAGTGTAAGCGTGAAAAAAGAGTAAAGTGATTTATTTATCTCGCTTAATGTTATACTTAACGACTGTTTGAGAGCGCCCATGGACAATGGGCAATGTAGCAGCTACCCCTTGTAATAACAGTGACGTAAACAATTATCAGGAAGCCCACTATTTCGATTTGGTTCTTGTTGATGTAAAGCAGCTAGAAATAGCGTTGCGCGCAGACAAATCGCGCATAGGTATCGTTGAGGCCTCAACAGTCGAAACTTGTCTTGGTATCTAGATTTATTACGTGAAATACACGTATTTTACCCGACTGGCCCTAATAACAAACCAGGAGAGCTTGGAAAGAGAGGAGACATTACCGATGCTGTTTTTGAATTTTTCACAAATAGAAATGGTGTAGGCGTTTTAGGCGCTCACTTACTGGCGTACCTGGTACGATTTAAATACACGTGAAATTTCCGTTAATACCTAACGATACACGAATTGACATTTGGCATAGACTGCGTTTACAGGTGCAAGTCTGGACGAAAAACTTGCTTACACGTTTGGTTTGTTTGAAGCTGGTATGTTTAATCGTATTTTGTGGTAACAACAAACTCTTGCTAGATGGCTCTGGTTTTATATCTTGCGAAGATGGTACGATAAAAGTGATAACGCTATTCAACCTAATTTGAAATGTCTGAAATGGTTTAGCCGCTGTGATTCTCACGATTCTTCATCAACGTAACTCGGATCACAAGATAAACACGGAATATATCGTAAATATACTATCAACTTTTGATGATAACAACGTTGGGAGTATAGACCATGAGCAATTTGCAAAAGGCACGTGTCAAGCAATAATTTTTTAAATTAGCATGTTGTTGCGTTGTACAGCAATTTTTTTGCCAATTTGCACTCGCTCTCCCAAATCCAGTAAAGTCCAACGTGTTGTTGTTCTTGGCTAGTCGTTAGTTTTCGTGCTGGGCCAAAGCAAGCTGTTCAGTCAATTCCCTTTGTCAAAACGAGAATCTGTCAATTGTGATCTAAAATCCACAAGGATTTAAGGGTCAAATTCCCTCGCGTTTATTGCTTTTTTGACGTTTTGTTACTAGGTGCTACTGCTCTGTCATTATGGATTGAGAACTACGTCACCAAAGTTGGTGGAGATGAAGATGAACCACTAAAACAAGGCGGTACTGACAAGCTAGATATTTTTTTATTTTAACTTAAATTAGATGTGCTTGTAACCCCACAAAGTGATAAGTGGCCTATTGTACTTTATATCATGCGTGGCATCTCAGATTATGTACGAAGAGTTGCATAGATTGAGTCCCCTAATTAGTGTAGGTACATAAATTAACATCTGTAACGCCACCAGAGAAACTGAGTACAACTGACTTTACTGAAACATGGTCTATTGACACGTGCAATCAATATTATAACTTCAGTAAGTGCAGCATTCAGTAAGTGATTATTAACTATCATTCAAAGCGACATTTGCTCCTTCCGTGTTTTGTTGTATACGGGAACAATTCCGTATCACTGATGCCTTCTACAACGATTCTCTTGGTATCCAACAATTTGCAGATACTCTATTGGTACTTCTTGTTATTCTCTTATCAATTGAAAGTTCTTACTTTTACTATTCTTAGAACGGTGAAATGAATTGCTTTAGCACAATTGTTTCACAAGGAAAGAGTGGCAATCAATTTTACTTTTCTCATAACAAGTTATTCGTAATTAAAACAATAACTGAAGGAGAGAAGAGAGCACTCTTGGATATCTTACCACCGTATATTGAGGTAAACAATCAATATCAAGTTCTTTCCAATTTCGATTCAAAATCCTAGTTCAAACTTATCAATGTCTAGTTCCTCAAGAATAACAGAAATACTCTTCTCCCTAGAATTTATGGCCTTCATTACTTGACTTACCCACACCAAAGTTTCAATTTTGTTGTGATGGAGAATGTATTTAAAGTAAGACAAAATGTGATAGATAATGTTTATGACCTGAAGGTATGCAACATAGAAATTTTGTGACTTTTTTCTTTTACTTATCGAAGGTTTTATAGGGATCATATGTTGGTAGAACTAACAAGGGCACACCCTCAACAGTGAGAAAAGACTTAGATTTCAGTCATGTCTTACGGTTAGGCAAGAAGCGCTCAACATTGGTTAAACAAATAAAACGAGATGTTCACGTGCGCCATACATTTTAACACTCACATGATAACGTTGTTAGTTTTTGGCTTCCAACGACATTATAGATTATAGTCTATTGGTTGGGGTACAAAATGGAGATGGTATGGGCTTCAAAATTAATGAAGATATGGATGAAGAGTACGGAGAGTAATACACTTATGAATTCATTATTAATCTATTTTTTTTAGTGTTCAAAGCACTTTCTTTTCACAGTTTCAGACAGCATTCGGTGGTGTATCATCTGTCTTAAAAAGTGGTAAGAGCCCTGATACTACTTTAATTTATTGTACTCAAAAAAGATCTTGGATCTAGGCTCTGCTGGGAATGAGACTTATTTTTTTGGTATCATTGACACTTTTGTAAAATGGCACTTTCTAAAGAAGACTGAATACTCCATGAAGTCAATGTTACATAACGCAGAAGAGCTTTCAGTTAACCCTCCAGATAAGTATGCTGAGAGATTTTTAGCATATGTTACAAATATTCTCACAAAGGAAAAGATAGCAAATGATAGCACTGTAGCTGATTTTGTAATTGTATAAACAACTCAAGGTTTTTTCCTTGCCAGCGTTGCACAGTTTGATGAATTGATAGGTTTTGTTTTGATTTTGATGTGACTCCACTAAATTTCACGCACAACAAGTGCTTGCACCAATAGTGTCAGAGCTTTAAAAAATGTGGTACACAATATTTTACCAAGTGCCTTATTAGTGCAATTAAGTCCCAAAATGGCGTTTGTCTTTCATGCAGCAGAATTCTTTCTGGCTTGCTAAGATATACATTTATGTGGCTATGACGCCCTAGTAATGCGTGCATACACGTTGAGTATCTTCGAGCTGTTGTTGACACTTATCAGCGAAAAGAAAAAACCGAAGCACTGAGTTTGTTGAAATTTTTTATTTACAAGTACAAGTTGCGTTTTCGCTCTTTTTTCTTAAATTTAGAGTTCACCGCCTTTTGAAACACGTCGCCGTTTTGGTTCAGGTTCATCTTCGCTTTCACTTTCAGAAGCAGAATCATCGCGTGCACGTTTAGAGCCTAAAAAAAACGAGAATAAGCAAAAAATCCAAGGAGTGAAAAAAAAAACCAAAAAACACTTACTTCGTCGATCTTCGCTCTCTTCTTCATTAGATAGAGCATCACTTCCAGACACATCATTGCCATCTTCAAAGAGTCGCTTACGAACACCATCAGTCTGTTCATCTTCAGTATGATCCTTCGATCGTCTACGTCTGCTTTTTGATGGAGATTTGTGTCCCTTTGTCATCTTTTTGATTGTATCGATAATAGTAAAATACGGGTCATGAGCTTCTACCCGCTTATTTGCTTCAATACCCTTTGCTTGTTCTTGAACATATTCCAATCTAAGAAGGAAAAAAAAGTCAGAAAACAAGCCAAAGATCCAACAACAAAAAAAAGGAGTCCATGTTTGTAAAACGTTTCGTACAGGTATGCTGCGCTAGGCGGATCAAGCTTTGTCAAAAATATTGTAGCACCCTCTCCGAACATTGGTAAGTTGTTAGGGAATGACTCAAATCCATAAGATATCAGTTTTCGGACTAACGTAAACAAAGATTGTCGCATGTCCTAAAAAAAAAAAAAGTCAGAAAAACCGCCTCTACCAAACGAAAAAGAAAAAAAAAATAGTACCTGTGATCTCTGGTTGGCAATACCGTAAGTCGCTGCAATGCGTGAGCATAGGTCCTTCCATCCAGACCATAGCTTATCAGTTGCTTCTTCGGTCATATTACTATCCTCAGAGCGTGCTGAGACATCATCATAATGCTAAACAAGCCATCAGTTTCAAAACCAAAAAAACCAATTTTTTTTTTGTTCTCGTAAACACAAGTGTAGTTCACGGTGACGTACGCTTGTAAGGGCATCATATACGTGTTGGTATTCTGTATTAGTTACTTTACTCTCTCCATTGTTGATATCAGTCTCCTCAGTTTTGAGGGAAGTACGCAATCTGCTCAAAAAGACACGGACCAAGTCGGCCATTTTAGGGTGCTCTGGAAATCTATTGTACTGAAGGATGATCAAAGGTGCAAATTGCTTTGCAGGGAATCCTTTGTATAGAACAGATCGACAAAGGCAAGCCAACATTGTGTACTTTCTAAGCAAGACATAAGAGACAACAACAACAGAAAAGTAAAACCAAGAAAGAAAAAAAAAAAAGAAGAAGAAAACGCACGTCTGGAATGGTACTTCATCGTCATCTCTTAATAGCAAATCCTCAAACATAAACTTCTCAACATCAGCCAAGAAACCATCACTCCAATCTATCGTCAAACGATACAGTGTAGAGTCAGCATTGTACTGACTGAAAGTGATAGACAAGTCTGAGCATAACTTGAAGATGAGCTCCTTCATCTCAAGAGATGTGGACTTTGCAAAGATATCTTCGCAGTAATGAGCCAAATACTGCGCAATACCTCTTAAATGTTTAGTTTGTTCGCGTATTATATCTTCATTTTCTTCTTCTGGATCAACAAGAGATATTCCCCACAAGACACGAGAAAAAGCAAACTTGCAAGCTGCAGCAACAACCTATTTTCAAAACGTGAGAAAAAACATAGAATGTCATCGAAATTGAGCTCGTACCTCATCAGGAATAGGTCTATCAGCAGCCTTAGCTTTAAGTAATCCTTCTACCTTGACGTAGACACTATCTTCTTCATCAACATCTGTAAGATGGCCAAGCCTGTTGTATGTTTCAAGACACATGAGGCGCTTCAAAGAAATCTCAAGCTCTTCCATATTTTCGCCATCCCACAAGAACCCAATACCAGCATCCTGTGCTGTTTGGGTTGACTCATTAATAGGGTCTCCCATTGCATCAAGTATTTGCTAAATGAAAAGATTAGAGGCTAGAGTAAACGCAGACAAACAAAGAATTCAGAAAAGCAAAACAACAAAGCAAAAAAAAATCCAGGTTAGTTCCTGTCACGTACATCCGATAGGTGATCACTCAACTTAGTTACCATTGTTTTAAATGATGACGTAATCAATGTAGAATGTTTGGATGTGCTTAGTTTGCGAAGCAAGAACTCGTACATCTTTGAAATTGCTGTGAAAACACGCTCATCAGTGCTTTGACTAACAATACTAGCAAGACGTTGTAACAACTTGTTCATAGCCTACAGTTAAACGTTTTAGTATGAATGATGGCCGAAAGCCGTTGAGCGAGTACTACAAAACCAAAAATAAAGAGATACGTACAGTACTGGATACACTTTCAAAAGTATCGACTGGTAAAAGTTCAGGAATAGCAAGGAGTTCAATGAGTGTTTCTGCACTTGCTTTTGTCTTGAATTGATCGTAAAGACCTGGAAGAGCTTTTGCGATAGCAACACTGGCGTCAGCAATAATATGACTTTGCTAAAAGACGAGGTAAGTAAAAAAAATGAAGCCAAAAAAATTGAGAATGATTCTGATCTTTGTTCGTACATCTTTCTTTTTTCCTCTTGAGTTTGACCCAGGTACAATTCTACGTCCAAGAGATTTACCCATAGCATTAACAAGAATACGTGCAAGCACAGTCAGTTCATCAGACTCCAAACCACCTTGACGGCTACTCAAACCCAACAATTTCGTCATTTCTGTAAAATCTTCAAGAGGTTCAAATTTTCCCCACATGGCTAAAAATGCATAAGAAGTCGAATAATCCAAACCAAAAAAGTATGATATCGTCTACACCGCGCCTACGTACCATCTACAACATATTGAGGGCGGTCAGGATGTCCTGAGTTCTCACGAATGACTTCAATCAACTTGCGAATACTATCTTCGTTATCAAGTTGCTCTGTGAATTGGTAGTTGATGATAAACTCAGCAGCAGCTGAACGGACTCTGGCGTTTGGATCGCAAATGTAACGATGTACATCATCGATTTGCTCTTCGCTAAGGATATCATACTTAGATAGAGTACCACACAGCTTGATAGCTTCGACACAGACACTGTAATCCTTGAAAAAAAAGATAAGCAAAAAAAAACTACGTCAAAAAAAAAAGCCAAGTGCTTGTTTTCCCAATGACGTACAACATCGTTCATCATCTGTAATAATCTCTTGTGGAAATATACAATAAAATTAGCTAGATGAGATCCAGTAACCAGTTCCTCAACACCAAATAATCCATTGACAGCCTTGATACAAGCGAGTCTGACAGAAGATTCTCTATCGCTCAAAAGCCAACCAAGGTACTTTGTGCACTCATCCCCAATGAATAGAATAGGGTAGTCTTTTACCCAACCACCAAAACTCTCAACACAGTTGGCTCTGATCTCTGGATTCAAATCACGGTAACGGTGAGTGAAGATTTGCTAAAAAAAGGTGAGTTTCACTTGTAGATCTATAAAAAAAAAAGGGAGCGAATGGATACTTACTTTGTATAATTGTTGAAGGCATGTATCGACTGTTTCGATGTTTTCTTCAAGCTCATTGACTTTATCGGATAGATCTTCGATCACATCATCGTCTCCGTTTCTCTAAGATGCGTTAGCACAAATACAAGTATGTGGCATGATCCTGAGTACCTTTTTCTTCTCATTGGAGAGTTTTCTGGAGAAAGTATCCAAAGAGCTTCTCAGGGAGTTACCAACTGTCAAGAGAGCAGTACCGAGATATAAAGCAGCAAGCGTGGCTGTGTGTCTGAAAGCACGGATCTCTGATCTAAAACAGAGGGTGAGATTCGAAATCAAACTTTTCAGCAAGTGGCTTCCGCATAGGGCTTTCTACGTACTGTGATACTGCAATGAGCCACGCTACGATAGTTTCGAGCATGTAATCATCATAGAGAATCTCTCTGGAGCATACATTGACCAAACGCCTCCAGAAATCGGCGAAACTCGTTTTGAATCGTCTGAATGCAGCTTTACGGGATACAACAGGGTATTCACCACGTTCCTACAGCGCATAAGCGTACAAGCAAAAATGGCGCTACTCGCTCCATAAAAAAAATAGCGTACCGTCTCCATAGCGTCATCTACGAGGTCTTCTTTCAACATAGTTATGATTGCTTCATCTGTGAGTGTAATACTCTCCTCAGTTATCTTTGCTGATGAACCGGAAGACTGGAAAAATACAATTAGTTTTTATCCTATTCTACTATTCAAAAACAACTGAAAACGCACTCTGATGACAAAATTAATAATTCTTGTAACGGCTGATTCCGGTTCTTCTTTGTAATGTTCAACAAGCTCTTCAACGGCCATTTGTAGAGAGGTGTTGTTACCGAGAACTACCTCTGGAAGCGTTGTAAGTTAATGGAAATCTTCAAAATAGCGTGTAGATCAAAAAACCGTGTAAACGGTTGAAATTTTTGATAGAACGGATCTAACGCACCATATAGCTCTGAGTCTCCAAGTTCTGAAATGTCAGATGCTTGAGAACTCTAATTTGATGTTAAATTGGCTTCAAGCACGTTTGATTGAGCGTACGAGTTGTGGTTTTGTCTTTTTTGGTTTAGAGCTCTTCTTTTTGGCCTTCAGTACTTTCTTTGTTGGTGCTTTCTTCTTTTTACCTGCTGTGGTAGCTTTGCTGACCTTTGCGCGCTTTTTGGCGCTGGCTTTTTTTGGTGTTTTTACAGCTTTGCGCTTTCGCGTTTGCTGTGCCTTCTTGGCTGTGTTCTCCTTTTCTAGGTCCACTCTTTGCGTACGTAAGTTAACCGCGTAGATCGATATTTGTTGTTGTGGAACACACTACGTACAACCTAGATGAACGTCTACGCGCTGTGCTCATTTTGCGTTTAGAAGATTGCTTTCCCGCTAGAATTAAAAATTATGGCGCCAAAGGAAAAGTTGACTTATTTCACTCTAACTTAAACTGTATAGCCGTTACAGAATAGAATGGCGGTTAAAATAATGTTCAATCCGAACTCTCAAGTTATACGGAGCACAAATAAAAACGTTAAGGAATAGAGTACACTTTGTTTTATTGTGGAGGCGTAGAGCCAGTTTCTGGCACGTGTTCTACATCTTGATTTCCAACTTGGTCTTCAATATTGGTATCTACATTGTAGATTAATTTACTGATACGTATCGTGAATAGGTACGTACCAACATCAATTGGTTGATTGGTATCTACGGTTGCAAAGGGAATATCAACACTTAAAATTTTTACGGGAGCAGCTTCCATTGCTGCTTGTAAAGCTGGATTACTCAGCGGCTTCCCTATGGATGAACCTACATGCTATTAATACAAAATAGCTTAGTAACAAACGCACCTGGTTCGATATTCACATCCAAAATAATGTTTCCTTCATCATTTCTATGTAAATATAGTAAGCACACTTGGCTGCTGCGTAATTATTTACCTTCCACTCAAGTGAAGCTTCACAGCTTTATAACTTGTTTCAATAACTCCTGTTATAAGCGTACGCAAATTCCAAAGTTCTTCAACCGAAGGGATTTTACCTCCATCAGCGATAATGGTGCCTTTCAATCCATCTGAAACATCTACTGCTTGTATAGCTATCACAGCCTCAACAGGTGTTCCCACTTGCTCTACATTATCTATAACAAAGCTTTTTCCTATCACAGGCGTATTTGTGCGCTCTTCCTCTTCTACTGTTGTTGTACTTCCATAGGAAGCCAGATACTCGATATCAGCACTTTTTGTCTCAACATCATTCTTATCTGTTGCTTCAAAGTCATCACTGTTTGTTCCAAACTCGTATGTACTGACTAGTTTTGAACTACTTGGATTTGGTGTAGGAGAACTGCTGCTATACTGCCGTTGAGAAGGAGGCAATGCTTTGCCACCTGTCATTACCATCAAATTTTCCACTTCAAATCGTAGTTCTATCTCACAGTTGTTACCCACTCTTTTTCTCTCCATAGTTACTCCAGAAGCTTCCAGCTTTATATTCCCAACAAAGGGATTGTTCCATCTGAATGAAAGAATTTTAGGTGGGATTTCGCCTTTAAGTTCTGCTGGAGTATAAGAGATGATACCCTTCGTTCCCAAACCATTAGAACTTGATCCAAACTCTACCATTTCTCCAATCCCAATAGATCTTGGGCTCTCCATGCGCCATATACCTTGCAAATGGCGTTAAACGCAAAAAAAAGTAAGGAAAATTGTTCGTCAGGTGAAAGACTAAAGTACCTTGTTTGAGGGTGTGGTCACATCGCAAGAGTTTAGATGTTGTGTGATTTATAATACGTACAAGAACACTTCTTCCTGATTGCTCTAATTGCACTTTCCAGCCTTCATAAACAGTTGGTACCTAAAAACCAGTTTAAGCGAAAAACCGTTTAGCGCTTAGTGTACCCTTTGAATTGCCTTGTGTTGACCGTCTTTTGTACCAATGTTTGGATCGCGCACTGTAAATTTTACTTGAAGATGGCCCTCTACAATTTGTCGTTAGCGTGTGTCAAAGGATTATCTGATACGTTTTGACGCGAAATATAACGTTTTATGATCAAGACACTTATCATAAAAATTCTGTAAAGTGGTGACGTGCCTTTAACGAACCCATTTTTTTCTATACAATACGCGTCATTGCAAAGGCGCTCAACGAAAGGTTTACCAAAAACTGTATTCGAGAACTTAAAGTTGAACGCTTCTTGATCCTGTGAGGGTTTAACGACGCCATAGTAATGCAATACGCACGTTTATGCTATAATCAACATGACCAACAGCTCCTCGCGCAAAACGGCAACTCATTACGCCAAACTCACCTGTGTGGCCAGGTTCTATTACTTCCGGAGGAAACTAGCGATAGAACGTTATACTCAATAAACCCATCGCAAATATCAACGTACCTTACGCCATTTGCCCTGTTGCAACATAAAATTGGTGCGAAACAGCGCGTCATCGGTTTTATTTTCTATAGTAACGCAAGCGCTTCTATTGGCCTTTTGAATCTCAGTTTTCCAGTTAGACTCTTTCTAGGCTTTGTTTAGTGCAAATGGTAATCCGTTTAACTGACTTCTTCTTTTTTTTGTTTTTGTGTCTTATAAGGCGCTGAACTACTTCGCGGACGTTCCCCTGGAATGCTCATTAATAATAACGCCTCACCACGCTCCTTCAACTGGAATAAGTGATTGCGAAGTTAAGTACTGTACAAAAATACGTGTATTTTTAATCACGTGCAACACTTATTATTCACTAGTTATATCCTCTAATGGCTAAGTCAACCATAAATCGATAGTGCGCAACAGTTGGGCAAGAGTGGCGCACTGCGCTTTGTCCGTGATAACACTGTATTTACACGTTCTCTTTAAACAATTGTCAATCAAAACTGCGTTGTAATCATCTACTGTTAGCAGTTACACTTTCCCAATCACGGTGTTGCAGATTCAATGAGTGTAACTACTTTTAAGAATTGCACTCGTTGTTGTACTTAATTAATATAAACTCCTTCTATGTGATTTGAGAAAATACGTGAGAAGAACAAAGCTACAGTGCTTAAATTACGTTCATATTGGAAAAGCAAAGACGACTATCATGTTACACAAAAGATATGCTAGATATCTAGGTGGCAAATACCGTCTGGTCTCGATATCGGTGTTCAGTCCCTATTCAAAAGTCACTCCAAAGTTTGTAACCACCTGGATAATGACTGGAAAGTTTTTGTGACAGCGCACCGTTTGGACCGATAAAAATCGAAAGGAGCATCCTTGACAAAAGTTCATTTTTCGGCTTTTTGCGTGCGTTTACGGACCGGTCTGCTCATTTCGGCTCTGAACAGCTTTAAAATCATTGTTCACAACAAGCTCAGGATCTTCGGTTATTACAATACTGCTTCTTGGGTTCATTTTAACTGTACTTGCACTTTGAAAATAAACAAACTTTTCAATACAAAATAGTTTACAGTTTAACCGTTTTAGTGCTTTTTCTTTCCTATTGTCTTATTCAAGTTTTACTAATATTTCCTAGAACTTTTAGCAGATCTAGCAAGAATTGACACTTCTGTCAAGTGGTGTAGATCTATCACAATGTGAACTATTTGCGCGACATGCCGTCCTTCATATAACTTACTAGCGCCTACCCCGCGCTAACGAAAGCACTCTCACAGCATTCAAACAGAAAAGCAGGGATAATAGCGTGAAAACCTCCCAAAACACTATCAACACTGCTGTAGGCTTTGCAAACACAGCCAGGTGTCAATTTATATGTAAATATGTAAAAAATCAGTCTGTGGTTTGCTCTAACTGTAGGCAGTTTCAATATCCTAGTTTCATGAACATAATTTAATCCCGTTGCTGCATGTCAACAACGACAATAAAAAAAATACCCAACATCTCCTAACAACGAATGCAGTACTTTATATTTCGGGTAACGAAAACAAAGCGTTCACTTAATTAAAAAACAATAAGACTCCTTAGACGCGCTAGCTGTTATTTCAGCGTCTATTTTAACACAGAACGAAAAGTGAGTTAAAATCTATCACTGAACAAAAAACCAAAAGGAAGAAACTTCAAAACAACACAAACAAACGTAAACTTATCAAATTATATATATAAATTCCAACAACTATGGCAACGCAAAGCACAATCGAGGAAATAAAGGCAACTTTTAAAGCCTACAAAGACTTTCCCAAGCAAGGTGTCACGTTTTTTGATATTCATCCACTAATGGTATGCTCTACGCCGCAAATATGTATTGCTAAACGTCCCAGCGCACTCCTGACGAGCGGAAGAAAATGCTAGATATATTAATAAACCGCTACAAAGGCAAGCTTTGTTTAGAAGTATTATCTAACGGAAGCAGGTAAAATTGATGCTGTCGTCGGGTTAGAGAGCCGAGGATACTATTTCGGTATACCACTGGCATTTGCTCTTGCTGTGCCTTTTGTACCATTACGAAAGGTATGGTGCAGTTGAGTACCTACTTATTTAACTCGTATTAGCCTGGTAAACTACCAGGAAAGCTACAGAGCGTTTCGTATGGCACCCAATATAGTAAAGACACTATATGCGTGCAAGAAGAGGCCTTACCAAAAGGCACAAAGGTAGCTGTTATTGATGACTTGTTGGTACGTATTACAATTAGTTTACAGCACGTGCTCACATATTGCATAGGCCACAGGTGGTACTGCCGCGGCTGCTTTAGAGCTCATGAAGAAAGTTGGTGCGTACAAATTGATGTCAACTACACTTTTTTTCTGACAGAGAAAAGGTGCTGAAGTAGTCGAGCTTCATTGTTGTGTAGAATTAGTCGATCTAGGAGGCAGAAAGAAACTTGGTGACACGAAATTCCACAGCTTATTAATTTTAGAGTTCTCTAAGACGTTGTATTAAATAAACTTACATATCGAAGCGCTTGAAAGTCTGTATGTCATGTTGCTAATATCTTGTGTGAGTTTTTTTAGGAATGTTCGAGCCGTTTAAACGACACGCGAAATAGTACGAAACCCGTTACCTGTTATCTTTTGTGTTCTTACCCAACTATTACATCTTGGTTTACACCTAAACCTTGTAAAACAATATAAAATGACGTTGGATGGGGTTTTTACGCGACCCTCTACCCATTATTCCATTTCCAAAATCTAGTGAATCCAAAAAGAACTTGAACTGTATTTCATACTTTGAATGCGTCTAGACGTGGATTTTAAGAGGTCTACCCTAAATATCTTGTGTGAGTGAAAAAACGAAACTTCGTGGATTTTGGAATTAACAGACTGCCGGGCTACTTGTCGTACCCTTTCAATTTATTAACATGTTCCGTTCCACGTGTGAGACCCAATTCTTGAATTTATACACCCAAACCGTCGTTTAGTTTTTACTTACGGGCTTTGACTTTATGAGTTACCACTTTTATCTCATAAACCAAAGCTTCACAACAACCATGACAACCCAGGTCATTGCTATCTTTCTTCTCACTACGTTTGTATTCACTACATCTGCTCAAATATGCGATCCTAGTACGCCCGTTTTCATACTTCGCTGTCAAACTTGACACTTCGTGACACCTACCTTCTTTTTTTTCAGTCAGTTCAACGCTAACACTTATTAGCTGCTTCTGAGAGCGATTGTTTAAACAATGACCAATGCTTCCGTTGTTGTACTGCAGCAGCGTGCGCATGTTCATCTCGTGGAGGCTTGACTTGCCCACAAATATCAAGTACTTTCATGGCTCAATGCGATGTGTCGCTGCAATGTGGAACATCAACTGGTGAACCAATCGCTCCTGTAGAATCTACCACACCTTGTCTGCCAAGTACGCTTCTACTCATTTTCTAAACGCTAATACCTATTAGCTGCTTCTGAGAGCGATTGTTTAAACAATGACCAATGCTTCCGTTGTTGTACTGCAGCAGCGTGCGCATGTTCATCTCGTGGAGGCTTGACTTGCCCACAAATATCAAGTACTTTCATGGCTCAATGCGATGTATCACTGCAATGTGGCGAACCACAAACAACTGAACCGCCACAAGCAACTGAACCACCGCAAACAACTGAACCTCCGCAAACAACTGAACCACCACAAACAACTGAACCTCCGCAAACAACTGAACCTCCGCAAACAACTGAACCACCACAAACAACTGATCCACCACAAACAACTGATCCAACAAGCTCAGGATCTTCGGTTATTACAATAATGCTTCTTGGGTTCATTTTAACTGTACTTGCACTTTGAAAATAAACAAACTTTTCAATACAAAATAGTTTACAGTTTAACCGTTTTGTGAACCTTGTAAAAGCCATTACAACTAGAAACAATACCATTACTTTGTGGCAAAAAAACGTGACACTCACAGTTTTATCATTATATGAGATCTATCCCCACTTAAACTCTTTTTGCGCTCTACACTCCTCAGGCGATATCCAAGATTTGTCGTAACGAGCTGTAGGCCACTAAGAAAGGTCAGTAAGTAAGGAAACTAATTCATGCTAACCTCATTTTCATCAAAAATTTGACCCACTATGAACAAGTTATTATTAGCCTTCACAGCAATATAACGTACCATATTCTCCACCTACTTGTTTTAGGTAAAAACAATAAAAAGAACTATCGTACCTTGCCTCATTGTCGGGAATGGTTTTGCATTATATTGTACACATCTAAAGAATGATTAGTTTATTAACAGAAGATCATGTGTTTACTTTACACTATCATGTGATATATAATTTTTTGAATGAGATAACGATCGCCATAACTTTGCAAAGAGAAAATCTTGATCGGCGAAATATCCACGCTTTAAAGCAGTTGGCCTATTGTAGGTTAAAAAATAGTTTGTTACGCAATCTAAAGTGTACCATCTAAGAATAGTTTTTGTCATATTGAACGGAATAGCACCTTTATTAACAAATTGATTACTTTTGGTTAAATAATCTATTTACCTCTTTTAGCGCCCCACAGGCCACCCATCACCTTAATTCGTTACAATCAGTCATTAATATTTACATACCGGATGGGTGTGTTCTACATAGGCGTTGTTTGTATTGGTTGTTAAAAAAACAAAACGATGGATTCATTATTACATACGTGGATGATCTCGCATAAAATGTACACCTCAAACTTATGTCAAACACATAAGCCAGAAAAATATATTGTACCTTTGTTGCTTTGTATCCACTCCTTCACAGCAACACTCTCCCTAAATACAAAAAAATTTTCTCTCCAACCACCAAATGTTTTCCTCACCTAAGTCCTATTCTCGAATCCGTATCCCTGCCTATGGTGTCAATTTATCAATTTACTATCGATCCTTACCTAATAACAAAAGCGTCTACTTCGGGATCATCTGCTATTGTAAACCGCCAGAACATCCCAAGTATGTTTCGTAGCCCTAGATTTTAAATGAGGATCAGTTGCACAGTCGAGTATCTTGCTTGGATCTAATTCAGTATTCACTCCTATAACTTCAGCGCCAAGTGTATCTAATGTTTGTATAATACCTGACGGTACAGTGGCATCCACATAGAACCTGCACTTCCAGCTATGAATTTGTTTGAAAAAATCATCAAATAATCAATATTGATTTGATTACCCTGGTAAGTAACGCTTTACGAGTTCTACGTTGCGTATAGCGCCGATTGTGTAGCGTGGGGCAGTTCCTTAGTGCGTTAGCTTTTTGATAACCAGAGAAATTAGCTACCATAAAGCGAAAACGCAACGTAGTAGTTATGCGCCTCATCTTCGTTATTGTTAACGCTGCTACGTGATATAAAAAGTAGAATGATCACTCCTACTATTACCAAAGCCACTACAAACAGAAACTTTGGAATCTGAGCGCTTTTGTGCTTTTGGCGCATTCTGGCACGTGATTTTACACATGACTTATTCCACATCTTAAGTCAGTATTGCTGGCAAATACTTGAGTGTAGAAACAACCAAATTAGGTCAGTTACAACTTGCAACATATCCTCTGATGAAACAATTGTAACCACTATTTGTTTATTGTATGTAGTCAAAAGTAGCGTACAACAACAGAAACACAAAACCGTTGGCAACAATAATTTATTTCAAGTACTGAAAAAAACAACAGTATTTAAAAGACGTATGGGAGGATACGGTATGGTACAACCTTACAATATTCCTTCCAGTATTTACCATATTTTCCACTGCAACGAGACTCGTCACGGAAGGTTCTGTGGACCAACAAGATAACCATGTAGATGGTGTAAAAGTGAGGTAGAAGACCTCCGAAACCGCATGAGAAACCGTAAGCAGAAGACAACATCAAATCACCAACGTAGTTGAAATGACGAGAAAGACCCCACCAACCTGAAAAATATGTGTTAGTCTACAATTTTTTGGTTGCTCGGGTTTTATCCTTTAACTGGGTTAATGGCATACCTGATGTGAGGAGGAGACTCTTATGTGTTTTACCATCAGCAGTTGAGTATTCAGCCTCAATGTATGTGGCAGGTTTACCGCTGATCAATAGTTTACCATTTTCACGTCTGAATAACCAGCGTTGGTTGTTAGAGCTTCTGAAGATGTAGTAACCTAAACGCCGTTAGGATTGCATGTTAACTTAAAGACTGCTCAAAATCTTGTCTACTTACCAGTGAGGCCCCATACTAGGATAACAGCGACAGCAACAGCAGGGAGTTTTACTAAGGTAAGAAGTAAGTAAATACCGTTGATAATTTGTTTTTGTAGAGTAGCAATTCGTACCTGGGTTAGGGACTAACCAGTGACCTTGAAGAGTGTACATCATTGGTAACCATGTCAAATCACCCCAGGCGAGGTACCAACCGAAGTGGTCGTGAGAAATATCAATAGTTTTCAAATACCAGTCCTCGTAGTAGAAGAAATCCAAAACGTAGATGGCCTGCAGATGATAATAAGTAAGAGAGAAACTCGGTAGTTGGTGAGCTGTGTACGCACTTGGAAGATGTTGACAAGGATAACAGAGTTAGTTACTTCACCGTAGAGTTCGTATTGCTTAAAACCGTATGACAAGTTGATCATTGTCCAGAGGATAATACCTAAAATAAATTAAAACCAAACTACGTAAAACCGTAATAAAGTACATACCTGGGCGACCATTGTGGAATAATTTAAAGTCAAAGTTTCCGAATCTAGGGTTCATTTCTGCGCCCATGAAGAAATCGTAGATGAAGTTTCCGCTGAACTAAAGAAAGAAAATTAATAAATACGAAAGGAAAATTCCCTTTGTTAAATTGTACCTTGACATCTCCTTTGTGTGTTGGGAAGTAGATGGCTTTGAAATATGAGAACGCAGCTAGAGCGTAACCAAGGATGTTCATGAGAACAAGCATAGGACCCCAGTGATCGTAAATGATTGTGGATGATATCCAACCCTATTGTAGTTTAGGATATCATACAATAAAAAAAAGAGCTTGAAGAAAATTAAAAGTAGTTGCGTACCATGTAGATAGCGCCAAGGAAAAGAGCGTGTGTGACTATCCAGCAGTTCAATCCGTTGACTTTGTATGGGAGCGTTTTACCACCAGGTGTCAATTGACCGTATCTATACAAAGAATGGTAAGTAAGTCTGACTAATCTGTTTTCGTGAAAGATACGAAAGAAGGCCACTTACGCGATTGGTCCAGGAACTACGAGGTAAAGGACAACTAAAAGTGAATGTCAGAAATGTGTAGAGGAGGTTTTAGTACAACTGTGAGTGATGACGAGTTGTGTTGGCATTTTTGTGCGTAAAGAAAGTACGAAGGGAAAAAATGTATCTCCGCGCTGCTTTTCGTACCTTGCAAAGCATACCACATTAAATAAATCTTGGTGCTCTCCCAGTTAAGTACAGGCGTGAACTCGGCAAATAGCGCATAAACTGTGCGTTCTCCATTGAAAATCTGAACAAGTTATATTAGCGTCATAGTCAATTATGTGGATCAGTGATATTGTTTTGAAGCAAAGGCGGCAATAAAAAGAATGTTTTTCGAGAACGAACGTACTTCCAACAATGGGTTAATAATGCTACCATCGTAGTGGCGCAGGGCAATATTGAAGTACAGAACAAGGAATGGTACTGTCAAAAAGCTAATACATAGGTTAGAGTGACTGGAGTACTGTAGATTTGACACAACAAAAAACTTTTGCCTAAAGAGCACGCGCTATTGATGGCAACCAGCCACTATTTGCACTTGAGCTCGTATTATAAAATTACGTACATTATCGCGACAGTGAGAGCAGTGCCGAAGGAGACAGCGTCTTTACCACCAGCTCTTCCCCAGCGATCTTCTTTAGGCGCCTTTTTCGGCTCAGGGGAGGCGTCAGGTGACCTGCGTTCTTGTGCCAGGCGCTCGCGTTTTCTGCTACGTGTTTCCATTCTTTCTGAACGCGTACAAAAAAAACAACAAAAAAAAAAAGGATAAAGGCAAGAAGACTTTAAGTCAAGTTGTCTCGAGAAATTAGCTCGAATTTGAAAAGCCATCCAAGGTGAATTCACGGCGTTGGCACTACCATGAATCCAACCAAGGACGAAAATATACCTGAATTGGTTCAAACTGGCGAAGAAATCAATGCTGTAGAACCTACTACAGAAAACACTGAAAACGGTGTCAATGGACTAGATAGTGTAGATGAAGCGCATTCCGAGGCACCAGAAGGCGATGTGGATGAGAGATCGTTTACCTTTTCTCTACACGTAGAGACGCCGGCGCAGCCAATCATCGTAAAAGTAAGGCGTAATTACGCGAAGCGTACAGTTAAAAGCGTGAGTTTAATGTTTTTTCTCACAGGTCAGCTCCATGGACACCGTGCAGGATGTTCGCATATTCCTATTGGAGAGCCCTACTACTTGCTACATTACAGCGTATCATTTAGAATTTAATGGCGAGCGTCTGCATGACTTCATCGAATTATCCGAGATTGAAGGTCTACAGGATGGTTCTAAGGTAGTTATGGTGCAAGGTACGCCTAATATTCAATTTGACATTAACAAACAAAACGCTACCGATTTACTGTTAAACCTTTACCAACACAAACTGATGCGTCGTGTTAATTTTTACGAGTGTATACTCTAAATGCAGAAAATACGATTTTTTACGTTTTCTTTAGACGACTACAATGAACGCACTGCGCGTGTGCACTTGAGAAGATTGCGAGAGCTCCTCTCTTCCGTCAGAGAATCACGTCCTACACTGTCACTTTTCTCGGCTATACGAGGTCAATCACCAAAGCCTAAAGCAGATAAAGAGTTCAGTATCACAAGCAAGAAGGCAAAGAAACGTGAAAGGCACGCTTTAAAAAAACCAATAAGGCTTCACATTACATTTTTTTGACTCGTATACCAAAATCGCGGGAAATTCTCATTAATTTTCTACAGGCAACGACAATCCCAACAAAACTGGACTGGCAAACTTCCACTCACTTGTGATTCATTTTACCCTGACAACGTACGTGCAAACTGTTGTACAAGCACATAGTCTTTCAAAGTGTCTTGAAAAACGTTGACTTGCAAATATTACTCACTAAGAAACAATTAGGTATGGGTGTACCCTACATGCATTAAAAAGTTGTGCTTCTCAGGCTGGAATCCTCCACCAGGTAATAGACGCCTAAGAGGTGATCTATTTTACTTGGACATTGAAACAATTGAAGGCGAACGTCTTAATATCACTGCATCCACTAAAGGTAAGTTATGAAATCTTTTTTGTCACAAGTTCATGTCACGAACATTTTATTGAACTCAGATATTCGTTGAATTATTTATACGCAAATTTACTTATTACTGCCCAAGGCTTTTTCGTAAACGCAACTAAAGGAAGTTCATTCTCTCCTGATCCTGCCACAAGACCTCATCGCGCACATACCCTTGTAGACCTACTTCGTGGTGTACGTATAAACTATTTAAAGAACATACGATGTCTTTTGTTGTACCAATATTAGTTCATGACTAATTTTTTGATGTTTAGGCAAGCTCCAAGTTTTTCAGCAACTTTGATGAGTTGGTACAACTTCATCACCAATTACATCCTTTCGAGCTTGTAGAAGTACCTTTCTATGTTGGAAACCGCTGGATAGCACCAACACCACAACACGAATACGACTTACACCAAGCTGAAGAGATGATCTTCAATGCATCAGAAATTGAGCACAAGTACGTTGTCACTTATTTTTGACATTGTCACGTTTCTTTCATTTTGTTTAACATACACTTAAGTATTATGGGACATGTACGTGACTGGAATGAGGAACTTCAAGTCGCTCGTGATCTACAACGTGGACAAATCAAAGATAGTATTGTTCGTGACCGTGTCATTTACAAAATCTACACAGAGTTCGTAGAAGCAGCAACTAAAGGAGCAATGTGCGTTTGTGAATAATTGTAATATTGCTCGTTATTTTGACACTTTTTTCTCAAGGGAAGTTGTGAATGGAAATGTTCCACCAGTGAACCCTCAAGATCCTGAAAATCTTGGCATGTATGTGTACAACAACATCTTCTTTAGTATCGCAATGCCAGGTGTACAATTGATACCAGATACTGGTGTATACGAGGACCTTTACAAGGCAGCCAACAACGATATGTTGTGCGCAAGATACTTTAACAAAGCCGTACGAATTCCTTTCCGTCTTTGTCATACCTGACCTTTTGCAACAGGATATTGGAGGCTTATACACACTCGCTACTGCTATAGTAAACTACAAAGGAAGACGTATTGTAGCACAAAGCATCATCCCAGGCTTGTTTACAAGTACGTTGTTTGTACTAAGGATTTATTCACGTCAGTCTATGACTAATGTTTTTTTTAAGGCTTGTTCAAGGATGATACTCTAAACATCTCTTATGGATCTCTTGATTACGGAAGAACAGTCAAACATGATGACAAGATACATGAGTTGATGGGAAAAGCAGGTAAAAAGCTTGGTATGAGAGAAACATCTGTATCAGACAAGGATGGTAAAACTCATACACTCGCTTGTGCCGTTGAAGCAAAAGTGCGTCTTCATTTATATTTTGTTCTTTTTTTTTTTTTCGTTGCATTTGATCTAATGGTTGTTGTAGTGCATTAGAGGTATTGATGACAGGATTTATGTCATGGAACTTGTCCGTACTACTTGCAAAGATGTAAACTACCTTGGTGATAACAACCGTGGTTGTATTATTCGTCCAGAGCTTATTGAAGAGTACAAGCAATATACTGTTAATAAACAAAAAGAACAGAGATTAAAGGAAAAAATACAAGAGTGGAAAAATGACCAAAATTCAGTACGTTGTTTATCCTCAATATGTATGGTTTATTTTCATTTTTTGTGACTCTCCTCCTTTCTTCAGCAAGAAAATGGTGGTTCCTCACTTGCAGGCGCTAAATTCGATCCTCAGAACTACAGTTTGAATAAACTTGGTCAAAACAATAAATTACCAGTTGACAAGAAGAAGTTGCTTGAAGGAGAAAAATTCGAAGGTACAAACCACAAATATTTGATTTCTTGCTTTTTTCTCAACCTTGTGTTTTTGTTTTGTTCCTTACTCGATGTCACTAATCTTTTTTGTTTTCTTAGCACCTGAGATTTGGCTCAACCCTAATGTATTCTGTGAGTGTAAGCTTGAAGGTACTGATGAGGAGAACAAAAAAGATGAGGCCAATGCTAAAATGCTTGGTAAATTTTTGATTGAAGTACTCATCCCAAAAACGGTACGTGACTAAAACACCCGAAAACACGAAAAAATACTTACAGTCTTGTCACTAGATCGCTGAAGAATTGACTCGGTCTCAAATGCCTATTGATGGTCAGACATTGACTACCTTGCTTCACAGTAAAGGTATTAATTTAAGATACCTTGGTTACATTACAAAAATGTGTGATGAAACACCAAGAGGCAATGGCTTGAAGGTACAATCAAAAAGATTTTGTTGTTTTTTTTTCTCATGTAAATTGGCTTACCTTCCTTCCTTTAGATGCTCTGCATTCGTGAGATGGTCACACGCGCAGCAAAATTATTGTTGAATGACCTCATGTTTGAGATTCGTCCTGAACAACTCGCAGCTGTTATCACCCACTTTTTGAACTGTTTCTTTGATAGGAAGAATGTCATCAAGGGTAAAAATGGTCACAGGTACGTTATAGAGAACCTTAAAAATCATTTTAAGTTAACATTGTACTCAGGTCTGGTATTTCACCTTCAGTAGCCAATCAACTACCTGTTGATGTCAACAAACATCTACGAAGACTTCAAATCGCTGATAAATTGGGCAAAGATCAAAAAGCCAAAGACCACACTCAATCACCTCTCACACTCACCCATGACGCCATTTGGCTATGGATTCGTATTGTACGTGGTTAAACAACCTCTAGCAAACAGAAAAGCAAACAAACAACAAACTAATCCTTCTCTTAGCTTGTTGAGGATAAATACAACTACAATATCCCAGAGTACATCCCTAACGAGATATACACCCTAGCTACATTACGCTCAATCTGTTATAAATGTGGTATTCAATTATTTGCACGTAAATATGCGCTTGATTCGCGTACACCTTTCACAATGAGTGATATTCTTGATATGTATCCAATTGTTAAACACGCTGCTCCACAAGTACGTAAAACATTACAGAACTGTTTATAATGAAGTATGTTTTTGTACTCACTGTTTTTCTTTAGTGCAGCTACGAGGCTACCTTGTCTGATATGGCAAAACAGTGTATAACTGATAACCGCTTGGATCTTGCTTTTGAACGCTTAAGCGAGAGCCTTGCTATATGCCATCAAGTCTACGGACCAATGAACCGTGAAACAGCTCAATGCTATGCGTAAGTTGATATATCTTTAAACTTGTATTTACACGCTTTCTAGTAATATGGCTATGGTCCTCTACCATGCTGGTGACTACAAACAAGCATTGCTCCACCAAGAGCGCGCTGTAGTCATTAACGAAAAAGTACAAGTACGTCACTCGTATTTTTTTTCTATTTGAGTATTCCTAACAATCTTATAGGGTCTTGACCACTTCGAGACTGCTCATGCTTATGGTAACCTCGCCTTGTTCAGTCATCACCTCGGTGATACCGAACTTGGGCTCCGTTACGTCACTAGAGCGTTGTACTTAGAAGAACTTGCCTCAGGCAACATTGATCACCCTGACATTGCCCAACATTATGTACGACAACACTTTTTTTTGTTGCAGTCACAACTTCCTCTGACGTTTTGTTTTAACAGACGAACATTGGTATGATGCTTCAAGACTTGAAGAAGCACAGCCTTTGCTTAAAATATCTCCGTATCGCATTAGCTATCCATGAACGTCTTTCTGGAACCGAATCTATTGCTGCAGCTCAAGCGTACGTCTTTTTAAACTGTTGTTCTTGTTTTAGTGTTTTTTTTTTTGAAAACAGACTTTTTCTTCATGTTTATTGTTCGCTTATAATGTTGTTAAAGTTGTCACTGGATCGCTCACGCTTTATCTCTTAATGAGAGCTTCGGTGAAGCGCTTAAATTTGAGCGTAGAAACTACGATATTCTCATCAAAACAGTCGGCACAATGCATATTCGTACCATTGAATCCAACATCTGGTTGAAGCAAATTACAACTA
Organism: Trichosphaerium sp. ATCC 40318; assembly: GCA_038496445.1. Classification (NCBI taxonomy): domain Eukaryota; phylum Discosea; class Flabellinia; family Trichosidae; genus Trichosphaerium; species Trichosphaerium sp. ATCC 40318. Next base: position 53,327 of record JALMLS010000548.1, read on the forward strand.
GTGCCGTTGCAGAGAAGGTACGTGTTACAATATGCTTTTTAAGTCTTTATTATCTTTTTTCTTTTGGCAACAAGACACCTCTTTCTAACTGTCGTTTAGCGTCAGCAACTCAGAGCAAAGGAAACAGGAAAACGTCAAGCCATTAAGGTATGTTATTTGAAAAAAAACCTCAGTCACATCTAGATGGTGTCAATTTGGTTTTTTTCGTTATGATTCTAAGTTTTTGTTTAATTAGGGAGCTACACCATTAGCTAAAATGATGGACAAACTTGACACAAAAGAAACAGCCGCTGAAGAAGAAACAAGCACTGCTAAGAGTACTACCAAGCGCCCAGGTAGAGGACAATTATCTGCAAATGGCAACAAATCCAGACGACGAAAAAAGAATAAATCAAGACGATAAATAAGAACCCAACCAAAAAAAAGCCCAACATACATTATACAATAAGTGACGAACGCCTGTTTTTTTTTACAAAGAGCCCATGCCTGGCGAACAACCTGAACCAATTCCAATATTTGGTTGATGATTCGATTGCATTTTTTTTCAAACAAATCCCAAAGGGTATTTGGTTACCAAAGCAACTTCGATAACCATCAAACCAAACAAAAAAAAAGTAAAAATAAAAGGTCACTTCTCAGTAAACCGTTGCCTTTCACTACACAACTTGCTGGCCTTAGCACCTATTGTAAGGAATATTTACAACCTCACCTTTCAGGAGTAGTGCAACAATGAAACGGGAAGCTACAATCAATGTCAAGTTTACTTCACTGAACATTATCTGTAATAAGTGATGGCACTCTAACATCAAAGTTATAGCTTACGAATGGAATTACCAATCCCAAAACGCGGAATGTGTCAGAGTATTACAGCACCGAATTGTATTGACTTTAATTGGGCTGTTTAGACAACGCCAAACAATGAGCTTGCTTACTATTCTACAACTTCCTATAGAAATACAATACCAGATTATACATACTGATAACTTTGTGTATATTAAATGGCCACTGCTTTGCTTCCAAACGGCTATAACATCAAGGTTTGATAATAAGTTAAATAAACAAGGAAAAACTGTTAGACACAACACCATACCGCGTAAATCTATAACAACAGCTTATTTTGTGGATGGTTTACTCCATGGACCATGTACAACCAAATATATAGATGGTAGCGATTCCTTGAAGTGCGAGCACTATCACAAAGGACTAAAACACGGAAGATGGACTTGGCAGAGCCAAAAGGATAAACTATCTCAAGAATGGATATATGAGCATGGTGTGGAGGTTAAATTTACAGACTGGTACATCAATGGCCATGTGCGTACAATATCACGTGATGTTGGAGAGAATAAGCACTTTAACAAACATGGTGACCTTATTATACACTTTTTTAACGATGAGCAAGGTGAAAGACATGGAGACTACAAGCAATGGCACATCAATAGACAACTAAGATTATGGTACAAGTATAAGAATGGAAAACGTCATGGCGTACAGAGGGAGTGGCATCCAGAAGGAACAATTAAAGAAATGTATTGTACAAAGGATGGTAGGAGGCATGGATCTTATGAAGCATACTTTACAAACGGAACAAACAAAAAAGTATGTACATACAAAGAAGGATTTCTTGATGGTGAGTACAAGAGGTGGACAGACTTTGGTCATCTCGATTATCACGAGATGTATTCAATGGGTAAGAAAATACCAATTAGTACGACACAAAATATACCACAGTGCATAACTATGTAAATTAAAAATATAGCACATCCACATTATAAAATAGCAATTAAAATGCCTCAAAGATTTTGAAATCTCAAACTGTTTGAAACTGTCCCATAAGCGATGCTGCCTACCAACTAAAACTCAGCAAACTCTCCTCAACTGATACTTAATCCCTTAAAAAGAAACTTCGATACAACACGGGAAATTACACATGCGAGTAACTACTACAACTGTTATGCAAAAGCTATCTACAATCAAAAACTATACGCCCACCAACAGGTTTTAAGAATAGTAGCAAAATTAGTCCGTGTATTTCCGTGTTTGGCAGTGAGAATACGAGATGACATTGGCAATAAGTAGTGTACAGCTAGAGAAAATGCAAGGATTATGTTGGAGATTTTGTCCAAGTGTACACAGGATTTGACCCGGATTATATTCCTAATTTGAACATGTTTTTGTTCGCCTGTGAGCTAGTAGTTCGTTCCACCTACATCAACATTGCTTCAGTTATCTGCTAGCACTGTATTGAGGTATGAAAATAATATAGATTTGAGTAATGACTACCTATCGATAGTTTTTTTATTGATAATCTCGGTCAAGTCCATAGCTGTGCGGTCAAAGGACGCCTGTTATTTCCACCTTTTAAACTCACATTACAGGTACACACAAATCTTAACATGAATTTATTCTGACATAGCTAGAGTTTACAAATCTTAGCGCAAAGCGTCATTACGAGCTAATGTTTTTGATCCCAAGTGTTAACTACCAAAGCTGACGAAATATGATCCATCATCACGCTTACTGAACCCTTCAAAGCATACATGGTGAATATCTATACTTCCCCTTTCTTTTGCGTCAATGATTCGATCACGTCGTGTCATTGTAGCTACATTATCAAACAACTCACGTACTGTAAAGTACTCACCGTTCTTGGCTTCAAAATCCATTGTAGTAGCATATCCACGGAGTGTTATGTTCTTTCCATTAAATCCAATTGATTTAAACTCTTCAGGCGTAACATCTCTATGGTCGCCTGTACCCTCATCATAGTAAGAAAAGTGCTCCAATACACATTCAGTTATAGTAGCATTTGGATCAGCAACTTGATTTGCGACAAAAATACTTGTGTTTGGTATTTGGCCCATTGCGCGTTGAGATGTTACTTGTATATTTAGCATAGCTTGAGCATTATCAAAAAATGGTGACATTGTGTTCTTGTCAACTTGCTGCATTGTTTGTATTTTTGTGTATTAAATAACTCGGTGTTAACACAATTGTTAAAATCAGTTCAACGAAATTGAAACACAAAATGACTTTTTGTTTTTCTTGGTATTGAACCTTGTAAAAAAACCAACCATAAAATAGTTTCCGTGATTGTTGTTTAATAGACGTATAAACGCTGAACTTACCATGACCAAAATATACGAGTTTTCTGAGTCATTAATATCCATTCAAAGAAGTTGGCCTGAGACACAACGTTAAACAAAATACTATTACAGTGAACTTCTGTTTTAATATTTCTGACTTTATTTTTTTGGGCACGGTGAAACTAAAAAAATACATTTTTCTTGGACTACACAAGTGTGATCACAGTCACGTTTTCTTTTCAAACCAAGACATCAAGTTTTTTTTTGGTACACTTTGGGAAACAGTGTTTGTCATTGTACCCATTCTCGAAAAGATTGTACCAAGCAACTCAGCATCTTCAAGAGCTGAATGTGCACGGAAGTTTTTTAAAGAAATCTTGTAATGAATAGCCAAATCAACAAGCGCATAAGAGTGTCGAGGGAACTTTTTTCTATAATATCGCATTGTGCAAAAGACAGGTCTGTCCTGAAGTAAATCGTGTAGTCCTTGTCGCTCCAAGTCTTGTAATAACATACGCATATCAAACCTTGCATTGTGTGCTACCTAGACAACAACGACAATAAGCTGGTATAACAGGAATAAAACAAAGTTTTATGTTTTTGTTTTTCGTACTAAAGGCGAAGTTCCAACCCAAGACATGAACGAGCTAAAGATACATTAAACCAATTTTCCTCAAGAACAAGATATCACATACCCGAGGACAAAATCTAAAGTTGGCGCATGAGCCAGTTTTTCGTTACTCAAGCCATGAACAGCGAATGCTTTGGGATGAACACGTGCCTTTCAAAAAAAAGTGAGTTAAAAAATAGTTATCCACAAGTCCACTCACTTTTGGTCTAATGTATGATTGAAATAAAGCTCCTGTGCGTTTACCATTTATGAGTTCAACAGCTCCAATTTCAATAACATTATCATAAGAAGCAAAACCTCTAGGAGACAGAGTAAAACAAAGAGAAATTTGATTTGTTTCCAAAAAGGTCAGAAAAAAAAGTATCACAAAACTGTTTGGTTTAAACTTGTCACGCACGTTGATTCTACATCGAAACAAATCCATCTACCTGATGTATCTACATTCTCTACATCTTTATATACATATTTACGTTTTGGAGGTGCAATGACGATTGGTGAATCATCAAGAAGACTTATTGCATCAATTTCATCAAATAACTGAGAACAAGCCTCACGCTTGTAAGCTTCTTTTCTACAATTTCTATCTTGGCTCAACTCCCGTTGTTTCTACACATACACTCATACATAAGCATTGTATTATCAACAAACTATATCACTTACAGTTGCGAGCTTCTCTTGATCTTGCATCCAATCAGGTAATTTCCTAGATGGTGCAGGCTCCTTAAGTTTGGGCTTCTGAGGCGTTGACCATGATTCTAATAATTCAAAATGTCATTCGACGTTGTGTTAAGTAAGTGCTATCTGTAGAGTACCATTTATAGTAAGGTCTATAGATAAAGGCTGAGATGTCGGTCCAGACAGGCTTTGTGGTTGTTTATTCTTTATCGGTGATGCAGAACCGAACAAGTTACTGTATGAGCTATAAAAAGGAGTCAATAGAACGTCTGGCGTTAGTAACTTTTCTGCGAAACTACTACATTGCTGGCAATGTGTAAAAAAACTGTTCGAAAGATAGCCGTGGATTATGGTTGGAGCGTACTCTGTTCGATTATCAACCTTGTCATTCGATGGTAGCATCTCAAGGGAGGCTTTACGCTGAAACTCAGCTTCTATATCGAACTCTTGAGTCCCCAATCCCTCGTTGTCCTTTTTTTCTACCTGGTCGGTAAAACATGCTGATATCTCGTGTTGGAGTACTTACTGCTTGATCTACAGCCATTTCATCGTTTCCCACGTTAAATTCGAAGGAATCCTGTGAAGACACGTCCAACTGCGCGGTTACGTAAGTACGATAGCGTACGTTATGGACTTGCGTCTATACTACCCGAGCTAGGCTTTTCCGGTTTACCCTCTTCTAGTGGCGTCGGCTGTCGCTCCAGATCCATCATAAAATCAATGAGATCGTTTGACATGGTGTGTTGGTTGTTACATGAATCTTACAATTTTTGGCGGTCTTTCGTTTTCGTTAGCGACCTTTAAAACCGTCCCATGACACTGACAATATGGCGAATACTATCCTAGAGGCCTACTTGGATGAATTGGATAGTTTAATAGAAAATGAACAAGAAGAGCGTGATGCGGTTGCTATCACCCAAGATCTAGCCAACGTTGTCAAAAATGAAGTATTACAGGAAGATTTGAGTACAACACATTAACTTTCGAATAATCTGTAACGTAACTACCAGATTTGTGCAGTTCGCTTCTTTTACAGTCTAACAAGAGCGTCCTAAAATTCCTACAAAAGACGACAACTCCATCATTCAAACACTTTAACAAAGCCAGAGAAGAACTGTTAAGGCTCGTTAATGACTATGTAAAGATCCTTGGACCCGGTGGCGTACAAGAGTTCGCTATTGACATAAAAGTACAAATAACATTTTTATATTCAGTATTAATGATCTAACACGATCAAGGATACTTGTGTAGGTATTTTCAGGCGTGAGACACAATCGCGAGTGAGATCAGTACGTGCTAAACCGAGTTTTTTTATTTTTTTGATAATTGTTTTTCGCGCGTTTGTTTAAATTCTGAGCTTATTCTTAGGCTACGTTCTTGCCTATCATTACAATAATAAGGTATTATACTTTTATTGAAAAAAAATCAGTTAACGTCACGTGTAGGTTTAAAGTAAAGTTTTTGGATGCTGAGAAATTTGGCGTGAGAGAAATGGCTGACGTGTATCCTTAAAAAAAGACTGTTTTGGAAAGTGATTACTCTTTTTTTTCTCCATCACACCAGAACGACTTTATGTTCTCTTTGTTCTCCAGAATAACGGTAGCAAAAAGAATTTGAAGGATTTCAACTGTTTTGCTTGTTTTTTTCTTGTTTATTTTTCCTTGACGCTTTCAGATACGTGAGGGAGTTTAAAGTTGGACAATCTATGCTACAAACATTACAAGGGAATATACTAGATTTCTTGGGAATTTTGACAGAGTATTATCCTGAACACTTGTTTGATAAGTCTAAAGAAATCCAATTCTTGCTACTTGAGTCATTATCTAGCCAATTCCGATCAAAGAAAGCACCTAAACTTAGCATTATAGTTGGTAGTATCAAAGGTATGTTTTATGCTAAATAGCTACTTGAGGAATAAGCGAGGTACTCACTGACACCTGTAGGTTTACGCTCTTACCTTGTACATTTCTCCGGCGATTTTTTCGTGGATCCAAAAAATGTAGAGTTAGCATACCGTTGTATTATCAACGGTTCGTTAAATCGAGATGTGGAGGCTGTTTCTAAAAACTATAACTTACCAAAAGGCACGTGGAAGTTAACCAACTGCGTTTGTATCGAAGTAAAAATTGACATCTGTTTAGCTGCGTTGCGCTTCATTGCAAGACATGCCAGTATATTTAAACGCTACATAACAGAGCGAAGTAATATTGTTTACACTTCTATTCGACATTACTGTACCCATCGAGATAATAAGGTCAGATGGGCAGCCTTCCCTGCTCTAGAAGCTGTACTGGTACTGAACAGAAATTCCTTGTATTTTTTTTTGTTTGACTTCTTGATAGGTCCAAGTGTCAAATGAGCTCGTGTCAGGCGGTAGGAACATTCAAAGTAACATGGAGACATACAAGGTAATCGAAGGGTTTGTTAAGATTTACTAATTATTTAAAGTTCTTTATGCAAGAGTTTTGGCATGGCGTTGATTCTCAGGTGAGTAGTATAAATCAAGTGTCTATTTATATTCGCGGATTTGGTCGATTTGCTGCGCCTACTAGAAAGTTTTTGGATGTCTCTGAGGTAAAACGTATGCTTCATAAGCTGTTCTTGTATTCCGAGCGTTATTACTCCGGGTACGCTTGATTTTTTTTAGCTGACACGTGATCTCTTTATTTTTTAACGCTCTGTAACTTTTTGTTTACAACGTAATTATAGGACTTCCAATGTATTTGAAAATATGGAAGATACAATAGAACACTTGCCTAGTTTCATTAATGCATTTGCAAATATTCTCCTTGAACTGGATGATATTGAAGAGTCTTACTTGGAAAATCTTGAGCGTGTTATTGGTAAGGCTTTAATTTTGCAATTCAAGCAGTAAACTTTTGCAAAGTCTTACTGTTATGTTTTTTACAGGCACATTTTTTATGGTATTTCCTCAATTGTATGAAAAGCAACGAAAGAAACACTACGAGTACGGTTATAATCACGTGATTTTTTTTTCCCTTTGTTTTTCTGTTAAACCTTGAATTTCAGGGCTCTGGCAAGATTGTTTATATCTTTGTACTCAAAGAATGCTTCGTTAAAGAACTTACTTCGCGGTGTTGTATTTCAGGTACAAGAACTTAATTTTTGTTGGATTGATTTTATTGATGAAATGGTTAGGGCCTTACACTTACTTTCTCAAAACCGATGCCTACACGTAGAACACAGTATTCAGGTTGGTCAAATCAAAACGAATTATACAGAGAATATCAACACTTGTGGCGTAACTTCTTGGACCCAAAGACACCAGAAGGTAAGAAACGTATGTTGAATCTGGAGATAACCGTACTTTTCGTATAGATTTGAACTTCCCTGAAGACCAGCGAAAGCATTTGTGTTCAATTTTATACGACAGCTTCATGTCAGCAACATTAGAGATCCTTAAAAAGTTGGAGTTGCGCTATATTGTGCAACAAACAGACGAGCCTGATCTCAAGAAAAATGAGAAAAAAGAAGGAAAAGAGGAGGAAGCAAAGCCTAAGGCCGCTGCTGAAGGTGATGGGAAAAGTGTATGGTATATCCAATGTTAATACAAGGATTAACTCTATAACTATAGGAGGCTGCAGACGCAATGGATGTAACTGCATTACGTCCAACAAGTCCAAAGGACTTTGAACTATTTTTAAACATGGTGTCGTTTTGTAAACTCATATTACCGGATGTGCATCAAGACTTCTTTGGTAGATGGCTGTATTTACTAGGCAAAGAGATTGTTACCAAATCTAACAAGTTTCCATTAAGTACGTTGTTGTAGATATTTCAACAAACCAAAGTTAACTTTCTGTTAGTTAGCGGATTTTACAGTTTGCTCAGCGTTTGTCTAAAAATAGCGTCTTCACAGAATTATTTTGAGTCTGTGGATAATGGAGATACCCCAGTAGTACTACATATTAGTCAAAAATACTACCTACTTATAATTTAAAGGATGCAGATGACATGCAGATTTCGGAGCTTGAGAACAAAAAGCTCTGTTTTAAAATGTTCTCTAAGTTCCTTCAAGAAGTCTTTGTTCGTATCAAGCAGTACAAGGATGAACTGTTAAGTTCATGTCTACAGCTTGTATTGTCTATTCCAAAACAATTTGTACATATTCCACAGCTCATACCGTCACTTCAAATGGCGTTCAGACTTGGTCTTACGTATCAACCTCAATCAACTTTTTGCTTTTAATTTCTTTTTTTACCTTGATTTTTTCCTTCACTACCCCAGCTATACACCTATGGCTGATCTTGGGCTCGATACAATAAATTACTGGTATGTTTCACTTGCTGGTTAGGGATCAGAAGTCGTCTCACTCTTTTTGTGCAGGTTTAATGTTAAAAAAGAAGAACTAAATGAACATCTGCATAAAATCTTGCCTTTGCTGAATGATTATCTTCGCCTTACTGACACAGAAACTGAATCAGCTGCTTTGGGACAAAAAGAGGATATGGAGAAAATTGAGCAAAACAAAGCAGCGGAAGAAAAGAGTGAACAGTACGAAGTCAAAATCAAAATCTTGAAATTGTTGGCAAGATTTGGAGGAGATAACATTAACTTGATAAAAGATGTCAACCTCTCTTCAGTGCGCTTTTACTTAACAACCTTCATCCTGGTTTACTGAATTTACCACTGTTACTGACGCGTGATTTCTATAGGATTCAGATTCAGCTATGGCATGGGATACAGTCAAACGTGTTGCGTTTTACCTTCCATTCCAAAACTTAAAACCAAAGTTGATGCTTGACGAAATGTTACCTCGTATTACTGAGCTTGCAGAGGTACATTCCACTTATTATACCACTCATTGCTCATTATTCCTTGTAGAACTCTAGCGACAGACAGACAAAGGTTGCTGCGTGTGAATTGCTCCATTCACTCATACTATTAATGCTTGGTAGCAACGCAAAACCTAAACCTGTACGACCTTAACTTTTTTACTTGTCTCTGTTTTTATAAAGTCGTAGGATCCTTTGTTTAAGTTGTATGGGAAACTATTCCCTGCAGGTAATATTACCCATCTAAGTCAATACCAAGTTTCTCACATACTTGTAGTTATAAGACTCGCTTGCGATGCTGAGCAAGTGGCTAGACAACTTTTTGAAGCATTGACAATGCAACTCATTCATTGGTTTACTAAAAATATGAAATTTGAAAACCCTGACACAGTAGCATTACTAGACTCAATAATAGAAGTAAGTGTTGGCAGCAACTAAATGGAAAATATGTATGTTTGTTAACCTTTTCGTTCTAGGCTGTTGGTGATTCATCTAGCTCTGGATTACGGGATTTCGCTGCTAAATGTCTTGCTGAGTTTTTGAGGTGGTCTATTAAACAGAGAACAAAAAAGGTACTGGCTGAGTTTTATGAAGTGTTGTTTTCATTGTTCTTTTTTTGTCTAACTCATGTGATTAGCAACAAAAAGATAATCCGTTTAATGCACTTTCTCTATTCAAGAGACTTTATAGTCTTGCACAACATCCTAACCCTTACAAACGCCTCGGATGTGCCCTTACTTTCAAGGTACATTAATACCGTTACATGCAACAATAACTTATCGGTCTTTTTTAATGAAGCAACTTTATCGTGTTTTCCGAGAGGAGGAAGCCCTAGTTGACCAATTTGTATTGGAAATGGCTAGTATTATGCTTGTAAGTATGCGTCTTGCTGCAACAGATCCAGATTCTGTTGGTACAGAGAGATTAGTCGGTCAAGTCCTTGAACATCTTGGAAAGATATTAAAACACTACAGAAAAAAGTTACTAAAACCTAACCCAAAACGTCGCATGCACAAGAACCTAGTACGCTCTTTTTAATTTACTTTATCTAGCTTACGTCTGCTGTTTAGATAAAATTTGTGGATTGGCTGTTCAAGGAAGTAGGACGCCAAGAAGAGTGTGTTAGGAGGACGGCATTTTCTTTGTTCCTTACTCTTGTAACAGCTATTCCAGGCACGTGTTTTTCAATCATATCCAAATAATTTTGTTTACATTCGTACAGAGGTTTCAACGCCAGCAGATTGGCTAGAAAGGAAGGTAACATCAAAAGGAAGTGCTTGGTTAGTAAAAATCTTTGAAGAGGACCTCATTGTGCGTTACATGTTTCTCTTCGTTCGAAAACTGACTTGCTTTTAACAACAGCCGCTCGATCCCAACACTATGAAGTATAGTCTTGCTATTAAGTCTCATCAAAGAACAGCTGGTTGTATGGATGGGTATGTTTGGATTCTATCTCATAAGATGATCGATCCACGACGTATTTTCGGAAAAGCAGAGGTAGAGTCCACGTTTAAGTTTATTGTTTTACTTACGCTGTTTTTTATAAGGGTTCTTCAAAAGTTGTAATTTTAGCACGTGATTTCGTAGCCAAGCTCGCTTCAGTACCATCTTCTCATGATACATTCAATTCATGGACTTTAACAGAGGTGGCGGAGTATAATAGATATAAATGCCAAGTATGTAGAACAAAGCAATTTGCCGAGCAAAAACTGCTTTTAAATCTCAATCTTTTTTTTTTGCTTTCACTTTTTTGTCTAATACAAGAACATAATTAGGTAGTTTCACGGATATTCAAGCTATTCATTATATTCGTTGAAAAGTATAACTATGCAGATAAGCTTGCACGTGCAAAAATATTTGATAAAAAGTTATACACGCTTCTTTTCACGTGTATGTTGGCTCCGCAAGATATTGGATTCCAACATGATAACCAAGAAGAACTAAAAAAGTTAATGATGATTACAACAAAGCTATGCAAACTACTATCTAAGAATCTAAGCGAAAATTATAAGAAGATTATGATAGATTCACTTCGTGTTGTTCTATCAAACCCAGAAAGAAATATTACAAATGTTCAGTTTGAGCATCCTCATTTGAAGAAGAATAATGAAGAAACTCGTTGTCTAGTATTCGGATACATAGCTCTACATTCTGTAGGTATCCTCGTTGATGCTTTGAGTACGTTATAAAATGTCAAAAGGGCTGAGCGAACTTACAATTTCTTTAGAGAACAAAAATGCTGGACAGATTTTGTCTCAACATTTGTTGAGTAATGTGTTTTCTTGTAGTGAGGCTTATGAGCCTATAGAAATGGTTCTAGGTGGACATGTATTACAACTAGCTATGGCACTTAATCCCTCAGTGCAGGGGCTTATTAAGTTGCTTCTTGACGACAATACATCTAAGCAAGGATCTCAATCATCTCAACAACCAAATGTTTCTCTTCCTTCTATCGACTTGGGCAGTATTGATCAGCATGGTGTACAACAAGTTCCACAAAATTTTATAGCTGCATACGCTGTTAAGAAAATTACAAAAGGAGAGTTGTTCTACAACAACTTTCGCGACCAGGTAAGCCCATTAGTGCTGACACGCATAAGATATTTTTTGTGGTTTACTTCGATAGCAAATAGTTTTCTTTGATTCACCTTCTTCTAAACTTACCTTACAGATTGATCATCAAATTATAATCAGGTTCCACCAATTTGCTCCAATCATACTGTCTATCGTCCATAAGAATCAGCTCATTTTTCACATACTTTTGAGTTTAATTGATAGACATTTTAAGAATCCAAACCTTCCCTCGAAACCGTTTGTTGCGCAAGTACGTACTTGTAATAATAAGTTGAACATAATTTTACTTAATCCATGAATAGATGCTCAAACATTTCAGTAAAATATCAGCATGGATAAAGCCAGAAAGTACAGAAGAGCAAAAAAACAACATTTTGGAATTGACATATAAATTATTGAAACTCGATAAGATCTCTTTCCTCTCCAGTGGGTTTCAGTTCATAACACAATTGATAAAGAATTTCTTGGCAAGAGGTAACGTTTACTTACATTTACACATACATTCTATTTACATGCTTAACTCTTAGACCTTGCCTTGTCCTTCAAATCAAACGTTTTGAATATTTTACCTTTTGTTCTTGTAAAAGGCAAGAAGCTTGATACTGTGCAAAAGTCTCTCAAGAATATGTTACTATACGACTTCCCTATGCAGTCAACAGAGTTACCAAAGGATTCCCCACTGTACTGTCGAACTATTTTAGATTTTTTATGACCAACATTGGACTTACTCAATTTTTCCTTTTAGTTATGGTGATTATATCAGTTGCGTTGAGAAGCTCTTTTTGGCGCTTGTAGGGACAGGAAACTTGATACTACTTGATATCATTTTACCTATTTTACGCGAACAAAATCACGTGATTCAAAAGAGTATTGACCATTACTTGACACTGTTTGTTAAAGCTGTTTCTGACGATAATGCGAAAGATGCCTTTGATCTTTGTTTTGAGTACGTATTTCATTTTGTTTGAAAGCAAAAAACCTTCAGACTCTGTTCATAACATCGCCGTTTATTAGGTCTGCAATGGACGAGCAGTTGAGCGAAGAACTGCGTATTTCTCTTGTTTGTAAGCTATGTCTTCCGTTGATCCATAAAGTTAGTACAGTTAATGCGTTAGCTTTATTCAAACAGGTATTGTGATATTTGTTCAGGAAACAAAACATAACGTTGCGTGACACTTTATGTAGCATACAAAGACAATTATGTCCAAAATCGCTGGATTACTACCTACCGCATCACAGGATGACACAGTAATGTTAGACATGCTTTCAAAGACTGAGATTACAGATAGAATAGTGGCGTTCAACTTGTTGGAGGTGAGCACTTTTTCTTGTTTAACCTTTAAGCCAGTCACTTATGCGAACCAACACTAGGCTATGTTTCAAACACTACCAGCTGCATTAATTCGATCTAAACTCAACCCTCTGTATTGTGAAAAAGCGAACCCTCAAGGTACTGAACTTACTCGTGCTGCGATGAGAGCAGCATATAGCGCAAGAGCGGACTCAGCTGTACGTTGATGACTTCTGCCTTAATGATACTCACGTTTTGCTTTAATGCAGGAGCACATGAACTTGCCTAAAAAGTTTTTATTGGATTATCATCGTACTGCTTATAATACACTTGCTGCTATTGTTATTGCTACACAGACAAAGGAGAAATTCTTTACTGTTTTTTGCTTCTCCGAAAACTATTCAAAGGATCCTGAGGAGATTCTTTGGGACAATATTGTTGACTTGGAGGTAAAGTTTTGTTTTTTCACTTGCCACGTGTTTTTTTTGTTTGCACGAACGATTCTCGCTTTTTTCTTTCGTTTTTTGAAGAAACTGGATCGTAATATGTTGTTCTCACTCTGTTTTACATAACTCTCAACAAGTTTGATTCGAACGTTTGTTTTTTGTTAATCCCATTTTTAGGTGAGACACGATTTTGAAGTTGAAACCAATTTCCCTGTTGCTTCACAAAAAGTAGCATCGTTATTCTCTAGATCAAAGACAAAAGAAGATAAGGAAATCAATACAGCGTATGGAGTAGTTTTTTTTAGTGATTGTTATAGTTGTTGATGTAAATACCTTTTAGAAAAGAATCTGATTGGCGATATATTTCTTCTCAGTATCTTGCTGATAGTAGTCTTTCTCAAGCTGTTGAGAATAGCGCTTTCTTTGGATCTTCACAATCTCGAAAGAGCCTTGAAGATAGTAAAGACAAGGTAGACGCCAGTAATATGGCTGTAGCTGCACCAAAGAAGAAGGATGAAGCGAAAAAACCTGAAGAACAAGTTGTTGATAGCGAGATTGAACTTGACAGTTTCAATCTTAATCCTAGCATGTTCACAGTCCTTAATCTTATTGACCATCTACAAAAGAAGTTTGGTAGCACATATACTGACGATAAAATGCCAGAATGGATGGGAAAAATGCATACAAAACTGACTGACAGAGGAACACATCTAAACATAAAGTTATTCTTGGCAAAGATAGTAACTAACAGACCGGAAGTATTCATGCGTTATGCATCAGAATGGTTTGTAGTTTATTTCGATTTGGTCCGAATACTCACTTGTACCACGTGATTTTAGGTTCAAACCATTGGTGGAGTTGATTATGCACAACAAAACAGGAAGTAGCGGCTTTAATTATTTCAATCGTGATATTTGTATTCTGTTTCTTAAGTACCTTATTCTTTTATCTTTATTACAAAGTCGTAGATTTAACACATGTAAGGTGGGATACATACAAACCAAAGCGGCCTGACACAAAGACACAAGCTTCGAAGTTTTTGGCAAGTCAAGGATTCGTTTAAATTTTTTCGTATTCTCGTCAATCTTTTGCATCTCTTATACTTTTCTAGGAGTACTTGATGACTCACGCAATATTCCCAAGCCCTAGGATCGTTAGATCTAATTTACAGATTATAAAGCTATTAGTTGAGCGATGGAAAGGTGCTCTTAAATTATCACGTGTGCGTCAATAAACACCAAATCGTGCATTGCTTGCGTAAACTTAATCTTTTTCTAAAGGTTGTGATTTTCGAATACATAAGCAGAGAGCTTGACAAGAAGCGCGGTAAGCTGTTCCGTTTAACTGGACTCCAACTCCTTGGCATGTTGCTCACAAATGGGTTTGGGCTATACGATGTTGATGTGCGTAAATACGTATTAAAGTAGATAGCTTACTTATTCAGATGTACTACGGAATCTCAGAAGCAAAATTTTACGACAAGCTTTTGAGCAATCTTCACTCCAAGAGAGTTTGTAGCTCGGCTGCAGAAGTACTCGGTCTTGCTCTTAAAAAGGATAGCGATGATATGATAAATGATGAGTCCCATTTAGAGCAGTTGTTGAAAGACAAGGTGAGCCATAAAAAACCGCTTTGAATTTAAGTCACCAAAAATTAAGTGTCGCTTACTTTGTCTATAGATAACGGGCTTGTTCCAACAAGCTAGATTTGAAGAAGCTATTCAGAGTCTAACAGCTATTTCTAAATATGTTCCTACATTCTTGGACCATTTCTTTCTTTACCTCTTCAACAACTTGAAAAAGTTCCGAGATAAACAGAGCGCATTGGCTTTAATTGAGCTTCGTGTTGATCAAATAGAAGATGGTTTCAAGAGCTTACATCCATTTTTACATGACCTTATTAGACAAAGGTACGTATTATTTTCACATGTGCTTGCACGTGATCATGCATTTTAAAGGCTAAATGATAATTAGGGATGAACAAAACCAAACAATTACTTTACGTATCATACGTAAGCTTCTACCTACTATAAGTTTGGAAGATGCTAGCAACGCATTTTTGGATGACATTGTAGAGATTTTTGTCAACCATCCAAGTATTGAGTGTCGTGTATCCTGTCCTAAACAATCGTTTTTTTTGTTTCTCTCTTTTTTTTCTTTTAACTCTCAAAGGAAATCTACTACGATATCCTAATATGGCTCTACAAGAAGAACCAATCGCTTCAAGATAATCAATTATTCAAGTTGAGTCTACTTCGTGGACTATCAGATGATGAGAAATCTATACGCGATAAGGTTCTTTCATTTTGGGACAACCAAGCTGGTATCTCCGATGATCCACAAAAACGTCTTTCCCAACTCATGACGGAATTGTACGATCCAGGTACATACTATTGCTACAAAAATTGAGTTACGACTAACTTTGTTGTGCGTTATAGAGCTGGACGACCATTGGTTGGAATACACAAGTTCTTTGATACTTGCATTGACATCTAGATCTATTGATTATGAGCGTGTAATCTTTGAGCATGCTCTCACTGACTGTCAATTCACGTGCGCTTGCCTTTAGTTTGATTTTATGTTAATGTTTTTGTTTTATAGAGAGTATCATATTGATACATCGTGGCAAGCCAAACAAGCACCAATGACTCCTTTGTTTTCGCCGTCCTCTCAGGATTTTGATGTACAGTGCTTCGATATGAAATAGTATTCTTACGGTTTTAGGCGTTTTATTCACAAGACGGGGATTCTATGTCTCTGTCTTCATCTCAATCCGATGAACTGGGTCCTGGTGGTTTGCGTATGACGCAAAACAATAATAAGTTCAGTCAGACACAAAGCACATTTGGTCAACCTATGAGTACAACATTTTTGATTTTTCGATATTTTTTCAATCATTAATGTTTATTCACACTAGCTAATATGACGTTGACCCAATTTGGTGGATCGAGATACATAAATCTCATGCCTTCTTCGTCATCGCAGTCATCTGGCTTTAAAAAACCAATGGGACCACCAGGGCTTCCAAAAAAGAATGGCCCTAAGTCAAACAAGATGACGAATAACTCGAACTCTGGTAGCTCCTCTCAAAGTCAAGATTTTGCATCTGAGCGTCTTGTACGATTAGAAAGACGTTTTGAGAAGTCTCCAGCAGGTATGAGCGTTGTATATTTGGTACTGTGTTCCTTATTTTTATCAAAAAGGACAATCAAGGTTTTTCTTCCGCCAGCAACATTTACAAAAAGAGAAAAGACGTTTGGCAGGACTTAAACGACAACGACAAACGCGTCGTCACAAGGTTACAATATTTAGACAATACAGGTACTACTTTATTGTCTTCATATGTGGTCATCACTTAACACATTTAAAGGCAAGGAGAACTCCCTGATATTCAGTTAAAACCAAACGAAATTATTCTACCAATGAAAGCTTTAGCTACCAAAGACTCTAATTTAGCTCGGCTTTTACTGTCTCAATTGATAATTCTTCTGTTTAATGGTAAGCCTTTTGTAGTTGTCTTAAGTAATTTCTCCTTAGAAGAGACACCTGATAGTATCATCAGTATGCTTGAAAGATCGGCTAGAACTTCTGCACCTTTTGTAAACTGTTTACTGCGTGCTTGCTTCTCCATGAGTGATGTTACTATCCCACCAAAACTCGTAGGTGACGCTTGTTTATCGTCAGATAATGCACATATTGGTATAACATTGTTGGAGAAACAAATTCTAGAAGAAGGCTTGAAAGGTAAGTGATAAGAGTTTTTGCAATCTTTTTTGTTAACTGGTCTTTTTTTTTTCGTAGAAAACAAAGATACACAGTTAACGAATGACTCATGGCTTCAGCTATCAAGACTCAATAAAGATCTTGGTAATGATGACGTATTGTTGGGTATATTCGAGAAACACATTTGTAAGAATTACCTCACTAGTAAAGCACTAGAGTGCGAACTCAGAGGGTACAAAACATATTGTTGTTTGTATTTCCTTATTTTTCGCATGTAGATCGTACTCTGAAGCGCTACGCATTTATAGCGCCGCTATTGAGAAACTATGGGATCAAAGCACTGAATGGAAGGGTAGTAGACCAACACAGCGAGAACAGGACTTGTGGGAAGTGCGTAACCTTGTACCTAAGGTTAAACATAATGCTAATTTGTTTCTTCACTTCTAGAATGGTAAACTGGAATGTTTGTTTAAATTGACGCATTGGGAAACACTCTCGAAGACTGTTGATGCGGAAGTATCAGATCAAATGGATAATCTATGGGACGAATCATACCAAGTACTGCCTTTTGATCAAGACGTGATCTAACTTGAGTTTTTTTTAATCTAGTTTCCGTACTTGGATTACTTTATCAAGAGTAACATAAAACTGAAAGAGTGTTGGCCTGAGCTTTGGGATTTTATAGATACATCTGTGGTTAATCCTGATCGTAAAGATTATCTTGAAACCCTGTACATACCAGGTACACAGCATCAAAGAACAAGCCAAAAAAACACTATCATGTCATTGTTCAATTTACTTATATCTTTCATAGAATTGGCATACATGAGTGTTGCCAGAGATGACATTACTAAAGCAAAACACTACATTAGTACGCTTGTTTGCTTTGGAAATTAATGCTTACCACCTGTTTTAAGGCCTCTTTTATCGACAATTTCTCAAAGAATGGAACTCTTTACCTACATATGCTATTGCTGCAAGACACCGTAAACTTCAGACACTTCAACGTGTCTTTGAAATTGATGAGGTGTTCAAATTTATGGGCTACTACAAAAACTTTGAGTCCATAGATAAGTTTAAAAACCTAATTAAAAAATGGTATGGGTTTGGCCAGTCACACCGAACAAGTCTTACAGTCATGATTGATTCAATAACTTAATTCATTTGTTAAGGGAAAACCGTTATCCATCAGTAGATTTTGATAGTGTAAATGTATGGGATGATATTGTAGTTCAACGTATAACACTTCTTGACAAACTCAAGAAACGGTATGTTTCATACCACGAACATGACATGGTAGTAGATGGCGAAGAGGTACAGCATATTACGATTTTTTTTGGCATCTTGAATCACACTCGTTCAAGGATAAGGACCCATTTGATATTATGGGTATGAAGCACGAGTTTATGAATGCGCATTCTCGTATTTATCGCCGTATGGCTACTGGTGCAACTACACAACTCAACTTTATCGTACGTTAATTAACTACGATTTTTCTTTGTTGTTTTTGTAAAGCTAATGAGTAAATAATAGGTTGCTGAGAAATACTTGAAACTGGCGCTTAAGACACAAAGCTTAATGAACGTTAAATTCAACTTTGAGTTTTTCCACTCTATTGTAAGCCTTCATTGCTTAAAGGCAAAACGCACATCACATGTAAGTTTGTTTCACTACCTTTAGGATTTGTGTTTTAACATTATGCCTTTGTCTGCTTATTAACCGTGAAAAAAAATAGGAAAGTGTTGCGATTCAAAAGTATACAAAAGCATTAAAGTACATGGAAGATAAACGCGATGAAGAACAAATAGTAAATAATCCAGAGAATCAGCAACAATTCTTGCTTTTACAGGTTCGCTTTTAATTAAAGAATTGATCTTCTGCTCTGTTTTTGTGCTCCATAAAAATAACACGTGTTGATTCTCATGTGAAATTTACAGGGAGATATATTCAACGACTTGAGGCATATTGCTAGAACAAATCCTGATGGTTTAACAAATTCGTTTAACGAGAATGATCTAGACTTTTTAAGAGGTCAACAAAGCCCAGGAGGTACCATGAAATACTAGCGCTACATTTAGCTAACTCTATAACATCAGATAAACTTTTGTCAAAGGCGTATTCTTGCTATGACAAGGCTATTAAGCATTACGGAGTTGGAGCTCAAGATGTACTTTTTTTGTTGCTTGTATTGTACCTATTAACTTTTTAACTTAGGATGCTAGTGCTAAAGCACAGCTAAAGTTCGGTTTATTCTGTAATAGTGTTCTAAAGTATGCAGAACAAACAGGAAAGAATCTTAAATCAAAGACAACTTTTGAGAAAAAAGTAGTAAAGCTCATCTTGACAGCAATGCGTGCAGGAAACGTTACTGCTAGAGGTACGAGAGGAATCACTAGTAGTAAAGCGTATGACTAATATTAAATCTACTACAGATCATTTCCCACGGTTATTACAGCTCATTGCTAACCATGATGATGTCGGACAAGTGTTCAATGAAGAAATAGAGAATGTTCCAAGATGGATGTTTTTGGGTTGGTTATCTCAAATGATGGCGCTTCTGTCACAACCAGAAGTATGTTTTCTTTTCTATCATTGTGTTATTATTTATTAACTAATATACCTATTAGGCTGTATACTTGATGCCTCTGCTTAAGGATATTGCTAGAATGTACCCTCAAGGTATATACTTCCCATTCAAAATATCCTCCGAAAACCTGCAATGGAATGTACAAAGATCAGCTCCTATCAGAGAATTGAGTGCCATACTCAAGAATGATCTTTTGGATATGTTTGTTTCAGGTCTGGGTAAATTAACGCATCCAGAACATCGCTTCAAAGATTGGTTGGATGAATTGAAGGTAAGTAACAAGTGTTACCGCTAATTCTTATATTCTCTTTTAGTCTCTTTTCGGTTCTTCAAAAACGAAGATGGTTCAAACGTGGAAGCTCGCGTATGCTGGTATGTTTTTCCTTGCGTTTGTTTTTTTGGCCAGATCACGTGATATGTTTCAAGTTTTAATGTGTTGGTTTGTAGATTGCTTTGATGATAAAGATCACAACTCTGGATCATATAATCTGGCTTTTGCTAAGAAATATGGTCCTAAAGTAAGCGCAAGTTTTGGTGGAGCAAGTACGTATTGTTTCTCAGTTTTTTCTTCCTTTTTATGTGCTACGCCATTGCTTCAATTAAACTCATAATAATCTATTATTAGATGGTTCGAAACTGCTTAAGATGAATGCAGCGCAGTTCACTAATGCTTGTCAAATTTATAATGATATGAGAAAAAATATGGGTCCAAGCAAAACATCAAAGCAAAGACTTACACAATTCTCAATGTGGCTTAAGTATTTTGACAGCTCAAACTATCAAGATGATATAGAGTTACCAGGACAATACAGTGGTAGTAAAGAACCAAACATAAACCGCCACATCAAGATTTCTAGGTACATAAAAAAACCTCTAAAATGAGGGTTTTTTCACTTGACTGCTTCTTACTATTGGCTTGTAGTTTCGATGAGAGCCTACTTGTTATGGGTTCTATGAGAAGACCAAAAAGGCTTAAAATGCGTGGTAACGATGAGAAGGATTATCCGTACCTTATAAAGGGTGGTGAAGATCTTCGACTTGATCAGCGTGTTGAACAGTTATTCGGCGTTATGAACCAAATATTTAAGAAAACACCGGCTACATCAAAGCGTAAACTGCGTATTCATACATACCAGGTACTGATTTGGATATTCCCTTTTGGATAATAATTCTGTTGAATCTCACAATACACGTGTTTAAGGTAATACCAATGACAAACAAAGTTGGTATCATTGAGTGGCTTAACAATACAAAACCACTTAAAGCAATCGTTGAAGAAGAATTAGAAAAACGTGGTGGTAAAGGAGCTCATATTTTAAAGTTACCTGCTGCTAAGATGCATGATCAATGGCTTAAGCAGTATGAAAAGAGGGCAAAACAGAAAGGTAAGTTTTTTGGTTCTTATTTCTTTCCCGTTTTTGTTCGAAAGATTTATGTTTCGTTAGTTACCTCTGTATCTGAATATTACTATCTCATGTTCAAAAGCGCTACCAGAAAGGTAAGTATAAATAGCACACTACTAAATAAACACATATTTAATTTGTTTGTAGGAAACAATGTACAAGATGAACAAACAATACGAGTCTGTTCCTTGGGATATTTTGCGTGCTGGTGTTTTATCACTTAGTCGCTCTCCTGAGGCATACCTTCAAATCCGAGAACACTTTGCTCGCACATTAGCTGTATTCAGCATAGGTTCTTATATTATTGGTACGGCTACATAGTACAATATAAACAACGATGAACTAATTATTTTTAAAGGTATTGGTGACAGACATCTTGATAACTTCTTATTGGACTTATCTAAGTACGTGTAACGCAATTGATAAAATAGAATTAATTTGTACTTGTTAAAATCTTATTTTTGCGTTTTTAGTGGTGGCGTAATTGGTATTGATTTCGGACATGCATTCGGTAGTGCAACACAGTTTTTGCCTATTCCAGAATTGATTCCATTCCGTTTAACAATGCAGCTTCAAAATTTCCTAAAACCTCTTGATTCTCAAGGTCTTCTTAAGCACGATATGGTCCATGCACTATCAGGTACTTCAACCAGATCATTTTTTTGCTACATCGCCAATCATGTCTTTCTTTAACTTGTATCCAACTTGTTCGTTTACAGCTTTCTCCGTTCCAACTCAATGTTCCTTGAATAGTTTTTTCCGAATTTGTTTTATAACTATGGAGGAGTGTTATCATATTGTTGTTTGGTTATTAACCTATCTGTTTTTTGTAGCATTACAAGGTGGTAAAGAAATTCTTCTTGGAACTATGGATGTCTTTATCAAAGAACCCTTACTTGATTGGGAAAAACTTGCCAGAAAGCTAGCTGCTGCTCAAGGCAGTAGAGGTATGAGTATAACCAAAACAGCCAATCAAAAGATTAAACCTGTATGTTTTATTAAACCAATTTGTAGGAAAACAAGAAAAGACTTGGTTCCCAAAGAAAAAGATACAAATCGCTAGAAGAAAGTTAGAATGTTATAATCCAGCTTTTGTTACTATGGCTGAATTGAAAGATTCTGTTCACCAGAAGCGTAGTTATTTGAACAATGTACTTAATATTGTATATGGAGATAAAAAGCACAACATAAGGTACAAAACGTCAAAGAAAATCATCAACGTGCACAGAAAAAGACTTGTTTTCTCCGCATTTTTTTCTGCCAAAAAAAAGGATTCATTTAACTCTTTGGGTTTAGGGCACAAACTGGAGAGATTTGTCCTTCTGTAAAGCGTCAAGTAGATTGTCTAGTAGATCAAGCAACGGATGATAATATTCTTGGAAGAACGTGGGGAGGTTGGGCCAGTTGGATATAAAAAAAAGAATCCAAAAAATGTAAATAAAAAACTTATCCTACACTCTATCTATATCCTTGATTACAAAATAGTATCTTGTATAAAGAGGCCTTGTAAAATAAATTGACAAATTGCAAACCATTTATGCAACTGATTTGCTTCCAAGAGAAGAAAGAGGAGCAGAATTTTATTTATTTTTTTGAAAAGTCAAATGGAGGTGAGATTTTGTGTGTATAAAATCCCTGCTCGTCCTTAAACCATTCTCTTAATCCATCATAATCACAAGCATCTGCTAAATCATACAGCACTTTATAATGTAATCTATGCGGATGATGAATTAACTTATCCCACTCTCCAACTTACACTATGTGCTTTGAAAAATTAGGTCGTTCATCATACAGTAATTGGTTCAGCCTAGCTAGCAAAAGCTCAAGTAGGAACATAATTGCTAGAGGAAAGATTTTACTTCGAATTGGGTGAACTTTTTGAGTCTTCTTCTTTGTTCACAAGGAACAAGTGTGCGTTTTCTTTTAACCACGTTTCATAATTCTAGGGTAAAATACTTAGATGAATATTTGAGTTATATTCAGTAATGTACCAGAGGTTCAGAGCCTGTTAAATATCTTATGATTTCAGAGCCAGTTTTAAAGTTATGAAAATTCGCAAACCAAGGCATGCTTATCTCTTCAACAAATCGTCTTGGCATGCCCCTAGTACTGCAATTTTCTACCCACTCTTCTTTTTCTAATTTAAGGAGATAAAGTTCTTCACCAACTAGTAACATTCGGTTAGTTCCAACAGACCAAGCAAGTAGGAAAACACAACTTAGTTGACTTGAAGCTAGAAGGAATAGTACAAACATAGCAGTTAGTCAGTTAGTGTTTACACAAGATAAGAGGTGATTTTATAACTTATTCTTCGCTGTTGCTTTTTTTTTTGTATGGAAATCTGGCGAGTACCTATTTCAGAAACAAGCTGCAATGTCTTGTGTATAGTCATAAACTCAGGTCCACTCAATGTGTATGTCTTACCACCATGTCTATCTTTATCTGCCATAACACCAAGAATACATTCCGTCACATCTCTATTAGCAATCTACAAACGTAAGGCTGTTTTTTCCTCACATTTTGACAGCAAATCATTTTGACGTACTACAGGACCAAGGTCTGCAATAGGCCAAAAAATTGCCCCAGTTTGTCTCACTTCATCTCCATACCAGAACATTGGTGATTCCATTAGTAAGTGGTATTGTAGTGTACAAGTTGGTATACCAATCGTCTAGCTTTAATGTCAACTATTTACAAATGTTTGGTAGGTGCCTTGAATATTGATGCACATTCTTCCATGATTGATTTGGTTGGTTCAGGAACTGGTGGTAACGTAGAGTGTACAGCGAATACAATATACTCAAGGGTTGTATTACCTTGTAAAGCTTTTTGTAGTTGCTTGACATGACCAACAAGAGTATATCCATTGTCAGGCAGAAACAACAATGTTTTAATACCTATATCAAGTGCAAATGATTAGACACTAAGTTCAATTCCTATTGACTAACCCTTCAATACACGTTTCATACTGCTTATTTTATCATAATCAAAATAGTGTATATCTGGATCAAGGCCAGACAATTGACGTGGAAAACCTGTAAAAGTAAATTATATTAATTTACAAATTTAAATAAATGAAAATGTTATGCTTGAGTACCCCTTCTCTGTTCAGTACATACACGTGGATCAAGAATATTATTCTTTAGCACATGCTCAACAAAGTACCTACCTGCTTGAGTCACAGCAAAAGCAAGAATCTAAAAATAAATCAAACTCTACTATGTAAAAAATAGTACAGTTGATGATGACGACTTGGTGTTGGTCTTTGATTTTCTTGAAATCTTTTGTTTAATCTGTAAAGCAGACTTTGTCAACCATCGTGTACGTTTCACACCAGTAGCTTTCTGCATTATGTATCTCATGTTAGTGTCAACCATTTTTTGAGATAAACTATTATCTGTTTTTGAGATGCTACCAACAACCGTTTAAGAGAAATACGAGATACTGAACTACTTACTTCCCAAAAACAATGACCATAGACTTGTATTCAGTGAGTGGAATAGGTATAGTTTTAAGGACTTGAACCTAGAAAAAAATAAATTAACACGTGATTGTTCGACTGATGGCACACTACCTTGTAGTCTAGCTTTTTTCCTTTTAGCTTTTGCTTAAGATTCTTGAATACATAATCTGCTTGGTTCATTGCAGGTACACATAACTTATGTTCAATGCCTTCAATGACATCACCAAGTGCAAAGATATGCGGATACTTTTCAAGATGAAGGTTTTTAGTTACCTTAGCTAGTTAATATTAATACCTTGTAGCTATTTCTACCTTAATGTGACCGTCTACAGTTAGTTCATTATTAAACTCCGCTTGAAGAAACTTGGTATTTGGTGTTGGCTTCTCACACCAAAAAACCTTAATATCTGACTTAGCATATTCTGTTGAATAATAGTATTGGTACCTCATCTGCCCTTATAGGCTTTTTTTGTCCAGAAATAGTATATTCGGATTCCCGCAGCTTTTTAACAGTTGATCCGAAGTTGAAGGTTACACCACTAGCCCTCAAATCTGCCAGCAGGTCCTTTTCGTGCTTGGCCTTTAGTAATCTACGTAAACATGTTTAGTTTGGTTTCTGTAACGTGTTACCTTGGCAAGAACCTATTACTTTGAGTAACTACGGTTATTACTGGTTTTTTGCATTTATTCTTCAACTCGTGGATTAGCCTCAATGCAATTATACCTATGTTGCATCAGTAATAATTGAATAAGTGAGGTGTTGTACCAGAACCAATAATAAGTAGCTGACTATTGTCATTGAGAGCTACAGCAACATTGCCAAGCTTTCCTACCCAAGAAAAAGCATCCCAAACTCCACCGAGATCACGTTGAAGACACTTCCAGCTGTACCTATGTAAGCGGCGTAAGCAACCCAAAACAACAAAAATTTTGTTTAGAACAACAATAAAAGTACGAGCTAATCACGTGCACAATGATTTCGTTTCACGTGCTTATCAAGCGTTGTGCATGCTTAGAAATGGTTTTCAGATGTGAAATTAACTTGCAGTCATACCCAGTGCATATAACTGCGTAGTCATAAAATATTGTTTGATCTTCAAGTATGATGAGTTTCGGTGTCATTTTTTTTACTTTTCCTTTTACAAACGTTGAAGAAGAAGCGGTGAGGATTTTGTTGTGCTGTTAGAAATACGTTAGTGTAATTTCTACGCAAAGGAGGGTCTACAGACAAGCCACGCACCGAAACAACGAGGTTTTTTAGTTTTTCAATGCATGTCTCTATTGACGTCTCAAAACAGTGTGATATGCTGTATGGTACTGCTTCAAAGTATTCCTTTTGAAATCAAATAAGGTAAACAGGAAAAATGTACTCATTTTGTACAGAATCATCTATGAGTGTCAAGTCATAACTAGCGTATTTGTCTAACTTTTGAGCTAACGCAGAACCTGACAAAAAAGGTTTAAACAGCTAATTTGTGAAAAACAACGCTAGTTTACCTGCAATTCCCCCTCCAATTATCACAACATGCTTTGTAGTCATTGTAAGCTCGTTCTCGGCTCTGACACGAACTTAGACTGTTATTGACCTTTGCACGACACAAACAGCACCAAACAAGCAGCAATGTTCCGTGCGTTCGCGTGCAGAGCTAACCACGACCATAGGATTGCGCCACGTGCGTTTAATCGCAATATAAAAGTTAGAAGCAGGAAACCTCCTGAGAAGCCTAAACCGAAAAAAATTAACTATGGTCAACGCGTTGGTGAAGAATTCAACCGCTTGCATGACAAATTGGAAGAAAAAGAGCTACACACTGGTAAAAAGGCAACAGAGGAAGAAAGAGTGAAGTTAGAGATTCAAATGAACAGAGCGCAATCAAAAATAAGGTTTAGTAGCGTATTTCATCGCCTTAACAACTAACCGCGTCTACAGGGAGGAAAAGATTGCTGAAATGAAAGCAGATCCAGAATTTGATTTTGACAGCAAATTCGAGGTTGTCGAAGGAAACAGGCCCATAAGCGATCAATTAACATAACTATACATGTACAATACAGAAAACAACATTAGAGACCACCTGTCAGTGTGAGTGTATTTACAATTCGCCCAAAAACCCCAGTTCCTGTCCCTACATGTAGCGCAAAGCAAGGAAACTAAGATCTAACGCTTCCAGTGCTGTTTGAGATGCCCACGATGGTACAAAAAGCGCTACAATAAATACCTACATCGTATTAAAGAAGAAGTGTAATACACCAATTTGAATGAATAAGGCGCGAAGACCAAGGTGAGAGGATTACGTACCACTACTGTGAAGAAGATATAAGAATTTACGAAGTAACCAAGATACTGAAATTGTAAAAATTTCTTGGCTAGATGAAGATCTCGTTGTCCAATATAAGTATCTCTTGATGATGCCTTGCTCTTTGTAATCTCTACAATAATTATAATCCAACCAATGCATTGTAAAATCATTGTGAACATCTACAAAGTGTTAAAACGAAAACTTCAAACCGTTTTTGTTTATGCGAAAAAAAACTATAACACGTACGTGTATGTAACCAGATACGAAAGAAGCGGCTAATCCACAAACTACAAAACCACCCCAAGGACCTTAAAGCCATAAGTTTAATCAATCTTTAGTCTTAAAAATAAAAGTTTACCAAAAAGTTTCAGAGATCCAGTGACGCCACTTTTACGGTTACTTGGCCATCCAGAAGCCAGTAAATGAATCATAACCATAAATGAAAATCTTTGTATGTAGAATACAGCATAGTACGGAAGTGTGAGCCACAAAGGAGACGTACCTTAGCACCGTTAAATTAAGTTTGTTCTGCAATTTTTTTTGTAATCCGTACCAGCTTTTTCCATGTACCAATACGCTGCAGCAACACCACACCACACAATTTTTAATACAGGCAACCCAAACATAAACTTGTGAATGTATCGAGATTTCTAAATGTCAAAATGTCAAAAAGTGACACATTGCACTTGCCATTTTCAAAAAAATTACAATTTTCGTACGTCTCTCAAATAAAACCAAGCTGGTAGTACCAATACCCATAGTACTCCTAGAACACCAAAACATATCATCATATACTCAAAATCTGTAGTGATATGGCTGTTAGGGTTGACAAGCCTCATGTGAATCTGATAGTTATGTGAATATGTAGTTTTCAAAAAATATCCGTACAGATGATGTTGTATTCAATTTATAGCAATCTATAGCGTAAAAATCTAACGTAGCGGTAGTTTTAATATCGAGGACGCCTGTTGAGTTGTAGCTTAAGGTATTAGGAGGTATAGCACATGGGCTTGGTACACCATTCGAAATACGGCATAAGCTGGCGTTTGGCGTCATAAATGTTTCTTTAAATTGTGCTGCAGTGCATCCAACAATGTGTACAAGCGAAGTTCTGTTACTCTAGACGTTGTCAATTGACTAGTGGCTTATACAACAATCGTACAATACTTGTGACAGTTAAAGACGCCGTTCCACCCGATTTGAACCCAAAACTATGTTTGTTATTACATAATACAGAAATATAATATTACCGTATTAAATGCGAAATCCTCTCTGTGTTTGGAACGTTTATGGTTGTTTCAAACGAGTTAACCATAATAATCAACGACAATGCCAATAAAATCAAACGCATAGTTACAGCACCAAGTAGGGGTGTTGGTGTAATGACGGCGATGTTGACTTAAATCACGCGCTAAGTGGCTGAGCTCCAAGTGCCATGGACAGAGAAGGTACGTACTTGTGACTCATGGAAAATGTTAACAACGGAAACAATAGTGTTTTTGAACAGTCAACCGTTTCTGCAACGCTATGAAGAATATGGAAGTGGCGTCAATGATGCTATGAACAACCAACACCAAATTTTTGAAGGGCTTTGCCACTTTGAACATTTTCCAACCAAAAAGTAGTGTTATTAGCGTTTTAACTTACTTCAACAATGCTTACACACTTTGTAGAACAATGCACTTTGCTGTAACAAATTCTAACCAAAATGCAACGCAAACGGTACAACAACGCAGTTTACAACAAATTTACGTTATCTTTAGCGTCTAAAGCTGATATTGATTCGTGAAGGCGAAAACACCTCGTGCGTTATTTCATCTATCCGCAATTTATACCTTACCCTACATAGTACCAAGTTGATGGCAGTATTCAATGAGCAATGGTTTTATATTGTCGATCACGTGAGCATAACGTTGATTGCAGTTGTACCATCTTTAGAAGGCAAACATGGTTTTTTCAAGAAAAATGCATTTTTTGTAATTGGCGTTATTTTGCTTGGAGTATAGTGCACTTCTAACGCATACCATAGACTATTTGACATTAGTTTCTGAAAACAAATTACCACAGAGACCAGCTCACGTATTTGTTATGTTCCCTTCTCTCACAATGATATACTACACATCAAACACGACTACTACCTGGCAGAATGATCACGAACAACTTCACGGGTAATATCCAAGGTGAAAGTGAATCTTAACAACATATAGATCAATGAAAACAATGCTCCAATCGCTTGGTAAACAAACTGAGACAGAACCAAAACAAAACAGTCAAAACTTCAAATTGATTGAACAGCAGCTTGAAGGTCTCAAGCTTCGAGGCTTATCTTTTGTGAGTATGCTGGGTAACGCATGTGAAGCATATGGTAGTCATTCTGTAACAAACGTAGAGTGCGTATATGTCAAATCCGTCATATTGACAAGGGTTAATAGAGCGGTTGATACAGAGCAAGTTAAATCTGTTCTTAACGATATTTTTAATACTCAAAAAAAGATTCAAGGTGATACTAAAGCTATATCAAGTACAAAGGCAATTTTTGAAGAACGAATGCAACAAGCAGAGAAAGAGTCCAAGAGTTGCATTGCATCTATTTGCGAACGAGCAAATAAGAAACAAATCCCAAATGTAGTAAGTAAAATCAAGTTAATTTTATTTTTGTGCTTACTGTTTTAAGACATGCAGAGAAAAATTAGAGCAATTGACGTCACAATTAGAAAAAGATTTTGACTTGTCTCTAAGCTGCGATATAGCGAAATGTGTATACGGTGTAAATATGTAAAATACAAAACAATATCGACAATTTTAAAGTAAAAAAATGTATTTCACATACTTATGCTGTCGCTACATAGTTGGCCGTAGCACAATAATGTTGTGAAAGGTCGCAAGAACGGGATTGACCAAGCTTGCTTTTGTTTGGTTTGTGCCTTTCTATCACTAGTATCAACAACAGCGTAACGTATTGTTTTAACTACCAATACTTTAATAATTCAGTACAAATAAACGAGGCCTCAATTAGTTCAACCTACATCAATACCTACGAACGTACAACATGGAGAGTGAGTTTTCAGGGGGTACAAAGCTTTTTAGCCTGTTTTTAGCTCACAGGCGTTGTAGTAGAGTTACAACCCGTCACAAGGCCTAAAACTCAATCCAAAGTTAATTTGGTACGTTTACTCTGTTTGGCCTAATACGTAACTATACTAATAAGAATCAACGCTTACTTGTCATCGTAGGGAGACCCAGGGCTGTACCCAGCTAACTTTCAAGATCCTGATTACCGCAAACACTTCGTTCCATGGAATCAATTCGTTGCGCTTCTTTCCGACCTGACGCGCTCCGGTGAGCGCACAAAGAGCACTTATGGGGTGAGTACAATCCAAACTAGCGTATTTTAAGACATACTTATTTCCTACGCGTGTAGGGTAACGTAGGCGTTAATGAATCCAAGTTCCTCGCCCTAGTAGAGGATTCTGTCACAAATTTGAACTCGTTCTGCAACGAAAAGGTAGAAGATCTTAAAACTGATATTACGTTTCTACGACGTAAAGTGGAGCGTAAAGTAGGACCAGAAGAAAGACCTATGCGTACGAACAACGATGGCTTTTTTGGTTTTATTTCCTTGTTTGGGACTTACTATTCGACTAAACTACGCTTGCAGGTACTACCAAATTGGTGGTACAAGAGATAGATAGAGCTGCAGAGGCTATACTTACGCTAGACCAATTTGTTGGTCAAAACTTTATAATGATCATTTCGCTGGTCGCAAGGCATGACAAGATTATGGGTGTGCCTACAATTAAATAGTACGCCAAAGTTTTGTTGTTTGGCTTCGCACTAACGCTTCTCAGCTGGACAAATCGTCTAGAAAAGGAAGATTTTACAAATGTTATCTTCCCTGGATTGCTCGTAGGGTTATCCGATATAAGACGTGCTTTATCAGGTGATACTGATAAAAAGGCAGCTAAGGCTCTAAAGAGTGCTGTTATTCAAAGCCAGTACAAATCTCAGAAATTTTGGTACGCGTAGAAGAGACAGCTAACGAGCTTTTGTTCATTTTTCTCGCACAGGGTTCGATTGCAAGATGTTATTAAGGCTAAAACTATGGTTTTAAAATACGTGCCTTGCGTTAAAACTGGGTACAAAAAAGGTGCGTGTTTGGAATGGAAAAACAAAAAAATAACCAAACTCGTTCTCTTTCTTATAAAAAGTGTTGTTGCTCGTTAAAAGTAATATGCGATGGCGTACTGATAATGTGAAAAGGAAAATTCAATAAGGAGAAAGCATTTGATCAGCCAGATTATGATACAAGGACTGTAGTGTTTTTTGATGATGATCAGTTATCAGTCTACAATTCTAGGTTAGCTGGTCAGGATTGTTACTCGTTTAACGTGGCATGGTACCATCTTTTTATTGAGTAGCTTATAGCGTATTAAAGATGCTCTTAGGAAGCATGACGTGGAAAAAGAGGGCGAAAACGATTTTGTAATCGCACAGAGAAAAGCTCATTACACAACAGCGGGACAGAGTAATGTCGAGTCTATACCATTAAAATATAAGCAAGTGTCTCAGTTCTTAGGAGGTAGATGGCAATGGGAGTTACTAGGCGATAGACTTCTTGACAATAGTACGTATTGCTTTACCATCTCTACAAAACTTCCTTTTTTGCGCTAATACTTCGCTTTAGGTAAAATTACAGACGATCAGTACAAGAAAACATCTAAAGTAGCTGGTGAAGTACAGAAATTCATTCTAGGTGGAGGTTTAAAGCCTACAGTAAAAGTTATCTACAATCGGTAATGGTTTTCGCTATCTTTTTGAAGTACAGGTCTACAAGTTTACTAACGTACTGGTATAGTTCTGCATACTTTTTTACCAATTCAGACGATAGAATTGTACTCGATACGAGCATTTCGATGGTTAAGGAAAAATCATACAGTGCGTCAATCTACTGTATGCTTTATGGCTTTTCTGACGATTTATTAAAGCCAAAAAGGGACAATGGACAAGAGATATGACATCTCTACGCGAAGACCAAGAATGCGTAAGAATTTCTTTCAAGCTCTTTTAGAGGTTGCAGTGATAGTTCTTTTTGTTTATTTGGTTTTTATTAGTTGTTTCCATTTGCTACACTAGAAATGCGCTACGATGTGTCAAACCCACCAAAATGGGCCACAGATTTGCTTCAATCAGGTCTTCTCATTCTTGTAGACGATTTCTCAAAGTTTCTACATGGTGAGCGTGCAACTACTTGCAAACCAATCCTCTAAAAACGCGTTTAGGCAGTGCTATGTTCAATCCAAAGGCTCAAAATCAACCACATTGGTAAGCACTTTTTGGCTTAGTTGTAGGGCCTCTTTATCTTACCAGGGGACATAGGTTTGCTAACCCTGGTGCTCTATTACTTGGTGTAAAGGGTGGTAGATGGTACACGTTCGCAACTCAGCTTGCTAATGAAATGGGTATGTGATTATGTTTGGAAAGAAAAACAACATGCGAGCAGCTTCATTTCTATTTTTCTTACCTACGTTTAGCTATAAGAAGGAATACACATGCGCCAATAAGTATATCACCGCCACCTATGAATTCATCTCCTAGAGAACGCATACGGTGTACGTACTGACAACAAACCAACTGTTTGTTTTACCATCTGCATGAAAACCCTATTGTCTTACTCGCTCACTCATGTAATAATAGCTGGATCTAAAGTAGCTCCTGTAAGTATAAGAGAAAGTAGTGCTCCAGTGGATTCAAAACGCTTGCAGCAAAATATACGTATAGAACCTAAAACGTTCTTTGCAAATGAAAGGTAGTTTTTTTGTCACTTATTTTTTAATTACTTCTCTCTAGGACTATGTTGCAATGGGTTAATAGTGTAGTACTTCTTGCTACAGTTGGTCTAGCACTTGTTTCACTTGGAAACAGTGGTGCTCGGATAGCAGGTAAGTGTCATACGCAATGACAAAGGAAATATTTTACAAGTTTTTTTGAGTACTTACACCACATGCAAAGGTTTCATTCTTGGTCCAGTTTCTATCATTTTTGCAATTTATGCACTAGTTATCTACCATATTCGTAGACGTGCTATTCGTGCAAGGAGGAATACAAACGCTTATGACGATCGTATAGGACCTTACGTTTTAGTTCCAATACTTATTGTACGAATGGTTGTCTTTTACTTGTTCTCGCTAATGATTTTTGTTAGATCGCCATTATTGTCTCTGGTGTATTTTCAGCACTAGAATCAGGGGTAAGTCACAAAGAAATAATTTACTCTTACAATGTACTAACGTTTTTTTGATAGACAAACCTCGCTTCTGCATTTTAAATTAACTATTTGCGCTTCGCAGCTGTAACATAAATAAAAAGGCCTTGAAATGGATTTTTACGACTTTTCTCACCATCCGTTTCCAGCTATTGGCAATGATTTAAATACATATGTTGCTCTACAGTAGACATTTTTGGAAATGCGCAGTATTTACGAGACAAAAACCTGAACAAATATGCCAAAATTATGAGTTTTCTGAAATACCGAAATGTTTCAGAACCCAGTGGAGTTGCGACCATCAGCCAATGTAGGGTACCTTCACATACTCGTGTGCAAATCTTTACAAACCACTTTTTATTGTGTTTGGTTTTCTCTTGCTTTAAAATAAGTTTGCAATCTGCTTTCTACCAGATCCATCAGTCATCTTTACCTTACTTTACTTTCTTAAATAAACAAACTTTGGGGCTTTGGCTATATGGATCTTTTTGTACATAAATATTTTTTGTGGCAATCAGGCTTTGCTGGACCATGTCATATATCAGCTTTCTCGAGGCTCCACAAACACAAGGGAGGAGCTGAGGAGGAGACAATACTTGTAAAATAGAACTTGTTACGGACCGTCAAAGCGAATCTTGACCAATCGGGTAAAGTAATAGTAAAAAATACGCTTGACAGAGCCCTAATGGCTTCGTTTTCGTATTACATACCTGTTTTGGCTTTTTTGGTAGTGTGCGTTGCGTCTAAAGACGTTACAGGTACATACAGTAAGTATTCTGACACTAAAACGTTACAGTTGATTTTACTTCGCCAATAAGATATTGGGACGGTTTTGGGGTACTGAATTGAACACAACGAAGCGTGGCACTATCTAAATCAAACACTAGCTAAACTACGTTGAAACGGCCCAAACGCTAAACTATAGTGCATGGCAACAAGATTACGGCGGTTTTAGTATAATGTCGTCCGATGATAGAGCAAAAGTAATGGAACTTTTCTTTGGCAAAGACGGCTTACGTCCAGGTTAGTTAAAGCCAGCCTGCTGTTACTAGACAGATATATTGTAATACCAATACACAGGTTTGTTAAAAATGTTTCTTGATCCATTCCACGAGGGATACACTATTGCTGGCACGTGATTTTTTTTTTGAAAAACTTTTCGAAAACACAACTTTTCTTACAACAATTCGTTTAGGTAACGATAATGGCGACCCTTATGTTTTGAATATGCCAGGTTTTGATCATACTACAACGACCAAAAATCAGTTATTTCATGCGACAGAAGGGCTTAAAATGATCAAGGAATGGGGGTACGACAAAATTGTAATTGTTTACAATTCTCTGAATGCATACTGTTTAGGGGTACGCTCAAAGTACTAGCTGGAATGTACGGTCCAGCTGGCTGGGTAACTAAGGAGAGAAAAATAAGGTCCAGAGACCTTGATCCTGAACGTAAATATGAATGTGGAGAGTACCTAGTTTCTTGGGCAAAATTTCTGAAAACCAAAGGTCTACCAGTACATGCTATATCCCTTCACAACGAAGGCGAGGATGGCGGGCCTGACCGATATCCTACACATCCAGGTTAGTCAGAAAGGAGCATGCATCGTTTCTCATGCCACTTAGGGCAAGACTATGACATGTTTTGGCCTGCAGATCAGATTGTCGAGTTTATAGTATTCCTTCGTGATATGCTTGACAAAGATGACCTGGATGAAGTACTCATATCACCGGGTAGGCAATAATAATTTGTTAAACTAACTAAGAGTAAAACAAGGCGAGACATCCAGTTTGGACCATTTGATTTCGTTTAACATTTCAACTGCAATTTCGTCAAACCCAGAAGCACTAAAGAATCTTGGTATTATAACCTCACATGGGTTCGGAAGTGCCGACAATAGGGCTATAAATATGTTGCGTGAAAAGAGTAATAAAGGAAATAACCTTCATGCATGGGTATGTCCTCTGTATTGTGGTGATAACCTAACAATATCTGATCAGATTACTTCCGACTCTTTTGAGCAAATGACAGTCCCATTTATTGAGGTAGGCCCTTGGCCACTATTTAGTTGGGTATATGCTAACCCTAACGGTAGCAATACATTTCACATATTTACACCAGCGGTATAAATGGACTTATTCCTTGGGCTACAATCCAGAGGTAGCGTTATTTTATCAGCGAGGTTTTTTGACTAACATTTGTTTAAGGCCATCTCAGGTACGATTCATAGTTAGAATCGCTCAATGACTAATTGTATAAAGTGGGTTAGAGGGGATCCTAATCCAGGTACTTGCGTAATTGTAAATGATGATGGCACCTTCAAAGTGACAAGGTACAACATTCTCATAATTTTATCAAACTGTTATTATTGAGTAACAAAATTTTTAGAGGGTATTACTACTTGAAGCAGCTTTCTCGTGCAGGACAAGCAGGTACATACTATTACTCTCCATACAGTGTAAACAATAAAAAACATCCACAAAGGTTCTACAGTTGTTTCTGTATCTCCTACAGATAACACTGTGGCAGCTTGGGCTTCTACAAGTGATGCAGTAAAAGATTCATTCGTGATAGTAAATTCGGTATGTTAGCTTTTCTCTCTTTACTTGGTAACCTTCTCTTAGAACAACGCAACTGAATCAATGAGTATTGCAATTAAAGGGTCTGGGGATACTTGGTTAGGCACACGAACTAATGACATGGGAACAGAAGAGTACTATGATATTGGCACTTTTGTTTCGAAGAATAATGTCCTGGTGTACAGTGCTCCACCGTTATCAGTTACAACCTTCTTTAGAAGTGACTAGTGCTTGGTGTTGGAACAATGGCTTGAATAATATCTCTGCTTTATGATGAAGAAGGCTCATTTACACCATGACAATCAAAAAATAAATAACATTTAAAACAAAAAAAATACAGGCAGAGGTAGAAATTTCTTTCTTCCAACAAAAAAGTTAACTATCACGTGCAAGTATAAAAAAGAAACTGTTCTGGTGTTAGTAATACGAGACTATTTAGAAGTATGTAAACGTTACCAGGTGATTGTGGTGAAGAAGCACATTTCCAAACGTTGCCTTGCAATGCTTGGCTCCCAAGGCAGCTTCGGCTGTTTTCAAAGGCGAGATAACTGCTCAGTAAGTGCCGTAATTTTTTGTTTGTTGGCATGGACTTTCTGTCTTTAGACTGCCTAGTACTACCAATCTTGAGCAGTTCAATGTAAGAATACTCTCGAGCCAGTGGTATTAAATGGAAATGGCAATACCCAATGATACACGCCTGCTATTTATTACTACTCTGGTTTACCATTACTACAGTGCTAGTAGAACGGCCATTTTTCCTAGAAAAAGGAAAAACGGCTCTTCTCCAAGAGGGTTTTAAGAATATTGCAATGACTATCAAGACGGCAAGCTGCGTGTAGAGTGAGTAAAAAAAAGAGCCATTAAGTGCATACTACTATTATGATTGCTGCTACAATTGCAAAGATAATTCCAAGTGAAGAATCAGCATTGTCTTGAGTACATCCTGATTGTACTTCAAACAGAATGTCTACTCTAGAGTAAAAAATGTAAGTCAAATCTGTTAAACTGTCGGACAAAAAAAAAAAGGGTGTACTTGGTAGTTTTTTGTTCTTGGATTGTGTTAACACAAGTTTTACTCCCTTTAATTGCGCTTATTGGACACTTTTTAGGAGATTCCACAACAATACATGAATATTCCATAGCGGTTATACTATTATTTATCATGTGATCTACCTGAGTAACATCAACCTCAAAAGTACTTTCGCTTTTGAGAATAATACAGCCTATAATATTAATTAAGCTTTTTTGGGCATCAATTGTATGTTTCAATGTTGTACCGTTTACTGTCATTCCTTTATTTCCCTTATGGAGTAATACAATGGTACCATTATTTGTAAAGTTGCCAAGAATCGTCACATCGTTTTGAATAATAAGAGTTCCTGTGTTTATTACATTGCCAAAGGTACATGATCCTGTATCACAATCCAAACAATCTTCAGTTGTACATATAACTACACAAGTGTGTAAGAGAATAATAGTAAATTGTTAGTGGTAACATATTACTTACTAGTGTTGTACTGTGTTGGACTCGCTAATGTTGGTATCGGAGATTCAGTAGTGGGAACGTCACCGCCGATTGTAACAGAACAAGGTGGTGTATCTGCTTCTAGAGCCTTATTAAAGAGCGTACTGTTGCAGCATAATGCTTGAGAAGAGCAAGATATGCAGTCAGAGGCTGCTGTCACCATGTTATTACAAATACATCATGACTGAGTGCACGTACAGTTCATGTTACGGGCACACGACTCCCCGTTCGAAAAAGCCCTATTACAATCAAGGACGTTGTACAGATTGACAATACCACCTTGGTAATCACACGACATTCCTGTGTTCTTGGCTTCAAAATTTCGTTAACAAGTACTTTTTTGCTCTAACACTTACGGACGTTTAATATGCTTCCACTAAACCACCATTAGGCTAATAATATGCTATTACTTAACTGTATCTCCCCGCCATTGTGTGCGTGGATGGCTGAATAATCCGTCCTAAGCCAAAGAGTGAATTATAAAAAATACAACAAAAAGTTGTACCTATCGCAATTAACTAAGTTTTTTATGGTTGAGTTTCTTAGTACTAGAAATGGAAGGGAGAAAATGACACAACCTTTTAGTAGTATTTAATAATGAAGATTTAACTTTATTGAGCGAACCTTGGTACATCGGGGCATAGAGTCCACGTTTTGAAAAACTTGGAACAATTTTGTTGAGTGAGAAGACTGAGTTTGTGATGGTTGCATCCACGCCTGCAAACCCAACGTATATTGCACCTCCTTGTACTGTGCCTCTAGCTAAAGAAATAAAAATAAGAATTATACTTTTAAGAAGAGCACGTGCCATAGGTAATTACAGAGTTGTTCGCAAAGTAGCAATTAGAAATATCGATGGCCTAATTTTTTGGTAGCAGTTTTGATAGAAATTGACGAAGCATGTACCTGCGTTACGTTCTCTATATAAAGAGCACCACCCCTCAGTGAAGAAATTCCATTAAAACTATCATCAACTAGGTTGTTCTCAAAACGACAGCTCGAAACAGTAACCATGTCAGAAATAGTTATTGTCAAAGCACCGGACGAGATAGGTGCGGACATTTCGGCTGTCATATGATTGTCCAAGAAACGTGTATCGTCAACGGTAACATTATTACTATCCATTAGCGTATTGATTAGATTACCACCAAGATATAGTGAGCGTACCAGTTCATGAAAGCAAGAGGTCCATATTGGGTATTGGCTGCATAGCCAAAAAAAAAGCACGACCTTTAACACGTGATTTTTTAGTCACAAAACAGCAGTATTTGGTAAGTTACCTTACAATTGCAGTAGAAAAATTTTTGAGCACTAGCTGGCAATTTTTGAATGTTACGTTGTATACTTCAACCTTAAACTCTCCTTCGCTATTCAATGCGAGAGATTGAAGTCCCAGGGCTCCGTCGACTGTAGCGCGGTCGTTTATTCCTTAAAGTAGCCATTAGTTGAAAATCAATATTCGATATATTACGAATTTAATTACCGCTTCGTATCACGAGGTTTTTCCTCAGTACTACTAAGTTGCTCGTATTTGATAAGGATAGATCGAAATCGCCAAGTATTATCTCGTCTACGTTTAAGGAAATATAACACCGTAGCCTATTTGAACATGCGTGCTGAGTGTCAGCGGTAACTGAAGCGAAAGGTTAGTTTTTTAGATCGCTACTTGTATTGTTATACCACTTTGACAACCAACAGTCGTGAAGCACGTCATAATGAAAAAAAAAGCGCCGAAAAACATTGTTTGTTGTTGGATGATATGTGGTACCTCCGTACTTAGTACAAAGGCGACCCCGAAGACCAAAGTTGACCTCTTAAATTGAAATTGGATCTAATTCTCGGTTAAGTACGTTGCCGTTCTTTTAGCTTCAAACTCTACAGTGCACATAGTACTTGCTGGCTGCTTTCTGGTGAAAATGTTTCTGATAGTCATGGCACGTGATAGGCTAGGCTACTGAGTTCCAGACGTTGTTCCAATTGTTCTAATTTATGATCGCGTACAGTTTCTACACGAAACATTGAAAAAATTGGATAGACAGGCATTCGAATTACTAACAATATGTTTATTAGTATGGTGAGTAAATAAAAATTCACAATTTCTACTTGCATTTCGGAGTGTATCAACAGCGATACTGGACGTGTAATTACCACTTAAAGCAGTTAACACCTATGTCTATAACACTTGTGAAAGAGGTGTGACATCGACTCATACTACATTTATAGCAAAGGAATACAAAACAGCTTCTTTGCTGTGCCACCCAAGCTCCTAAAATTAGATGTTTGCAAAAAAGAAAAAGATATGCGTTGTTTGGTTCACGTAGTATGTCTCTTTGCCAAAACTGTCACCAAACACCGCTTTTCTACCTCTGAGAGCGCTTTAGTCGGAGTCACCTCCTACTTTCAAGGGTGTGAGTTTTTTTGAAAATGTTGTGTTGTGCTATGTTTAACTCGAAAAATACCACAATGATACATTTTGTTACTTTAAATACTTGCAATAGTATTAATACTAGATTATTGTCAATATTCAAATGACATACTAAGTAGGTAGAGGAAACAAACTCATGGTCGTTGATAAAAATTTTAGTTTAAATAATTCACAAACACGAGCTGTACAAGGGTAACAAAAAAATTTTGGGGTTGGTTTTTTTTTTGTTCTCGAAAAAATCCAGAAGTATGTCATCTACTTCTTTGTGATAGTAGATCCTGTCCTTCGTAATAGTTCTCTACATAAATATTAATTATACGTAAAACACATCATCAATCAAAATTATAATAAAAAATCGAAAAAATCACGTGCCTGAAGTCTCCAGAGGTCTTGGCTTCGTCCTCTTTCTTTTCTTTATTTGCACTTCGAAGTTTAACTGCGGCCGGATTGAATCCTCCGAATGGGTTCATACCCATTCCTCCACCGCCACCGCCACCACGTGATCCACGTGCAGCACGTAGTCTGGAACCAAATGATCCACCTGGTGGTAAATTAAGCTTCTTTTTTGGGCCAGCACGGTCATCTGACACAAGGTTGTGAAATTCTATTTAACAAATAAGTATTATGGCTTGTACACAATTATCTATAAAGGTATTACCTGAAACAGACTTTGTAGGTAACGCCCTGGCTCCTCTTTGGTGTCCAGCGCGTTGAGATCTAAAGAAAGTAAGTTTGAGGTGTTTTTGTTGCTGAATAGTTTCTTGTCTTTTTAAAAAGTTGTTTTAAGGTACCTTCTAAGTAAGTAAGCATGATCTCTGAGTAATGGTGCCTCGTCAATTCTAGATCCTCTTCGACCTCTTGTCTTTGTACCAATAATCTTCTTAGCTGCAACACCTCCTAGTACAATGTGAGATTACCAAACAAACACATCGTTTCATCAAAAACAAAACAAAAAAAAAAACTTACTGCGTCTAGTTGGTTGTGGTGGTCCGCTGCTTCCACCATCAGCTGAATCAAGCGCAGCGAAAAATTTAGTAGCACCAGAAAGAGCCTAATGGAACAAATAAGGTTCAACAACTAAGAAAAGAAATCGTACTTGTGCAATAGAAGCATCCATTTCTCTTTCTGTTTCAGAATCTACTTCAGAACTCTTTGAAAGCTCTGAACGCTCTGAAAGTGTCTCACTATCGCTATCAGCAGCAAGAAGCTCTGATTCACGTTCTCTCTGCATCCTGAGCTGTTCTTTTTCTTGCCACTCATCACGTTCTCTGCGTTCTTTCTCCTACAAAAAAAATAAGCAAGGAAACAAGTTTCTTGTCTTTTCTTTGACGAAATCGATTCAGAGTGACGTACACGTTGAGCACGTAATCTCTCCTTTCGTAGTCTTTCTTGTTCCTTGATCTCATCTTGCTCTCTTTCGTACTCGGTACGTATTGTGGCTTGAGCATTCTGTGTTTTTTCTGAAATTGCATCCAGTTCTTTTTGTTTCTGTGCTTGCTCTCTTGCATAGGCGCCTTCTCGTTCCTTTCTTTCACGTTCTCGTAGTGCCATGAACTCTTGACGTTCACGTTCTTCAAGTTCCTTACGTGCTTTTTCTTCAGCAAGACGTTGGTCCTCGAGTTCTTTTTCACGTGCAAGCTTAGCAAGACGCTCACGCTCACGTTTTTCAGCAAGGTCACGTTTGAGCTTTTCTTCATCAGCCTTTTTCTTTGCAGCCCATCTAAACCAGCGTGTCAATAAATTCTATGTATATAGTGAGTAAGACATACCGTTTCCGACGTTCTTCTGCTTGTTGTTGCTTCAAACGTTTCTTCTCTTCTTCAGCTCTACAACAAAATTAAGAAACTTATGAGAAACAAATTATCGCTCAATCATACCTTCTTTCAGCAGCTGCAGCTTCCTCTTGTTGCTTCTTTTTCAAAGCCATACGTTGTCCAAAAGTCAACTTCTTCTTAGGTGCCGGAGCAGCTTCAACTGGTTTAGGCTCTTCTTTTGGTGCTACATCAATACGAAGAGGAGCAGGTTTTGCAACTTCCTTAACAACAGGTTTCGCTTCAACAACCTTTTCTGGTTCAGGTGTAGGCTCAGGGTCATCATCTGTAGCTAATCCCAAGCGTACTACTGTTGTTGATTGAACAGTATCAGAGATGGCTTGAAGCTCACGGTCTTTTTCTTCTTGCTCTCTTTCATAAGCCTCTTGAAGCTCACGACGTTCTCGTTCTCTTAAGGCTTCAAACTGAGCACGTTCTCTCTCTTCCTGGGCTTTACGTTCGCGTTCTTCAGCAAGACGTTGTTCCTCAAGCTCTTTTTCAAGTGCAAGCTTAGCAAGACGCTCACGTTCACGTTTTTCAGCAAGGTCACGTTTGAGCTTTTCTTCATCTGCCTTTTTCTTCGCAGCCCATCTAAACATCCCGTAAGTAAAACAACTATTAGCATCACAGATTAATCTTACCGTTTTTTACGCTCTTCTGCTTGTTGTTGCTTCAAACGCTTCTTCTCTTCCTCTGCTCTACGTAATTGTTTAATATTTTGAATCGTATACACGTGAAGATTATCATACCTTCTCTCAGCAGCTGCAGCTTCCTCTTGTTGCTTCTTTTTCAAAGCCATACGTTGTCCGAAAGTCAACTTCTTCTTTGGAGCTGGAGCAGGTTCTGGTTCTGGTTCTGGTTTGGCTTCAACAACAGGTGCTGGTGTTGGCTCTGGTTCGGGTTCCTGAGGAGCTTGTACAGGCTCTGGTTCTGGTGTTGGCTCCACCTCGCCAGCAGTGGTAGATTGAACAGCATCAGAGATAGCAGCAAGTTCACGTTCTCGTTCTTCTTGAGCACGAATCTCAGCTTGACGAGCTTCTTCAATCTCTTTTTGACGAACTGCTTCGAATGCTTGTCGCTCACGCTCTTCTTGCTCAAGTCTAAGACGTTCAGTCTCTTCTTCTTGGCGTTTAAGTTCAGCAGCGATACGATCGCGCTCTTCTTGAGCCTTACGCTCTTTCTCAGCAGCTTCACGTTTGATCTTTTCTTCTTGTTCTTTCTTCTTTGCAGCCCATCTAATTATTAAAAAGTTAATCTTTTTTACTTTTCGTTTTCAATAAAATCTACATACCTTCTTTTACGCTCAGCTGCAGCTTCAGCTTTCTTTCTCTTGGCTTCTTCAGCTGCTCTAAGAAAACAATTAATAAATCACTGATGTCAGTAGGGAATTTGTGTACCTTCTTTCAGCGGCTGCAGCTTCCTCTTGTTGTTTCTTTTTCAAAGCCATACGTTGTCCGAAAGTCAACTTCTTCTTTGGAGCAGGTTCTGGTTCTGGCTCTGGTTTGGCTTCAACAACAGGCTCTGGTGTTGGCTCAGGTGTTGCCACTGGCTCTGGTTCTGGTTCTTTAGTGGCTTCAACAACAGGTGCGGATTCTTCGGCTGGTGGCGCAGTAGTCGATTGAACAGCATCAGAGATGGCAGCAAGTTCACGTTCACGTTCTTCTTGAGCACGAATCTCAGCTTGACGAGCTTCTTCAATCTCTTTTTGACGAACTGCTTCGAATGCTTGTCGCTCACGCTCTTCTTGCTCAAGTCTAAGACGTTCAGTCTCTTCTTCTTGGCGTTTAAGTTCAGCAGCGATACGATCACGCTCTTCTTGAGCTTTGCGCTCTTTCTCAGCAGCTTCACG
Source organism: Trichosphaerium sp. ATCC 40318 (assembly GCA_038496445.1). Classification (NCBI taxonomy): domain Eukaryota; phylum Discosea; class Flabellinia; family Trichosidae; genus Trichosphaerium; species Trichosphaerium sp. ATCC 40318. The sequence continues at coordinate 96,750 of JALMLS010000548.1, forward strand.
TTTGATCTTTTCTTCCTGTTCTTTCTTCTTTGCAGCCCATCTAAATACTATGTCAAAACATTATCAGTATATATTTTCTGTACCGTTTCCGACGTTCTTCTGCTTGTTGTTGCTTCAAACGTTTCTTCTCTTCTTCAGCTCTACAACAAAATTAAGAAACTTATGAGAAACAAATTATCGCTCAATCATACCTTCTCTCAGCAGCTGCAGCTTCCTCTTGTTGCTTCTTTTTCAAAGCCATACGTTGTCCGAAAGTCAACTTCTTCTTTGGTGCCGGTGCTGGCTCTGGTTTAGGTTCTGGCTTAACTTCTGCAACTGGTGCTGGCTCTGGTTTTGTTTCGACAACAGGTTCAGGTTTCGCTTCTACTACTGGTTCTGGTTTTGGTTCAGGTGTAGCTTCAACAACCTCTGCAAGTTCAGGTTTATCATCAACAGGGGTTGGAGTAGGTTCTACTGCTTGAACAGGTTCTTCAGCAGGCTCAGATACTGGTTCCGTGACTTCCCCAGCAGTGGTAGATTGAACCGCATTTGAAATAGCAGCAAGTTCGCGTTCACGTTCTTCTTGAGCACGAATCTCAGCTTGACGGGCTTCTTCGATTTCTCGTTGGCGAACAGCTTCGAACTCTTGTCGCTCACGCTCTTCTTGCTCAAGTCGAAGACGTTCAGTCTCTTCTTCTTGGCGTTTAAGTTCAGCAGCAACACGATCACGCTCTTCTTGAGCCTTACGTTCTTTCTCAGCAGCTTCACGTTTGATACGTTCTTCTTCCTCTTTTTGTTTTTGAGCCCACCTTCGTCGACGTTCTTCGGCCTTTTGTTGCCTCAATCGCTTTTTCTCTTCTTCAGCTCTAAAGTAAAATTAGAACAAAAAGGAAAGTATTTAAGAGTATCGTACCTTCTCTCAGCGGCTGCAGCTTCCTCTTGTTGCTTCTTTTTCAAAGCCATGCGTTGACCGAAAGTCAACTTCTTCTTTGGAGCTGGAGCTGGTTCTGGTTTTGTTTCAACAGGAGCAGGTGTTGGTTCAGGTTTAGGTTCTTCTTTAGCTTCCTCAACTGGAGCTGGCTCTGCTGCTACCTCAACAGGTTCAGGTGTAGGTTCGGGTTTCGTCTCTACTGGCTCAGGCTTAGTCTCCTCAACAGGTTGTGGAGTAGGCTCTGCTACAACAGGTTCTGGCTCAGAAGTGGCTTCAACAGGTTTAGCTGCCTCAGTCTCTTGTGGTTCATGTGATTCTGTTGCTTCGATGGATTGAGTTTCTTCAACAGGTTGTGGGGATGTAGATTGAACGGCATTTGAAATAGCTGCAAGTTCACGTTCACGTTCTTCTTGAGCACGAATTTCGGCTTGACGAGCTTCTTCAATTTCTCGTTGACGAACAGCTTCAAACTCTTGTCGCTCACGCTCTTCTTGCTCAAGTCTAAGACGCTCTATCTCTTCTTCTTGACGTTTAAGTTCAGCAGCAACGCGATCACGCTCTTCTTGAGCTTTACGTTCTTTCTCAGCAGCTTCACGTTTGATACGTTCTTCTTCTTCTTTTTGTTTTTGAGCCCATCTAGTACAAAATTAGTAATTTCACCTTGTCAAAATAATAAAATCAGCAATACCTTCTTTTACGCTCAGCTGCAGCTTCAGCTTTCTTTCTCTTGGCTTCTTCTGCAGCTCTAAAATATAAATTAAAAAACTTCAAAAGTAGCACGTGAAGATTATTCATACCTTCTTTCAGCGGCTGCAGCTTCCTCTTGTTGTTTCTTTTTCAAAGCCATACGTTGTCCAAAAGTCAACTTCTTCTTTGGTGCTGGAGCTGGCTCTGGTTTTGTTTCAACAGGAGCAGGTTTAGGCTCTTCTTTAGCTTCCTCAACTGGAGCTGGCTCTGGTTTAGGTTCTGGCTTAACTTCTGTAACTGGAGCAGGCTCTGGTTTTGCCTCAACAACAGGCGCAGGGTTCTCATCTTTAGCTACCATAACTGGAGCTGGCTCTGGTGTTGCCTCAACAACAGGTGTCACATCTTCAGTTGCAGGTTTTGCTTCCTCTGGGTCAGGCTTAACCTCTTCAGGTTGTGGAGTAGGTTCTGTAGGTTTTTCTGGAGCTTGGGCTTCAACGGTTGGTTCAGTATTAGCCTCAACAAGAGCAGGTTCCTTTGTTGTTTCAGTAACATCTTTTTCATCGACAACTGCTTCCACTGATGGCTCTTCTGCTGTTGGTTCCTTTGGTTGAGGTTCAGGTTCAGAGACAGGTTCTGTGATTTCTGGTTCGTCTGATACTTCTTGTGTAACAGCTTTAACTGGCTCGGATGGTGTTTCAAGAGGTTCAGTAGCAACGGGCTCTGTTTTCGCTTCAGCTGGTTTCGGATCCTCAGTAGAAACTGTTGAATCTGTAGCTGGAACTTGTTCAGGTTCTTCGACTGGCTCTGCTTCTGGTTCTTTAACGGGTTCTGGCACTTCCTCAGGTTCAGGCTCGTCCACCTTATCAGAAACAGTAGCGTCAGTTTTCTCAACTACGACTAATTCTACTTCCTTTGATGGAGCTACAGTTTGCTCAACACTGCAAGAGAAAACAAGTTAGAAACGATGTACCGAACTGTATGCTTCCGTACGGTTTATCATCTTCTTCATCTATATGTTCTGGTATGAATTCGACAACAGCATCCGTTTCAGCAACAAAAGGTGCAGGTATAGCTTCATGTAATTCATGGTGATCGATTGTATCAAGTTCAACAATGACATCCAGTTCTAATGCATTTTCTTTAGATTCATGAGTTTCAGTTGGAAACTGTGGTGATTTGACAGCGTTAAAATACGCCACGTGTTGAACACTTGAAGGAGGTTCTTGGACTTCTTGAGTACCTTGAGCAATAGGTTCTTCAGCTTTCTCAACAGGTTTTGGCTCTTCAATTGGTGTTGCTTCTTCAACAGCCTCAGTTTCTACTGTAGTTGTTTTAGGTTCATGACTTTCAACTGGGAACTTAGGCGATTTGATAGCGTCATAGTACGCCACATGTTGAACACTTGAAGGAGGTTCTTTAACTTCTTGGGTACCTTGTGTAGGTTCCGTAGTTTTTTCAACAGTTTGAGGTGCTTCAACGACTTCTTCCTTAGTTGATTGTTCTACCGGCGCTTTAAGTTCGTGAGTTTCAGTCGGGAACTTTGGTGATTTGACAGCGTTGAAATACGCTACATGTTGCACGCTTGAAGGAGGTTCTTGAATCTCTTGAGTACCTGGAACAACTGGTTCTTGGGTTTCTTCAGCTTGTGCTTCAGTTGGTTTCTCAACAGGTTTTGGCTCTTCAATTGGTGTCGCTTCTTCAACAGCCTTGGTTTCTAATGCAATTGTTTTAGATTCATGTAATTCTAATGGGAACTTTGGCGATTTGATAGCGTTGTAGTATGACACGTGCTGAACTGTTGAAGGTGGTTCTTGAATTTCTTGAGTACCTTGAACAATAGGTTCTTCAACTTCTTCACTAGGCTTTGTAGCTTCAACAGTTGTTTCTACTGGAGTCGGTTTAGGTTCATGCGATTCTGTTGGGAATTTTGGTGATTTGATGGCGTTGAAGTATGCCACGTGTTGAACCGTAGATGGAGGTTGGTCAAGATTGCTGGTACCTTCTGCTTCTTTGATTGGTTCTTCTGTAACCGATGGTTCAGTGGCTTCTTGTTTATCTGCAACGGGTTCGGCAATAGCTGTTTCTTGTTCTACAGGTACTGATTTAATTTCGTGCGTTTCATCAAAGAACTTTGGAGATTTGATTGCGTTGTAGAATAAGATGTGTTGAACACTTGAAGGTGGAACTGGTTTTGTTGTTTGAACTTCGTTGGTACCTTTTTCAGGTTGTTCTTGAGATACAACTGGTGCAAGTGGTTCTGAGACAACTTCTTCTTGTTGAGGTTCTATTGCAACAGATTTAGGTTCTTCATGACTTTCAACTGGGAACTTTGGAGATTTTGTTGCGTTGTAGAATAGAACGTGTTGAACTGTTGAAGGTGGCAGCGCTTGAGCTTGAGGAGTACCTTGAACAGGTTCTTCGGATGCCTTCTCAACAGGTTGAGCTTCTTCCGATACAACATCTTCAACGACTGGTTCTACAGGAATAGCCTGAGGTTCAGCAGATTCTACTGGCGCTGGAGGTTCGTGAGTTTCGGTTGGGAACTTTGGAGATTTGATAGCATTGAAGTACGCCACGTGCTGGACGTTCGAGATAGGTTCACCTATTTGAGTACCTTGAACAGGTTCTTGAGATTTTTCCACTGGTACTACAGTTTCTTCTTTCTCTGGTTCTAATGGAGTTGATTTAGGTTCATGCATTTCAGCTGGAAATTGTGGTGATTTGACAGCGTTGAAGTACACCACGTGTTGAACGCTTGAAGGAGGTTCTTGAATTTCTTGAGTACCTTGAGCAGTAGGTTCTGAAACTTTTTCAACAGGTTTCGTTGCTTCTACAGGCGCAGCTTCTTTGGCAACAATCGCGACGTCGGTTTCTACTGGACTCGGTTTAGGTTCATGAGTTTCAGATGGGAACTTTGGCGATTTGACTGCGTTGAAGTACGCCACGTGTTGAACGCTTGATGGAGGCACTTGAATCTCTTGAGTACCTTGTGAAGGCTCTTCAAACTTTTCAGTAGGTCGTGGTGATTCTTCAACTGGCTCTTGAACAACTTCTTGTTTTTCTGCAGGTTGTATTGGCGCTTGAAGTTCGTGAGTTTCTGTTGGAAACCGTGGTGATTTGATAGCGGCATAGTACGCCACGTGTTGGACATTCGAAAGCGGTTCGCGTATTTGAGTACCTTGCGAAGCCTCTTGATCTTTCTCATCAACTACTATTTCTTCCTTCTTTGATTGTTGTTCTACTGGAGCTGAGTTAGCTTCATGGGCATCAGATGGAAATTGAGGTGATTTAGTTGTGTCGCAATAAGAAATATGCTGAACACTTGAAAATGGCTTTGGCGGTTGAGTTTCGTTTGTACCTTGAACAACAGGTTCTTCAGCCTTTTCTACAGGTTTTGGCTCTTCGATTGGTGTTGCTTCTTTAACAGCCTCAGTTTCTACTGTAGTTGTTTTAGGTTCATGCGATTCGGTTGGGAACTTTGGCGATTTGACAGCGTTGTAGTATGCCACGTGCTGAACACTTGATGGTGGTGCTTGAATTTCTTGAGTACCTTGATTGCTCGAGGTAACCTCTTTAGGTTCAATACTTGGTACGTCTTTAGCAATCGGTTCAGAAACTTCGCCTGTCGCCTTTTCTTCAGTTGATAATGGTTCAACCTTATGAACTTCTGTAGGGAACTTTGGCGCCTTTACTGTGTTATAATATGCCACATGTTGAACGCTTGAAAATTGTGTTTCTTTAGGCTGAGATTCAGCTTTTTCAGCTTCATTCAAATGTAAATTATCAGCAGTTTCTACCTTGTTCTCTGGAACAGCCTAATCGAAGATTTTAGAGAGAGCAGAAAAGAAAGAAAAAAATAGGAAACAATGTATTGTTAAGTGGGAGTACCTTCTCAGGATTTGATGCTTCTGGTACAGTTGTGCTTTGAACTTCTGTTGGGAATTTAGGCGAGGTTACAGCGCTGTAGTATGTGACGTGTTGAACTGCGGAAGGTGGTCCGCTTAAAATTTGTGTAGGTGCCTGTGGCTGCTTCGATGTTGTTGGTGTTTCCAATACAACTTCGGGTTTCACTGGCATAGATACTACTTCTTGTTGTTCTACAGGTACTGATTTAGGTTCATGTGCCTCATCAAAGAACTTTGGAGATTTGATTGCGTTGTAGAATAAGATGTGTTGAACACTTGAAGGTGGAACTGGTTTTGTTGATTGAACTTCGTTGGTACCTTTTTCAGGTTGTTCTTGAGATACAACTGGTACAATTGGTTCTGAGACAACTTCTTCTTGTTGAGGTTGAGGTTCTATTGCAACAGATTTAGGTTCTTCATGGCTCTCAACTGGGAACTTTGGAGATTTTGTTGCGTTGTAGAATAGAACGTGTTGAACTGTTGAAGGCGGCAGTGCTTGAACTTGAGGAGTACCTTGAACAGGTTCTTCGGCCGCCTGTTGTGGTACTTCGATTGGAGAAACTTCTGCTTCTTTAACAACAGGTTCAGCTTTCGGTTGTTCTATTGGCAGCGCTTTAGGTTCATGGCTTTCAGTTGGAAACTTCGGCGATTTGACAGCGTTGAAGTACACCACATGTTGAACGCTTGATGGTGGTATTTGAGCTTCTTGGGTACCTTGAACAACAGGTTCTTCCACTTTCTCTGCAGTTACCGGTGCTTCGATTGTAGAAACTTCTTCGCCGCCTTGTTGCTTGATTGCAGGCTCAAGTTCTGTTGCTGCTACAGCTGGTTTAGGTGTATGCAATTCTGTTGGAAATTGAGGCGATTTAGTTGCATTGAAATAAGCAACATGCCGAACGCTTGAAAGAGGATGCAAAGATTGTTCTTGATGGTTACCTTGAGCAACAGGTTCTGGAACTTTTTCGGCGACAGCTTTTTGAACTTCACTTTGAACAGGCGCTTCAGTTGGTTCGTCGTTCTGTTTTGGTTCTACCGCAGTTGATTTAGATTCATGACTTTCAGTTGGAAACTTTGGTGATTTGACTGCGTTGAAGTACGCCACGTGTTGAGTGCTTGAAGGAGGTTCTTGGACTTCTTGAGTACCTTGAACAATAGGTTCTTCAGCTTTTTCAATTGTTTCAACTTCTACTTCGGCAGTTTTTGTAGCATCAACGACTGGCGCTTCGACAGGTGCAGTTTCTTTGAGAACCTCGGTTTCTACTGGATTCTGTTTAGGTTCATGACTTTCAGATGGAAACTGTGGCGATTTGACAGCGTTGAAATATGTCACGTGTTGAACGCTTGAAGGCGGCTTCTGAACCTCTTGGGTACCTTCGGCAGGGGAATCATTATCCGCAGTAGCAACTTTTTGCTTCTGCTCTTTTACGTCTGCTAGAGCCTCAATGGTCTCTTCTTTGTTCACTTCATGAACTTGAGATACTACCTGTTCTGGAGCATCAGAGGAAACAGTTTCAGCGGCCTTGTCAACAACACTTTCGTCGGTAGAATCTTGCGACTTTAAAGTGGGTTTTGACTCGGGCTCAACAACTGTTTGCTCCGCTGCATCCTCTACAGGCGTTGGAGTAACCTCTGAAGGCTCTTGAACTTCGTTTGTTGGCTCCGCGGATTCGATATTAATTTTCGATTCTCCGGATGTAACTTCCGTAGTTTGCGTCTCCTCTGGTTGTTTTTCGGCTGGTTCTTCAACCTTTGAAGAGGATTCTGGGTCGTCCTTGTTTAGGGAGGGTTCTTTAGAAGTTTCATTTTGTGAAGTCTCTTCTTTTGGTTTTTCAGCTTTTTCTGAATTACTTTCGTCATTTGAAGCCTTTGGTTCTTCAACAACTGTAGGTTCTTTAGAATCCTTCTTATTTACATCTTCTTCTACTGATTGAACCGCTTCAGAAATCAAAGAAAGCCTTTGCTCTCTTTCAAGTTGTTTTCTTTTAACAGCTTCACGCGCTGCTTGTCTTTGTTGTTCTTGAAGTTTTGCGTATGCTTTTCTCTCCCTTTCTACTTGTTCTCTACGAAGACGTTGTTGTTCTTCGTCTTGTTGCTTAAGCTTAAGTTTAAGAAGCCTTGCTTCTTCCTCAGCTTGTAATTCTTTTTTCCTTTTTTCTTCAGCAACACGGGCAACACGCTCTCTTTCTAGGCGTTCTTTTTCTGCCCATCTAATTTATGACGTGAGTATAATAACATAACAACTAACAATCGATTTTTTTTAAAAAACAAGAAACTGCAATACTTCCGAAGAGCTCTTCAAGACTTCTTTTTTCTGAAAATATTATGTGAATTTTTTTTTTCCGCTTCGTATGCGGCTTGTGTTTTTCTAATTTTTTTTTTTCGTACCTTCTCCTCCTTTCTGCTGATTTCTCTTCACGAATACGCTGTCTTTCAGCTTCAGCTCTGTAATAGTACACCGTCAGTATAATTTAGTTATTTTTTTCGTAAAAACAAGAAAATTAATCTTACTTTTTCCTTTTATCTTCTTCCGCTTTTTGTAGGCGTATCTTTTCTGCTCTTATCTCAGCAAATGATCTCTTCTTCTTTAAAGCCTTTTGATCGCGTTATTAAATTAAAAAAAAAGCAAAAAAAAAATAATAATTCGATAAATATCGTCGTAAGGGTACCTTAGACTCGCGATCTTTTGCTGCTTTTTTCTCTCGTTCTTTTCTATCGCGAATTTGCTTCTTTATACGTTCTTCTTCTTGTTTCTTCTTAGCAATCCATCTATATCGATCACGTGTTAACATAATTGTTAACTAAACATGTAATTGCGCTTTTTGAAAATTTTTGAATATTTGTCACGTGCGCCACGTGATTTTTTGGTGAATTTCTTTTTTCGCCTCAAAAAAAAAAAAAAGGATCAAAAACGTGGTATTACCTCTTCTCGCGTTCCTCTTTTTCCTTTTGGACACGTTTATTACGCTCATCGAGTGCTCTAGTAAAAATATTAGTACCCTCCGATAACCTTTTTTGAAATCGAGAAGCAGTAAACTTCAACGCACTTTAACTTTCGCTCCTTTTCCTCTTTAGCTCTTCGTCGTCTGTCAGCCATACGAGCAAAAAATCCAAGCCCTTCTCCAGACTTGCTTGCAGCTTTTGGTTGAGCCGGCTTCGGATCATTCTTTCGCGATCGTGGTTCGTTGCCACGCTTTGAGTTTGTCTTTTCAGGCTTGTCTTCGACTTTTTTATCGACATTCTGGTTTTCGGTTTTGTCTGGTGAAGAAGCCTCTTGCGGTTCATCTACCTTGTCTTTAGGACGCTTTGGTTGCACTTTCTTTGCTCCCTTTTTAGGTGCTGGTTTCACTTTACGCTTACTATTTCAGCGCATTAGTAACTCAAATCCAAGGAAAAAATGCATTTGTGCCTTTTGCCCTCTGTAGCTTTATTGTTATCACCAGCAACTGTTCTTCTAGAAGACTTTTTACGAACCAATGCCCTAGTAGACTTGCTTCTACCAGGACCACTCCTTGCAGCCACTTGGTCAGCTAAAGTGCGTGTAGATTTGGCGCGCTGTAGTAAACAATGTAAGTTTCTTAACCACTATCAAAACTTTTGCATACAACAGAATTTCTGGTACGAAGAGATCTCTCAGAGCGCTTGCTTGGCGACTTCGATCGAGTAGTAGTTAATATTTCTGCATTGTTTGAAGCCTTTGAACGCGTTGTAATAACTGTCTCTCGCTTTGGTGATTTGTTTCTGCTTTTTTCACGTTTGGGAGATATAGACCGCCTCTTCTTTGGTGTGACTGGTTGTGGCACTACATGAGGTTAATATAAATCACCTTGTGATCAACTTTATGGCAAAGGTGGTAGAAACTTATGACAAAAACGCACGTGATTTTCTACGTGTTCTTTCTCCCGCTCTTTGTGCAGTCTTGAACTCAAAAGCAGCAGGTTGTTTTTTTCTTTGCCTCGAAGGACTCTTTTTTTCGCGTTAATGATAAATATAATGCAACACACGCATACCTTGTTCCTCCACCTTTAAAAATACGTTAACCTTGGTACATAAAACAACAAACATTGTACGTACTTTGACATTTCATCCTCGGCCTTTGAAGGAGACCAGGTTCTAAACAATCTAATTAACACCACTCCGGCTATTTGATGAAAAAAAAAAAATAAACAGAAAAGGCAACAACTAATCATCATATGATCCACCTCTATCGGCACGTACTGTCTTCTAGAAGGAACGCGAGTCTTCTTCTTCGCACTCGGTGGTCGTTCTGATGCTTTTTTTGTGCGTTTAACAGGTGGTTTTGCCTGTTCTTTAGGCTGTCCGTTTTCTTCTGGCTTCTTTTTGCCTTCAGATGTTCCGTTGGTCTTCTTTTCGGTCGGTTTACCTTTACCCTTGTCCTCAACCTTGTTACCACCCTTTTCAGCCTTATTGCTACCCCACCAGAGGTTCGCAAAACTGCCACTAAGCACAAAGGTAAACTTCCACAAATTTATGGTTCTTTGATGCAATTGGTGCTACGTACGATTTTCTAGTGGTACGTTTTTCATTTTTAGGCTGACTTTTGGTCCATGATGAAAACCAACCAGAGTTTTGTTCTGTGGTCTCTTTACCACCCTTACGCCTTGTAAAAATAGTTAATTAAAACAGTTTTGGGTTCATTCCGGATTTTCTGTGCACAAACCTGGATGCGTCTAGAAAATGAAGTTAGATGACGGAAATTAGCATAAACTGGGAAGTAGTCATCATATTAAAGAGTTTTGGCTTTTTTTTGTAATTCACCTTTAGAACAGGCGCAAAAAAAAAACACGTGATTTTGGTTAGGGAATGCATAACGTACTTTGATCGGCCATTATGAGTAAGAATTTACAGGATAGAACCTATCCCGGTGAGTTTGAAAACTAAGAGTGGAACAGGTGTACCCTTTTGATCTACAAGTAACGAAGACCCTTATCGCTATGTTGTGGCGCCTATGAGAAAGTAAATTCTAGAACTATTTAAACTTTACAAATTTCTGTTCAGGAAAATGCCCAGAGTAGGCGGAATGGATATAAGATATCGCGTTGTATCATACAAGAGCTTTTAAAGTCCTAACTTTTGTAGACTGTCTACGCGTGTAAATGGTGTAAACAACTCGAGTTCTCACAATAGAGTTCTTGCTAACCACGCTAGATGTACTGAATTGTTATTGCTTGACCCGATCAACCAATGTGAATCATAGCATCATCACAAAGCCAAGTTGGTTCCTATTACCTCTTGTTTACGCTATCAACACTTATCATGTTCCTAGTAAACTCTAGACATTATTTAGGTCCATTTTCTGTTATCGGTGGTTTTATCGTAAAAACTGCACGCAATTTTGCTGTACAGCGAGTTGTTGGCCATGAGTATAAGTTACATAGTCGTTTTGTACAGCAATCAACACGCTGTATTCTTTCAACTTGCATCCACGTCACGTGCCTTTTTGGACTATATCCAGATAGGGTTTAACCAATACCCATTGATAGCAAAAATAAAAATAGTCTATTGCTGTATGACGTGACTACATGCGTACAATAATGCTCTACTGCGGTGTAATCCAATAACAATGGAAAAGACAAAGAATCAATTGGCAGATACGCGCGGGAACAGAGCACACTGTTGTAAAAACCGCCTCAGAACTGTAAAAACCGCCTGAGAACGCAAAGTGCCGCAAAAATCTATGCCTAGCAAGGCACCAACTAATTTACCTAACCTGCCAAGTAATATTACGATGCTTCGCCTAGATTTCAGTAGTTGTGGAGCCAGAAGTACTATTTTTGTGAAAAGGACAGTGGCCTTTTATTTAGTCGATTTTTGTTTTGGTTTTTGTTCTACAAACCGCATTTGTGCAGCCAATGCTACGTGATCAGAACAAAAGTAAGCATTTGGAAAGAACTTTGCAGGAGCGACACGTTCGCTTGTCATCTTCTCTAATATCTTTACAGGTTGAAGTGCATTACCAAACCATATGTAATCCAAGCAACCTATAAACAATCCGTGAGAAACAGGGAATCTTGGAGTTTTTGGCTGACCTTTGAAGTGTCCACAAATGTTTGTGTATGGTTCTTTTATGCATGCGTAACAACTTTCTAAAGATAAGTTGTGTTTGAGTGTAGAAATATCGACGCGTCTCATAGCGCTTAGGTGTTGTCTACAATCACGGTGGCGCTTAGGAATGGACCCATTTCGCAAAAAGCTGAAACAAAATTAGCAAGGACAAGTGCTGGGTTTGGTTCTATTTTACGTACTCATACACTGAGGAACCAGGTTTACTATTGAAATCTCCAACAATTACATAAGGATAATTATACTTGGTAAGCACTTTTTCTACAGCTTTTGCAAGATGTAACGACTAAGAGAGTTAATTTACTAATTGGGTAGTTTTTTTTCTAAAAGTGCAGTTGTGCTAGAATGAGTAATCGTACTTGTGCTAATTTAATATCTGGTTCAGCAGGATTCCAGTATAAGTGAGTTGAAATAAACCACATTCTTCTTTTATTATCCTTGAACTCTTTTATCTTGTGTAAGCACAGTGTAACAATTGCATGAAGACTTAAACCAAAAAAAAAAAAAAAGTAAAAAATCCACAGTTGTTGTGCGTACCTTGTTTATCTTTATCAAAAGCTGATTTATCATGTACAGAAAACCCTACATTTATACTATATCCCTCAGTAGGGTCAACATCACCTTCTTTATCATCTTCCTTAAACTCCAATAGCAACATAATTCCTACATTGTTTTTTCTGTATCTGCTAGATCCAAGCCTGTATGTTTTTACATAGTTACATATATCATCGTAATTTAAGTCTATACGTCGTAAAGCACGAAATCTAACAACACTTGAGTAAGAAGACGAATCCAAAAAAGGAAGGATAAAAATTGACAACGACTTGTAAGCTTGGACGTACTTTTTCTTGTTGTAGAATATAGCAGATCCATCTGAGGCCATTTTTGGCCGTTTTTTGTATACACTATCATATGTATTACCGAGTTCGCCTTTTAACTCCTTGTATGCGCTTGGTTCAACCTCCTGAAGACCAACCAAATCGCATGTGTAGTGTCGAAGTTTGGTGATTAGCTTATCTCTACGATACCCCCTAAATTCATAAGTTAGGTTATTCTTGCAGCAAAATACAAAGAATATGCAAAGAAAATTAGTGTACCATTTGAGAGCGTATGTTGGAGTGTACCAATAACGCTTTTTATCTGCATAAGAGCTTGCAAGTATATTGTAAGTCATAACAGTGAATCCTAGAAGTATATTAAACGCATTTAAAGGTAAAAAAATGACCAACAAAAAAAAATCAAATGTTAGATGACACCTGTCGCTGTTTTTCTATTCAACTAGTCCAATGCGCACCTCCTTTCTCTTGTAATTTAATTCCCTCTGGTTGTGGGTGATCTATCCAATCTCTATATGGCGTAGCCATAGCCTAGTTGTACGAGTAAACAATGACGCGTCACGGGGTTTTTTTTCACTTACTTCGCTGCCAACCCATATAAGGTGCGCGCTGTGATGTCTACAGTCTGGAATAACGACCTCATATTTTATAACATAACCCACATCCTCTCGGAGAAAAGTGTACGACCTGTTTTGTGTTATTGTGTAAACTTACAACGCATTCGTACTCTTGTTCTGATAGGTCAATCCACTCCTCGTTCTCCAACAGTTGTTTTTTGACAACAGAATTATTTGTTAGACTTCTTTTCTTAACATCGAAAGTAGGACCTTTATACCTTTGGGGTCACTCTTAGCGATGTTTAAACTGCTACGTACCAATGAACAATTGCATTTTTATTTAAAGCGTGCTCAACGCGTGGAGTGAATGTATCACCCACTCTCGCATGTTTGATAAGCCCAAAAACGCGAATCGACTTTTTCTGATCTTGCCAAACGCTTTTACTCAGGTTTGAGTCCACTTCGCTTGCGAGCGAAGCCATACCAAGTTCCTCAGTGCCGAAGACGCTTCCCATAGCTATTACAGAACAAGAATAACTAAAATTTAATCTTGTTGACCTTCCATAAGCACTCTTGGCCTACATTCTGCCAACAGGCGAGCAACCAGTAAAAACTAAGCCAAAAAGAGGTGGTTCAATTTGCGTATAACGTTGTGGTACAAAAAAAAGCACAACACGCGACATTTCATACGAGAGGTAATATTTCCGAACTCTACCGCAATATATTCGGTTTTTGAGCAACACAGATTGGGCTCTAATGATCTCTTGATTTTTCGTTTCTTTCCATAATCTTGGAAGCTATCGCGTTCAAATATTGCACACGCGCGTAGTTCTTTACACGGCTCTGTATTTGGTCTTTTTGGCCTACCTAGTTTTTTTGAATAATCTTTGGTGTACTAACTGCACGCACAGCATATTGCCACGCCACAATTGTTGAATTGAACGTAAATGGCATCTCTAAAAGAACAAGTTTCAGAAGCCACTGTTCTGCTATTGAAGTCCTGCAAGAGCGTCAGTGGTGGTACGCATATATAATACAAACATGGCATAACTTTTGTGTCAGGCCAGTATGGAAAAGAAACTGTTATTGCGCTTGCAAGAGACTCTAGAGTTGCAATACAGAAGATGGAGGGCATAATCAAAGATTTTCGGTAGTGCCGCCCAATTAGTTCTTTCTTTTCACTAACATTTCATTGTTTTCCTTAGAACGTCACCAAAAACTCGTGATTTTGCCCAAGTAATTAACAATTTTGAAGAAGAAGTAAAAAGCATGATGGCAGCTATTGTAGTTCTCATTCGTCATGCAAAGCTCCTCCTTACAAACCCTGATAATAAACAATGTCTTGTGGACGCATTGCGCGAAGTTACGGGTGCGTATGAATTCATTATTTAATTTGAACTTTTGTGATTCGAATCAAAGAAAAACGAAAAAAATTGAATGCACTAACTTTAATTAACTCCGCTAACTCTCAAAAAAGGCCTCGCTAGGCGCCTCATTCGAAGTGCTGCTAGTTTAGAATCACCAGGCACTGCACAGCCACGACAAACCGCTCATTCGCCTCAACAAAGCCAACGCGCTCCATCAAGCTTTCAAAAAGCCAAACAGTCTTTTTCGCATAAACCAGTCGCCCACGTGCCTAAAAATCAACCAAGAGCAAACGTTGCAGTTAACGTACGATCTACTAATAACAAAAAAATGACCGACGTTACCTCACGCTCACGTACGTTAACCTTGATGCGTTTTTCTATTTTCAATGTTTTATAATTATTTTACATCTCTTATTCTAATTAGCTCCAAAACTCGTTGAAAATAAGTTGCCTGTACGGGAACGATATGAATCTGGCTCTTCAAGGGAATTGAGTTCTAATAAGCGATATGATTCTGGTTCTTCTCGGGAATTGAACTCTAACACAAGTGCAGGAGTACGCACTGCAGCTGTTTCTAACCAAGGAGCTGGTATCAATATTGAAGGTATGTTGCTTGCTCATCGCGTGTGTTGACGTGTTGTAGTGATGACCTCATTGCCACCGAAAAAAGATTCATTCAGTTCTTTTCAATCGTTTGAAAGCAAAAGCTCTGCGACACCTAGTGCAGCAAGTACTACAAGCTCTACAAACAACAAACTTGTTATCAATGAGAAACGAGCAACCTCAGAAGACAAGATGGTGCATCCAATAGCACCAATCCTGTCAGCAGAAAGTGGCAGCCAAGGATCGTCTATATCAGGCGGTAGCCCACCTCAGTGTACGTTAGCTGAAACAAGTCAAAAGGGTGTAATACTGAACAATTTAAATATTGCGTCTGTGACCTCCTGTGATGCTAAATTCAGTTTAATGAGTTTAAAAGTCATCCTGCTAATTTATTTAATAGCTGTTGCAATGGAAAGAAGTACTAAGAACCCTACAGGACGCTTAACAGTTGTCATGGTACAGTTTTTTTTTCCTGTTATTGAAAAAACTAGAAAACCCTTAAAAGTATATGTATCCCTTCCTATTTAGTATTTATCATATATATTCATAACATCAGGATGATAATACAGGCGATAGTCGTAAAACAGGCGTTGTCGTAGTTTCAGTAAGTTTTTTTTTGTTCTTTCACAAAAAAACTCTGAATACTTCATTCTTTGCTCTATAGGCATTGTACTATTAGTACTTTGTCTATTGTCGCTATTATTATTATATAGAATGAATTAACTATACACTTTCAAACTCTAAATGATTTATTCAAAGGCTGTTGTGCGCGTTTATTTAACGAATGGAACATATAAAAGTTTCAAAGTACTACCTCAGCAATGTGGTGATGATTTGCTTCAAATGTGTTTTGTAAAGTTAGCTGTACCTAAGAATGAGCATATATCATATGGTCTATACGCTGTAGAAGGAAAAAACGGTACACAAACAAAGATTTAATACCAACAACAAAAAACTCACATTAGAATAAGAAAAATTTCTGATTTTAGCTCACGTGCTTACTCCTTCCTTTAGTTGAAGAGATTGGTGCTAATAAGCTTCCTTTTGATATTCACAAGAAGTGGGGACTTAAAGCAGGCGACGTCAATAGATTTGTGTTTAAATTAAAATCAGCTAAAGTGAAACCCGTGAAGCCAAGCTCCGTCAAATCTCCAAGAACTAAAGACAGCAAAAAAAGTTTTAAAAGGAACTTTTCTAGAGGACTTAAAAAGAGAAAGGAATCATTTATGAGCAAAAGCAGCTCTTCTCCTGGTCGTAATACAGTTGCTACTGGTGGATCTACATCACCAAAGTCACCTAAATTCGGAAGACAAGCTGCACCATCTACTGTTTCGATAACGTCGAAATCAGCAAAGGTTGCTGCAAAACCTACAAGCAAAGATGATGTTGACCTAATGGCAGAGGTGAGTTATTTTTATTTTCTGTCGTGTGCTCCCTGTCTTACACGTGGTTTTCTTAAATTAGGGTAAGATGAAGAAAGACAATATAATTATATCTACGAAAGATCCACTACAAGACGTTATTATGTTTTGTAAGAAAAATGGTACGCAAGAAACAAAAGCGATTTATTTACTGACTTTTTTCCCCTTAGCCCTTCATGAACCTGGGTTATTTACAAACTGGGGTGATCCAGCTAAAGTTGAAGCAGCCATGAGCGATTATGCTGCGGGTGAGTAAAACGTTTTATTGCATTTTAGAAACTTTTTCACTTTTTTTTCTCCTGGATTTATATTTACTTTATCGATTAGGTAAAAAACCTTGGTTGATGGATTGGTCTCCTCCAGTTGCTGCAGGTGTACTTAAAGCGCATTTGACATCTTCTGAATTAATCCCTTCAACTATTGTTGAAAAACTATCAGGTATGTGTATCACAAGTTGCATTTCCTTTTTCTTCATCTTTTGTTCGCCATCGTTAATCTCCTTCTATTGCGTGTAAAAACAAAAATATAACTAAAAACTTTACTATGATAGGTTTGGGATCACTTAAAGATAACATGTATGAAGCTTGGGAAGCCTTTCAAAATTTATCACCTCAACAAGGAAAACGTCTCAAAGAATTTTTGGAATTTCTTGATTTATTGGATGTATTAAGCTTTAGTAATGGTATGACAAAGGAAAAATCGGCAGAGGTATTTGGTCCTATGTTGAAACTATCAAAAGAGTGCTTCTCAGCTGTAATCGTTGAGCGTACTACAATCTTTTCACCTGATCCTCCAAAGAAACCTGAACCTGCTGGTATTATTGAAGAAAAAGAACCTAGCTCTGTTGTTCCTGCTCTTGGTGTTGTAGAAAAATCAGAAGCAGATAATGACTTAGAGATGATGATAAGTAACTTTTCTTCTACGAACTTGGCTTCAGAGACTGATAGCGTATCAATGGATAAGCAAAGAAGAATTTCTAATGCTAGTATACCAAATGATAACATTCCAAGTCCTTCATACTCTAGTCCTGCAGTGGCTTCCTTTGACTTTAATGAAGAATCTAGTTCTCCGTCAATAGGCATCAGTGCGCGTCAAGAGGCTCCAAAGGAGAGCGCTCCTGTCACCTCTTATGGCGATTATAATTTTGATACAGACGATATTATAGACTCCTTCGTTTCAGAAGGTGACCCTATAGCAGCTGATACAGAATTTAATTATGATGATTTCACTGCGGATATAGATATGGGTGCTGATGGTGAGGATGAGGATAAGTTTGATGATATTTTAGCCATGCTTGCGCAGCAACAGGTAATGATGCTTTTTTTTTTTCACGTTTTTCAAGTGTTTTGTTTGTTCTTCTTCTTATGTGTTTTTTTGTTTAGGATGACTTGTCTAATATTTTAAATTAAGTGGACTAAAAGTAATTTATTGCTCTCTGATTGTAACAAATGTGTAATATAGTGATTGGTTTGCCTGTCATTTTTTTTTTTGTGTTACAAATTGCTTTCGCCATTTTACATGTTTTCAGAAAGTGATACGTCGGTTAATTGCTACCTGGGCACTTATTATGCGGTTGTAACTAATTTGTGACAATAATTTAGTGTCGTGTGCAAATAATGTTCAAACAACGCTTGGTAGCATTACATGACTTCCGACAGGCGAAAGAGATTACATTAAAAGCATTAACTGTCGTTCAGGAGAAGTTGGCTTGTAATTTCCGTATTTAGAACATTTTATGTTGCAACATTTGTACTTCGGTGAGCCAGCTTGCAATGAGTAGTATCAATAGCACGGGACATTATTGTTTCGTCTATTATCAAATTTATCCTTGAAATACTTGAAATTTCCGAGCAGCAATTTGTGTAGCCCAAAATTCCTTGTGTATTGTTGTAACGATTTGTAGTCAATAAAAGTTAATCTACAACAATGGCAGAATCAACTAAAAAAATTACTCTTCCGCCTGGTTTGAAGCTACTCGATTTTACAGTAACAAAATGCGAAGCAGGCTTCGAAGAGGGATACCCTGTTGAAAATTCATTTAAAAACGACAAACGTGCATTCTATTGTAGTCCTGTTGGTACACCAGCGAACGTTAACATAGAACTTGCTTATACAGGCGAAACTTTTACTTTAACGCACTTACTGGCCAGAGCACCTGATAATTGTACTGCTCCATTGAAAACTGGTACATTAGAGCGTTTTTCGGTAAAAGCATTCTAAACCGAACACAAGGAGCTGTTTTCGTTTCGAATGAGCCTATTGACGTTGCTACAACAAAGCAATATGATGATTTGAACAAAGACGCTTTCGACGCGTTGACAGGAAAGCCTGGAGAGCCAGTGGTGTTCTTTGACATTGACTCAGAGACACAACAGTGTGAAGTACAACTATCTAAGCCTTGTACCGGTATGAAACCGTTTAAACTCGTCAAAACATCAACCATGCGTCGTAATGTTGTTTGTTAACAAACACGTAGGAAAGTATGCCGTTTTAAAGCTTATTTCTTCTGAACCTGTTGATGAGAATATGGACGTTGATTTCGTCGGTCTAGTCGGTTATGATGGCGAAAGTAAGGACTTGTCTAAAGAATCGGTTCAGAATGTTGGTGTTTCTCTTGGTATTCTAGATCCTCCTATGGCTACGTTTATGGAGTTAAAGCAAGCTTCTGCACGTTATCTTCGTGTTGGTGATGGTAAAAAGATAATCATGTTTGTTGATAAAGTGAAAGAAGAGGATAAACAGAAATACATAGACGCTGTACGTTCAAAGAAACAACCTGACCTATTTGATTTTTTTGTGCTTTTTTCGTTTTGCCGTTCTGATGCTTTTTCTGACTTGCTGTTGTTTTTAGCTTGATGCACTTGCTTCTAAACCTGAAAAAGGATACGATCGTTACTTTTTTGCTAATGACGACAAGTTTGTGCCAAGGTATGGTTGTCATCTGTATCTATTTTTTTTTTGTAATTTTTGTTTGCAGATCAAGAGAATGGGCAGGTGTTAAAGGTGAAGGTATCGCAATGGTTATTGTTGATGACCAGACCAAATTCCTTCATCAACCAAAAGACGGTTCATTAGATACAAGCGATATGCGCGCATTCATAACACAACATAGAGAGGTGAGTTACAACTTATTTTTTTGAAGAAAAGACGAAAAGTCACCTCGTTTGTTCTTCTTTTCACCTCTCTTTAGAATAAATTGTCACCTTATTTAAAGTCTGGTCCTGTACCTGAGCAACCTGTTGAGAATGGTTTAACAACTATTGTTGCTGACACATTCGTATCAGTAGTACTTGATAACACTAAATACGTACTACTTGATGTATACGCTGACTGGTGTGGTCCTTGTCGTACGCTTAAACCTGAGTATGCACGTGTAGCAAGAGTACTCAAAGACGTAGAAGTACGTATATCATTTATTTTTGTCTTTTCTGTATGCCGCTAGCAGTTCTGAATGGTGCAGTATTTTCAACAAGGCATAGTTTGACTTTTAGCTTCTTTTTCTTTTCGGACTGCTAATAATGCCTTTTTTGTACAGAATATCGTCTTGGCCAAGATGGACAGTGATGATAATGATGTTGATGCAAAGTATTTACCTGAAACTTCTGTGCCAAATGTAAAGTTTTTCCCTATCGATAAAAAAGAGGAACCTATCAAGTATTCAGGAGATCTTACAGCTGAGGCCATCCTCTCATTTTTGCATGAGCAAACAGGTGGTAAACTATTCAAACTTGATGAAACTACAAAGAAGGCACTTGAAGCCAAAAAAGAAGATGAGGCAAAGGCGCTAAAGAATGTCAAGAAGGTAAATACATCTTCTTTGTTTTCCAATTTTTTTTTTGCAATACACAGTACTTGGTATGTCGTATTTTATATTCAGTTTTCTGTTTTTAAAATACAATACCTATAGTCATTTATAATTATGGTGTTATCGATTTGTGGCTTGTACACGCGATAGTGGTTTTTTTTCCTATTTTTTTCTGAAACTTACTTTTTTCATGAAGGTTCACAGTGCAGAAGAATATAAACAATTGCTGGCTTCAGATGGTTTAGTATTAGTTGACTGGTTTGCCACATGGTATTTAATTACAATACTAAGTAATTAGTTAAATAACATGTTTTTTAGGTGTGGACCTTGCGTTGCTATCTCACCGCTTTTTGCAGACCTTTCTGAAGAATTTCCAGATGTCACTTTTGTAAAAGTTGATGTTGACCAGTTTGAAGATTTATCTGCTGCTGCTGATATACAATGTATGCCTACTTTCCATTTTATGAAAGGTGGTAAAAAGCTAGAATCAGTAGAAGGTAGTGCTTCAGGTGATAAATTCAAAGAATTGATTGAGAAACATAAGTAAAACTTATGAGAAAAAAAAACTAAAATAAAACAGCGAGATAAAGTCGCTTTATCATCTGACACACAGTCGGGTTAAAATCAAGTCGTTTTTGATTTATTAGTAGTACAAAGTTGTTAACTTTAAACACCACTTTTCACATCAGTAAGCCTCCTCAGATACGGAATACATACAATTTATTGATATAATACAATTTTGACATGTGTCAGTTTTACTTTTTCGTTTAATACTTTCAGTTCTTGTGTACCTTATAACCTCATGGTAAGTAAGGATAAATGAGGTTAACACATATGGTCGACAGTTCATGTCTCGTTTACGAAACTTAAACGAGCTGTTCTGGCCTTCGAAATGGTACTGTGTTGTACGATTTTGTTGAATTGATGCCAGCCTTATCTATGATTTATGTAAGATAGAGATTGGATCAAATATCAATAATATAGTACCTGGTGAAACAATATGAACCTCTACTGCCGGCTTTGCTCCAAAATGTCTGTTGTGACATGTCTTACAACAATATTTCCAAATAAATAAACCAGTGAGACAAACAATACAAAATAATCCAAAAGCAATAGAACATAGGAAAGTGACTTCTGAGTTAGTAAGCCCTGTACAATCTTCATAGTCATGTATGCACTTGCTACGCCCTTTACTAATAGTAGGGTGTTAAAAATACTACAATAACATGTTAACAAACCTGCAATAAGTGCATTCATTCGTTGAATAGCAATGGTCTTCCGACAAATTGTGACATTGTGCAGTTCCATTATGTGATAACTCAGAAGCGTAGCATAACTGTGCTGTGGTAAAAATTAAAATGGTGATGAATGTTGGTAGCATGGTAGGTTGTTGTTGGTTGAAACAAAATAATGATGGTCGTATCCTAAAAATTTGAGTGATTCGTTGAATTCTTGTAAAGTAACGTACTCTTTGGGAATACGTTCACAGTTAAGGGATAGGCACCTATTTTGAGGTAAAATATGGTCAGTACATGCGCGCATACCAGCGCGGAGGGATATATCACATTTCGCCTGTAGCACAAGGAAACTTGCAGTACTCTTCCCAAACTTTTAGGTAGAATATTCGTTATTGCTTTGTTATATAAATCGGGATTACAGCAGAATTACGACAAGTACATGACATTTCTTACCTTACCAAGCTTGATTCAGCAATGGTTAAAGTCGAATGATTTGTTAAGACAATGGACCAAAGATACAAATGTGCACAAGGCATGTTGATTGTCAAAGTGATAACAAAATGAGCGAAATTATTTGCAACACTTGATGACGTTTCAGGACAAGACAGAGATGCGTCATAAACAGTGCCCACAGATATTACTTCGGTAGGCAACCAAACACGAGACATCAACTGCTAAGTTAACATCTTGAGAGACCCTATGTAAAGTTGGCAAGTGATATGACTTTCTCAAATGTTGATACAGCTCAATTTTTCGAATTGCATCTCAGATCATCAACATCAAAACCAGCATTGCCTGTTCCTCCTAAAGACTCTAGAGGCATCACCATAGCCTCCTTGTATAAATACGCGTCAATAAGGGAGTGTTCCGCACAGGTAACGAAATCACAAATACTGTTTGACTACATGTGACAATTGAAAAGCTAACTAATGTTGTATTCTTGTGTTCGCAATCAAAGAATACAGATCAATCTTTGGTTACAGTTCTATTCTACTTATTTCCCTTCAGCGGTGTTTCCCCCCCTACCCAGGATTCTTTTTAATAACCCTTTCTCCCACTTTGACATTTCTTCAGGGAGTTTTCCACTTCTCTTGTTATAGTGTCCCCTTTCTCAAAGTTGAGGCTTTTAGGTTTGTATGTGATCTCTCCTGGCTTGCCTCTTTGTTCGTGCTTGTCGTCATTTGCAAAAGCCCAACCGGAGCATGCAAGCAACCTGCCATGATCTGTGGTTATTTTATCAGTCCGCATTGCCTCTTCAAACAAACGCTCGTGAAGAGAACCGCTATGCCCCAAACGGCTTACGTGTTCTCCATGCATAAATACAGCAACGTTACAGTTTTCAAAGTACAAAAGAACACCGACATATCCTATGTACTCGCCTACTGGGCTTTCAAGCTCGGTAAAACCGGCACCTTCTTCAAACACATAAATCTCGCTGGTATTACCCACTACTTTAAGTCTAAGCTTCTCCTTGTCCTTTCCCATTGTTTGTGTTGATGAGGTGGTGTTGTTTGTTAGTTGATTGTTGTTTAATGCTATTTTATTTCGCTATTGTATTCAATGAAAGAATTGTATCACGTGACGTTGCATCATTTTTATTATTTACAAATACTACAACTACGATGCGGGTGATTGTAGTTCTTCAAAAACTACAAATAGTATGCTTTACATTATCAACGTGTAACGATAGGAATTTAGTTTTATAAAACTTTGTTGAAAAAACTAATGTTGATATGTGACGTCTATGTAAGTACCAGCAATAAAAGAATTGGTGATATTCTATAGATTTGAGTAGCCGCAGAGTATCCTCAGAATTCATCATTGTTGTTGCTATATCATGCCTTAATGAAGCGTCATATAGAATAAACACCTTTTTTCATTAAACGTGAAGTATATCATTTTAACAACGATTTATTTTCATAACCGTTCTAATCTACAGGTGCCGTCAAAACGCAAATATTCTCTTTAGTTTTTTTGCCGAGTTCATAAATAATCTGTGCTTGTAGCTGCCCATTTTCATACCACTTCTTATGTACACCATGCTTTTTACCATTAACATAAGAACCTTGCCTTAGCAGAATACCATCATGGTACCACTGCTTATATTCGCCATTTTTTTTACCATTAACAAAAGCAGCTGTTACTTGAAGTTGTTCATTTTCATGCCACTGTCTGCTAAGACCACTTTGCTTACCATCAACAAACTTACAATGTACATGAAGTGTACCACTATAATACCATTGTCTATGCTCTCCATTATTTTTACCATGAATATATGTACATTGTATTTGAAGTTGTCCATTCTCATACCAAGCCTTGAACTCACCATTTATCTTTCCATCACTATAAACACATTGTTTACTGAGTCGTCCATTATCATACCAATGTGTAACCGCACCATTAGGTTTATCATCTGAAAACATACAGTCAATAGCAAGTTGTTCATTCCTATGCCATTTCTTATAGCTACCTTGTTTTTTACCATCAATGACTGTATACTGTAATCGAATTTGTCCATGTTTACGAAATGTAATGACCTCACCGTTCTCTAGACCATCAATGAACATACGCTCCATAGCAAGTCGTCCATTTTTATGCCATGTTTTATGTTCGCCGACCTTTTTACCATGATTGTACATACACAGCACTTGAAGCTGTCCATTATTATGCCAACCCTTGAACTCACCATTTCTCTTTCCGTTAATGTAAACACATTGATTACTTAGTTGTCCGTTTTTATGCCATTCACTTCTTTGACCATTCTCTACATCATCAACAAACATTTGAAGGTATCGAAGTTGTCCATTATCAAACCAAATCCTAAACTCACCTGTTCTCTTATCATCAACGTGTGTTGCCTTTATATAAACTTGTCCATTCTTATGCCATTGAGTGTACTTACCATGTTTCTTACCATTCAAAATAGGGTATTGAGCACTCATCTCACCACTTGAGTACCAAGTCATCCAACTACCGTGTTTTTGGAGGTCGGCGTTGTAGTGTGTGTTGGTCGCTGCTCTTTTTGATAGCATATGAAACTTGCGAAATGTTTCTGGGTTGAAGGTGCACAAGTAACACTGAATATCAGTGGGAATGTCCAAGATGTTTTGAGATGAAGGTACAACACTTGTATTGGTGCGACAGCACTTATTTGGGTGCGATGATGGTGACTGCATTGTTGGCGATCTACAAGAAGCTTGTGAGTCAGAAAAAAATACGAAAGCACGTGTTTTCAAAGTATGAAACGCAAGAGTAAAACGGCGGTATTTGCGCAATTTACGAGTAAATTGAAAACAAAAGACTATGAGAACTCGCTACACAAAAAAAACCGTCAAAAGGCCGCAAAAAACGAAGCGCTGGCTTCTGCTCGGGCTGGAATCTCGTCCGATGATATAATTTTTAAGTCGGCTTAAGAAAACTAGAAAATGGCTCGCTTTTAGAGGTCCTTACGCTAAGGAATACTATTTGCCGCGGTTTTAGAGTGAGATCGATGGTGGTTTTAGTATGCGCCTTTTTACGCTTATATAACGGCTACAACGCGTCTAGCGTACCTTTTTAGACGGTTTAACGTAAAATATCGACTAAATACGCTTTTTGTTCTTAAATCCTGCTTTACTGGTGAATGTGAGTGAAGGTAGGTATTGCAATGGCCAAAGAAAGTCTCGTAGAAGCTTAGGGACTTTTTCTTCGTACCGCCAAATTTTTTTACCGCCTCGTCACGTTTGTTGCGTTGGTTTTATACAGGTACATTGTACTTCAACACAAAGCAATGTAAAGTGCGCGTAATGCGAGTACGTTTAAAATTTTTAATAATGACCACGTGGGATTACACAACTCTTGGTGAGATACTGTAAAGTAGGCTCAAATTTTTTTCGCTGAGGTAAAGACGTTGTGGCTTATGTATCTTCATCACTATTTGTTTGTTGTTATTACGATTGGACTACATTGTATTGTTAATACGATAGGATAAATATATGTAATAGTAGAAGGAAGATTCGCACCTGTTTCCAATCTCTGTTCCATCTAACATTGCACTGAATGTAAAGTCTTCTCCAGGTAAGTTTAATTCGCATGTGACTGTCTAAATCACGTGATTAACAAAGGCATCATTGAAACTTGACTTCGTACATAGGTGCCATCGCTGTTATCGTATATTTGTGGCGCTTCAAATGAATTTGCAGTAGGCGGACCAGCAACTATAAAAAAAAATAGTTGAGAAAAGTTATGGTGGTTCCTTGTAAGTGTACCCATAATCTCAAATTTATCACCTCCTTTACCTACTCTATACCCATCCTTGTCTTTAGCAAATATTTTAAATGCGAATGGTTTTTTAGCAGGCACTAAAACCATGTGAGAGGAGAGATACTTTTGATTGAAATTTTTTTCATTGAGTCACCTTTTCTTGCCAATATTGGGCATGCAAGCATTGATTGGCTTGCATTTGTATCTAATAATGAAAATTAATAAAATAGGAATAGACACTTATCATACCTGAAGCAAACTTTACCCACATTGGTCGTTGAAGTACACTGTTTCCGCATAGCTATAAACGTGTTTGATTCATATTTTTTAACATTTATACTGTTGCTTACCTGTACATCAACACTGTAAATTCCTTGAACTAATGGTTCATAGGTTACGATATATATATGATTATTATCCGGGTCAACCTCAACTGTATACTCAAGTTCGACTAGTGGGAAGTTAACAACGAGTAGAAAACAAAGGTTCAGATTCCAAAAAAAACTAACATTGGGTTAACATAGTTCATACCTTTATCTGGATTCTTGATTACTACGTTTATATATTGTTTTGCCACCGGTAAAGGTTTTCCATCTTGGTATGTGACTATGATATTAAACATGTATTTACCACCTGTAATAAGAAATCATTTTTTGACCTCGTACAAAGTTCTGTTGTTGACGTGTACTTGCCTATATGACCACCACGAAGACCAACACCTTTGAGCAGTACACTAGTTTTCTGCGTTCCTTGAGACGCTTGAGCACCACTTGCTACTAACGGTACTGTAAACAGTTTCTTTCCAGACTCAGGCCTCTTAAAGAAAGAGAATTAATACTAAGTTTCACTTGCGTTCCCCTTGTTGTTACGCACTGTAATGACAAGTTTGTAATTTCCTGGTCTGTAAGGGAATAGCGTAAAAGAGAAAGAACCATCAGGTTGTTCGATAACTAATAATCAAGCGTTAGGACTTGTGTTAACTATTCTAGATAGCTTGTAGTACGTTTAGGCGTTGAAGTCTTTATAGGTCCCTCAAGCTCAACAAAAAACTCTTTGGGTGATATACCAGTGTAAACAATTTCTTGTGCATCATCTATGGCAATCGTAAGGTCATTTATCCTACTTTAGGAAGAACATAACAGTCTAAAAAAAGAAGTACTTACTTTCTGCAAGCAAAATAAATTCTGATTTTTTTCCACTTATCAGATCAATATCGCCATCAATCTGCCACGTGACTTTACCAATGTAAGGTTTCTATAACACATCAATACCTAAAGAAATAACTAATGAGTACCCTGTCTTCAGGTGGTGTTGGAACAACTGCTTGTTCAGGAGGACTTTGAATCAAGTCATCAATAAGGAAATCCAGGCTAAATTCAACTTCTGCATCGTTGTCATCTAGGTAACAAAGGTAAGTTGCCTATCAAGAAGTTTCGCGCTTTGGGAGCAAACATGAGAACAGGCGCTTTATTCGGACAACTTGCCCCCTGTGTCCAAACCACGCATTGGCGTCATCTCATACTCATCATGTATCTCAGCTATTGGTCGTCTTTGTGGTGATACATATCTTGGACCGTCAATAGGTGGAGGCAAAGGTTGATGAACTCTTTCAATTGGTACTGGTGCTGGTGTAGGCATAGGTGGTATACCTAGCGCTTCAGCTTGTTCTGCACTGATTTCCAGCGATTCAAAGAGATCATCCAAGTCGTTAAATCCTCCCTTTCCTCCAATATCCTGAGTTACAGCTTGGGCCTTAAATTCGTTCTCTATAGCTTCTTCTTGTTCGTCGTCTGAATCGGAAGAAGACGACACTTCATCGGAGAACAAATCCTGAACTTCCTAGCGAAAAACACTCAACCGGATTTATTTTGTTTATCACGTGCTAATAGCGACTTACTTCAGAATCGTCTTCATCGCCATCTATGTCTTCCTCAAGAACATCCAACTGTTCGCCTGCTATTGGCACTTCTGTTTCTACTTGTTTTTTATCTGGTTCATCTATTGAGTGGTAAATAACACGCGAACGCTTTTGGTTTGATAAATTACAGTTTTGACAAAAAAATAAAAAGCAACCGCTGTATAATGTTGTAACCTGCGATCAAAGCCTCGAATTGCGCGTCTAGATCATCAAAATCAAAACCAGCAGTCCCTGTTCCTCCTGAAGGCTCTGGAGGTGTCGCTACAGCGTCTCCGGATAACCACGCGTCAATAAAGGAGTCTTCCATACGAGTAACGCAAAATCACAAACTTTGCTGTTTGAATACACGTGCTCTATGACTTGACAAAAGTTGAGGCGAAAAAAAAGTCAAGATATTTATTATTGATTCATACACGTGACAATCGAAAAGCTAAGTGTTGTTTTATTCTTGTGGCTCAATAATCATTTGTTGGCAACTGTACTATTCTACTTCTTCAAGGAGTTCGGGTTTTTCATGGTCTTTTTTCCTTTTAGTATTTCTCCTAACAGATCTTGCTCCCACTTCGACATTTGTTCAAGAGTTTCCTTTTCATCAAGATCACCCTGAATATTATAATTTCTCGCTTCGTATACGAAGTTGAGGCTAGTAGATTTGTATGTAACCTGTCCAGGAAGACCTCTTGTATCTTCGTGATTTGCAAAAGCCCAACCTGAGCAGGCAAGCAACCTGCCACGATCCGTGGTTATTTTCTCGTTTTGTATGACCTCTGTATACAAACGCTCGTGAAGAGAACCGCTATGCCCCAAACGGCTTACGTGGTCTCCATGCATAAATGCAGCAACGTTACAGTTTTCAAAGTACACAAGGACACCGACATATCCTATGTACTCGTCTACTGGGGTTTCAAGCTCGGTTACATTGTCTTCTGTAAGTAAATAAACGGCGCTTTTATTGTACTTTACTTTGTTCTTAAGATTGTCGTCCTTTCCCATTGTTTGTGTTGATGAGGTGGTGTTGTTTGTTAGTTGTTTGTTGTTTAATGCTATTTTATTTCGCTATTGTATTCAATGAAAGAATTGTATCACGTGATGTTGCATCATTTTTATTATCTACAAATAATACAACTACGATGCGGGTGATTGTAGTTCTTCAAAAACTACAAATAGAATATGCTTGGCTATGTTATCAACGCGTAACGATTTTACAGAGAGTTACGAACAGGAATTTAGTTTTAAGTGAAACAAAAAGGTTAGTATGTAGGTGCACTACAACAATAAAAGAATTGGCTATTCTAGAAGGTTTGAGTGACCATTGGGTATCCTCAGAATTCGTAGTTGCTGTTGTTATATCATGCCTTAATGGCGTTATACCATATGGTACCGTAATGTGAGACGATACTTTACTAGTTTTAGTTTCGTGCTAGCACGCAGGTAATTTGCATACAACGTCACGAAAGAAAGAAGTTGTAGCTACATAAGCGTAATGATTTTTGCTCTGTTTTACTACTTTCCAAGGCCAGTGTCGTTTCATATTGTCCTAACTACCACAAATGTCGTGGCAGATGTCTAAAATCTCAGGTAAAATGATTGCCGATGCCTCATTCAGGCTTCACAATGACTTGCGAAGTTTCACGTGTCAATGGGGTACCGTACGATGTAGTCAGCTGCTGGATGGACAACTTAGAGACCATTTCGTAAGAACCATATGAAGATGGCAAAATGAAGCACGACCAAATGCTAGGATTGTATAATCCTAATTTAGCATAATAATAAATGTTTCTAACTTAGGACTGTCACAATTGCCACTCGCATCTCATTACAACCATTAGTTCTGTCAAGCTTTACGGATTTAAGTAATTTTCTCAGAAAGCATAGTTTTTGAAGTCAATATAACTTCTAAAAATACAATTGATTGTGTTTGTGATGTCAGAAGCAGCGTACCAGCCAAAATCGTTATTTCCTCAAGGTGTTACTATCGATGAGTGCCGTCAAGCTATAAAAGGTATCAAAGGATTTAAAGAAGTAAATAATGCGGACTACACGCTCTTTTCGTATGGGTTAATCTCAAAAGAGATGTTTCCTGATCCTTTAAAGGTACAAAGTACAAACTTTGTGTAAATTGGTTGTTAACACTCAACCAAGGCGACCAATGAGAAACAGTGGCGTGAATGGGCTATTAGACGAGAATGTAGAGGAATAGTATTTTCTTCATCTAAACCGAACAAAGTACTCTAAACACGCCGTGAATCGTTTAACAACCTTCTTAGATACTCTCCAGGCGTTTTCATAAATTCTTCAACGTGAATGAGCTAGAAGAGTGCCAAGCAGGAGATTTATCACTTGAAAGCGGTTGCTACTTGTTAGAAAAGGTTGTACAGCTGTTATAACGTCGACACTAACATTATAGGCGGACGGAAGCCTTCTTTCGCCATTGTACACAGGTGATAAATTACGCTGGGCATCTAAGAACGGAGTGACGCCATTATCCATACAGATAGAGAACAACTATTGCCAAAAAAAGCAAAAACTGTTATTTTCTTTCTGTAAAAAAGTACGCGCATAAGCTTTGGCCTTCACGTGCGGTATCTGATGTTTGTGTTAGTGGTTAGATAAAGGTTATACGCCTTTATTTGAATACTGCGCTCCAGATAATTGCATAGTGGTCAAGTACGATGAGACTGAGTTTGTTCTATTAGCACTGCGAAACAACCATTCAGGTATTTATAAAAACAATCACGTGTTGCTCTTATGTTCTTCCTTAGGTGAATACTTGACTTATCCAGAGCTTCAAGAAGCTGTACAGGGTACTGGCATATCATTAGTCCCAAAGGCACTTGACACGTTGATATCAGAATCCAAGACTGTAGTTGAGCTTATCACAAAGGTACTCGAAAATACTTTCCAATAGTATTAATAAATTTATAGATATCGGTAGTAGATGGCTTAGAGGGTAATGAGCGTTTTCCTGTTGTGCTTTTTTATAACTATGAAAATAGGGTATACATTATATTATCCACATGGTGCTATTTATAAGGTATTGAAGAAAGTGAGAACATTGCCTTTTAATTATTGTATGATTTAGATTAAAACGAAATGGTATGTTGACAAGCACAAGTTTTTCAAGTATGTCCCACCTGAAAAAGATATCTGGAAGTTTATCCTCGATGGTACAATCGATGATATTGTAGCTAGTTTGAGGGAGTAAGTCTCAAGCCATTTTGATTACAGGATTGTTAACTTCATTGTTAGACGTGATCACGCTAAGAAAATTCAAGAATTTCAAACTGTTTTTATGAAGGCATACCATGAAGTATGTGACTTGGCGACATCTGTTGTAGAAGAAGCAAAGAAAAAGAATATGAATTCAAAAGACTTTTTTCAAATGGTTCATAATAGAGAAGATACAAGGAGTATTGAAGCACCTCTTTCACAAATGTTCAATTCAGGATTTGATGCTACTTCTACTATAACAAAGTATATGTTACGGTTTGTTGGTTCTAGTACTAAACTCGAAAAAGCAAGGACTGTAGTTAATGGTATTAAATTTTCCTGGGATGATGAATAACAAACTTATCAAACACGTGATATCAAATAAATCTGGTAAATAAAAAAAAAGTGCTACATGTGTATTTAATACGAAATGTCGTATCTCGCTTTGTCCAAAGAGCGTAATATGAAATCTTGGTCACTCTAATTTCTATAGCTGGCCTATTTTTAGCGAAACTCAGTTCGAACCTTTTTTGATACAAAAAAGTCAAATAGTTTTTTCTCCCCTGAGTAAGTCAACCATTGTCTGGCCAGGTTTAGTATTCTCAAAAGTAATTCTAACATTGGAGAGAACATGGCACCGAAGCTTCTTTTCGGATGGCTTCTCTTAATATTCTTTACTCAAAGTTAGTTTACGCGTGATGTGTCGTTTGTTAACTCGTTTAAAATAGCATTGGCATGTCTTACATCAATGGACTGTAATTTAAACGGCGATTGTTTGCCTTCGGGTGTTTGTAGTTGCGACAAAGGATGGACAGGCGTTAAATGTGGTGTACTACGTCAAGGAAAGGGATTGTACGTGTGTTTTAAAACATCAATTCATCCTCAGCCAGATATCTGACTATTTTACCTTTAGGGTTCCTTACCCAGGTACAAGGGCTAAAACAGATGCCATAAAACGATGATTTTGTTTATTTAATAATTTCTTGTAGATCAGGCTCTTAACTGGCCAGGTAATGGTACAGTAGCGTCTTCTTGGGGTGGTAGTATAATAAAAGGTACGCATTGTTTTTTGACAAAAGTAAATCACGTGAGAAATAAGATGGTAGCCAAGGGTGCTAAGCTCAAGTTGAGGTGTTAGTAATTCTCAGTTTGATTTTATTTTACGTTTTTTTTTGGCGACTCGTCTTCCAGTAAGGTGCAAAATGACCTGTGAGTTGACTTGAATGAACAATTAACTGATGTGTTGGTTTTTCTTCTTTCTTTGGTATCGTCCGTACACAAAATAAAAACTGCGCAAAGGCTACTTCGGGGTTAAAACTTGCGTGGGGTGTTAACATGAGTCGAGAATTTGGGATCGTAAATTTAGTGGTGAAAAGTGAATTTTTAGAAATTGGCATAAGGGAGTAAGTACTTTGGTATGACTCGGGTTCAGGTGCACATATTTTAAAACCCAAGAACTTTCATTGCGGTCTCTTTAATCTTTTGTGAGTCAAACTTCTGTAAGAGCAGAAAAAGTCCCGAGTGTGACTCACCCCATTCTTTATGAGGGATACTCGTTTCACTAGGGTTGAGAAATGGTTCGCGTCCGAAATCACATGGCATGGAAAGTTGAGTCGCTGTATTTACTAATGACTCACAAAAAGGGTAGGGACAAAACCTAATACCAAAGTTTAAACATCACTTTTTATTGTAGCACGTGATAACAAGTAATTTTTTTTGTGGTTTTTTGTTATGACTAGCCCATTCTGTCAGGTCAAAACTCGATTTTTTTAATTCAAGAAAGGGACTCAGGTTTTGTAAATGTTCATGCTATGACTCACGTTCTGTCCGGGTTTTAAAAATGGGCTCAAGTAACAAGTGGTTTTTATTGAATGTGAACGTGTACTATGCGCATGCGAGATTATATGTTGCTTCCGTTCTGTCAGGGTTAAAAACAGGTGTTAGTCATTACCCCCAACATTATTTATAAGTCAACAATTCGGAAATTTAAGTCAAAACCACTTACCTAGTAATAACACTAGACGTCCAAACAATATTGTTTTTTTAATGTGTTTTAGAGGATGATATCTATCATCTCTTTGTTAATACTGTTTGTGCCAATAAGACGACTATGCACGATAAAAACGCTGTTATAATACACGCAGTGGCTAAGGATATAATGGTACGGTGAAGGATGTCTATCGTGAAAGGGGAGGGCGCAAAACCGGCCTCAATCTTTTTTATTCCGCTTTGTCGAGTTTTTATTCATTCTCGTTTTAGGGCCCATACCGATACTTTGATACAGCTCTAGGCCCTGCTACTACTAACCCACATATCGTTAAAGCTCCAGAAGGAGGTTACCTAATATTTAATACGCTAGATAATCCAAGGTGTGTTGAGGTTTTCATCCAAACAAAATATCATCAATTTTAACTCTCTTCTAGCGACGATTGGGTTCCTTGTACTGGTGAACGTGATCTGGATGAATCTTTATCTAACGGAGTAATACCTCATTCAATCAACGTAGCATACAGCAAATAGTAAGGCATATTTACGAATTACTTATCTTTGCTTACTTTTTTTTTGTAAGCTTGACTGGTCCTTGGAAGCGTTATGCTCTTGAGGTTGAGATGGGCCCATACGGTATATACTACAACCCAGCTGTTTATATTTTCGAAAACGGCACAGTACTCATGGTGCTCACTGGTTACTTGGGCGATAATTGCAGTGGCGTATACTGCGAGAAATTAGTAATGTTGAAGGTTAGTTGTTTGTGAAACTGTGTTAACTGTTTTTTTTAATAATTTTCTGGTAGGCTTACGATTGGCGTGGTCCTTATAAATTAGTTAATCCTCTGATTTTTGAGCATTCAGGAGAAGATGCCTTCTTATGGAAGGATAAGAGAGGCTTTAAGATGTTATTCCATAACTTCCAGACACCTGGTTGGAATATTGACAGCACTCTTGTACTATCAAACTTCTTAACTTTTTTTTTTTCTCTTTTTCGGCATGTTGTGCCGAATAACGTTTGGTTCTAGGTTGGCGGGTATGCTTATTCTCTTGATGGTATTACATGGACAAGATCCGAAGAAATGGCTTTTTATACTACAGTACCTATGATAACAGGAGGTTCGAAGACGTACACAAGGAGGTACGTTATCTTCTTTCTTTTTTTTTTTTTGTTTTCGCAATTTGTTATTAAACTTGTGATAGGGAACGTCCTGAAATTTACTTTGAAGATGGCGTGCCAAAGTACTTATTAACTGCTTGTCAAGCTGTTTTTGAGCTTGATCACCCTAGTACATTTAATATCGTACCAATACTGACTGATTAATAATCCTTAAAACAACTTAATAAACCTCTTCACAACATGTGATGGTTACCGTCAAACTTACTGATTTTCTTGTTTTTGTGCTTTGCTATTTTTATAGCCAACCTATATTTAAAAATACTAAGAGAAGTGATTTACGACCACATCTAGATATGCGGCGTTTGTTGTAATACAATTGTAAGTCCGCGCAGTAGTCGGCCAAGACGAAAAAAAGAAAATTCGAAGCTGAATTTCTTTTCTACCAAGGAATAGTTTTACGCAATGATATCTCGATATCCCTGGTCCCAAAATAGAGTGAGAAAATGTGGTCAAAAAAGGTAATTCCTTAACTTAAACTACGGAACTCTTTACGGACTTACATTTACAGCACAAGACATACGGCATTTGAATCGTTTTAGTTACGGCTATTTTGACCATACTTGAAGCTTTACTTGCTAAATAAAGAATAAAACAGCTAAATTGAACTCTTTTTACTCGCAAACGCTCTTATGTATTCGAAAAAGGCGTCTAAAGGTATTTGTAATGTTTGCTCCAAACAATTGTTTCCTTTTTCGTAAAATACTTTCGGAAGTATGTTATTGTATTGCTCATACTCTCTATATATGTGTATTCGACTATTGATCTTTTTTTGTAGAAACAATGAGCAGCAATTCAAGAAAACAATGTCACAAGAATATTCTTGACTTGCCTGTTGAGATTTTGTGTTGTTTTGTAGACTTTCTTTACAAAGCGCGATTCAGCTTTGCCCAAACATGCTGGAGTTTCGCTAGTGTTATACACAACCATATGGGATATAAAAGAATATATCTAGACACCAACCAAGCTATCTTATTCTGCAAAAAACGACAAAACTTAGTCAGAAATACGCCGATTTCTTGCGGACTTAAGTTCGGAAGAACAAATCGCGATATAACTGACAAAGGTGTCAAATATCTAGCAGGTGCTCGGAACTTGAGCCTTTCTTCATGCATTTCAGTTACAAACAAAGGTGTAATGGCACTAGCGGGTATCCACACAATCGATTTAAGTGCTTGCTCGAAAATAACAGACAAAGGCGTTTCTGCTCTTGCTGGTGTTCACACAATCAATCTTTGGGGTTGCACTAAGGTAACAGATAAGGGAATTAAAAGCCTAGCTGGCGTGTATTCTATAAACTTGGAAGAGTGCGTGGCGTTGACAGATGAAGGAATATGCGCGCTTTCTAGTGTTCATGATATTGTTCTTACAGCATGTAATCGTGTTACAGACAAAGGTGTTAAATCGCTTGCCTCATCTCACTCTGTAACACTTTTTTACATGGATAAGGTTACGGATGAGGGTATAAAGGCTTTAAAAAGTGTTCATACACTTAAGTTAAGCTTGACTGGAATCACCGACAATGGAGTAAAAGAATTGTCAAATGTAAATGAACTTTTTCTTCGTGGATGTAAGCATGTCACTGATAAATCAATGAAGTCTCTTTCTAATTTACATACCCTTCACCTCCGATCTATGGATAATATAACAGATAAGGGTATAAAGCACTTGGGATCGATACATTCTCTGAAACTTGAGCAATGCGATTTTGTTACGGATAAAGGAATGTCTTCGCTTGTTGATGTACACTCTATACATATATATGGATGTGTAGGTATATCTTATCAATGTAAAGAGCGTATTAGAAGTGCCCGAAAACATCTTAAAAACAAGACAACCTGGTGTGGGGGCTGGTGAAACAGACAAAGATTAGTTAATATTGTAGTAGTTTTAAGTAAAGTTCAAAGTCATTTTATCCGTTTGAGTCAAGCTTGTTTATTACAAATGTACTTAAGGTCATTTAAAATACAAACACGCTGCCTACAGTTAGGTACATCATAGCAAGCATATAACCAGAAGCAGATACTATCAAGAGTACTATTGGCAATAACATTCTAAGAAATTAATTGTTTAACGCTGACTTGTGAGGTCCGTTTCTTAGCCGATGGTCAACCGGTTAAGATTATTAGTAGTTGGTAAACCCAGGGAACATATCGCGACCATCTCTAGTTTTAAACACAAATAGTTACAACATTTTTATTTCTGCTTTACATCATTGTACATTTTTCTTTGGTACCCAGTAACATATTTGCATATGTTGTGTTTTTAGATCTACGCCTCCTTTCATGTTCCTTCAATAGTTTCTTTGTGTGTTCTATTATAACGCCTCTACCAAGTGAGTATACCCTAGATACTCTACATCTTAGTTTTTTTTCCTTTATTTTTATCGAAAGTAGCTGTTTCCAAAACACTCTTTTCTCAATTCTTTCTTGATTTCCCAACATTAGAAATGCAATTACAACACCTATCCATAGTGAAGCTATACACAGACGTTAGTGTAAAGTATAAATTATGCACCCACAAAGAGAGGATAATAAAAGTTGTACGTACACATGAAAAACAAGCAAAAAGTAATAAGCAAAATTAGCACAAACCCACAAATATAGAGTTTCGTTTTCTCCCTTAACATGACCTTATCGCGCTTTATTTGTGCAGTCACTTCCGCACTATGACGTTCATGTGCTTGTTTTAACTCTAGCAACCTCTCATCTTGTCGTTTTACTATCCTGTTAGAATCAAACCAACACTTAAAAAAATGACCTTTAAAACAACACGTTTTTGGATCTATTTTGGTATTAAACGGCAAACGGTTTATGATTGGTCTCCAAAATACATCGTGGCTAGTGTACACGAATAGAGCCTTGTTCAGCGCTGTAATCTATGATGTTTGTGAGCTCAAAACGCCGTTTTGCTGTTTTTTTTCTGAAATTACCGCAATAAAGTCTGAAACTGAAAGGAACTGGCAAATAGTGTACAGAACATCAAGAGGGACGCTCGAAAATGCGCCTAAATCATCTTCCTTAATTGATACTACAGTTTAACGTTAAATTAATTATAACATTAAATAAATCGTGCCTAACGACTCTGGAGCTAGTTGGTAATGGTCGTGAGGCGTTTCTTCCTCAAATTGTTGTTCTTTACACTTGTTTTCTTTCTTTGTATTCCTGCCTCCCATTCTCTTCTGGGCTTGTGCGAAACAAGAAAGACTGGAAAAGGGGTGGCCTTAAAAACGATTTCTGTGAAGCAAGCCTGTCAACGTATTTATTTTGCAAATAGCCTACTTTTCACCACGATATCATTTCCCCTTAGTAATATACACTGATTGGCCTTGTTTCCTGCGTTATAAGTTGATGAGGAACAAAGCCAATGGATCTCACAATTCAGTGCAGGAAGCTGCCAGAAGCAATACAAGTTCAAAAGGAGGCCTTTGTCTTTGAGATGGTATGTGGCAAGAAATTTTACAACCTGTGTAGAAAGTCTTATGTCAATGGCAAAAGGCCTTCCGATACTGCCTTTCGAAAATGGTTTAAGAAGTGGAGATAAGTTCATTCGTCTTGCCAGCAGCCTCTTTCCCTCATCACTACGTAGGCTTAAGAAAGTGTAAAAACATGAAAAAGACAAAGTAAGTATGTACAGTTTGTTCTTCGTCTGTAACTATAACTATGAAGGAAGATGTGGAACATTTCAAGCGTTTGGTTGGACTGAACAAGACTGTCAATATCGAAGAACACAATAGGCAACAACAACAATTGTGAGTAGCAATCAAAACATCCACCTCCCCCCCCTAAAATCCTTTTTCTTTTTCTTTTTGTAAAAATTATTTCTGAATTTTTCCATTTGCAATTCACACGAGTGTTCTTAAATGTAGAATAAATCCGCTTGTGTGGCTATGCTAGAGCCACCAAAGACTGAGCGTCTTTCCTCCCAAGCGCGTCTCCCTTATATTGACAATGTTGTCCAATCTAACAAGAGTAAATTTATCCCAATAATACTGACTTTACTATCTCTTTCTACACCGAACAACGGAAATATCCGTTTTTTTAAAGACACAACTGTAAAAAATAAAAATTGTGACTTACCAGCGCTGAGTTGAACTCCATTGATGCAGCAGTAGTATGTAACACTAGCAAAGACGTTTGTAGAGCATACATTCAGAATTTGAGCTTCCGTTTAAAGAAAATTTTTTTGACGGACCTTAACCAAAAAGTCCACAAATCATCAAATGGAGCATGAAAACAGCACCTCCAGTAACACTACGGGCCCCTCCTTTGCTAGTTCAAGTGATGATGAAGAAGAAACAGAGAAAATTCCAATACAGTTTGAAAACACAAATCAAGTACTTATATAACGCTTTCTACGCACAAAAACGTAACTGAAGGAGTTTTAGGAGATTTCAGAAGAAAAAAAGTTCAAATACAAAAAACCAGGTCGGAAAGAGCGTAGCCATGTGTTGATTGATAAAGCATCCGGATTGAAGCCTTTGGATATGTTTTTGAGTTTTGTCAGTGAGCGGTATTGGAAAAAAATTGTTGTAGCCACCAATAATTATGCAAAAAAAAAGGTACACGCAACTTTGGAGTTTCACTAACACTAGTAGAAAGGAGTACAACTAGACTTGACACTGAAAGAACTAATGAGGTGGTTGGCAGCATCTATAATACTTGGTGCACATAGGATGGGTCCTAGAAAAGCATGGCAAACAAACACTTGTTACGATATGCCAAAATTAAGACAGATCATGATTCGAAACCGCTATGAAGATATTGCACGTTGCTTACATTTACCTACCACTGGAACTAGTGACGCTGATCCATACCAAAAGATTAGAACTCTTGTTGATACATTTAGACATCAATGCATCAACAACTATCTACCACATGAAAAACTGGCATTAGATGAAGCCACTCCAGGATATGCAGGGAGAACAAAGCTGATTAAAAGAACCAAACATAAAAAGGTATCTTCCGGCTTTGACATTAAATGCGTGGTAGACTCTGAATCCAAGTACCTTGTTAATTTTTTGTTAAACAAAGAACCACATGTGTCTATTCAAGGGTTGACTCCAACAGCAAACAAAGCATATCACCTTATTTCACAGCTTAAACAACACGGTCATGAAATTTTTATGGATAATCTGTATATGCGTCCTAGTTTAGCAGTAGCTGTCTATCAAATTGGACAATATTGCACAGGTACATGGAGGAAAAATTATGGTGTACCAAAAGAGATTTATCGTACCAAAGAAAAAGGCAAAAAAGCCAAAGCAAAAGCAAGAGAAGTTATTCTATACAGTGCTGAACCATTAGATAATGTAACATTCATGGTTGGTCTTGGTCTTTATGACAAGCGCCCATTTTATTTTTTAACAACAGCATCATACGAGTTTGAAGAAGTTATTGGAGGCACACGACAAAAACTTAAACTTGATTGTATCCATGCTTACAACAACTACATGAATGGAGTAGATGTTTTTGATCAATACATGCAAGTAAGTGTTTACAGGCCAAGTGTTAAATGGTGGAAGCGCTTGTATGCTTGGATAATTGATGCTGCCATCATCAATTCATTCATTTTATACAAAAGTTGCCGTCGGAATACTACCAAGTTGTCTGATTTTAAAACAACACTAGTTGATGAATTACTACAAAGGTACACATCTTTACTAGTTGATCAATTAATCAGTGTAGATTTGCGGAGTCTGATACTGATGAAGACAGCACACCAATAGTCAGTTTGAAAAAAAAAAAATATAAAACTACTACAAGTTTACCTGATTCTCGTCTAACTGCACAACGCCACTTTCCTTCCAAAAACACTCGTAGATTGTGCATTGTGTGTAAATTAACCAAAGAAAAGGCTAAAGAAACACAATATTATTGTAAAAGCTGTAATGTGCCTCTGTGTGCTGCTCCATGTTTTATGTTGTTTCATACAAAAAAACATTGCAAATAAAAAATTTTTCCTATCATGACTATGTGCACAACTGAATTGTAGGTCAGCACTGCCTAACAGCATGTGTTTATACATCAGGGTACCTTTCATCCATTTTTTTGCAATTGGTGTTGTTAAATTTCAATTTTCAAAAAAACGGATATATCCGTTTTTTACTCAGGGCAAGAAAGAGATAGAAAATAGTCACAAATACTAGGATGTTCTTTAACACATTTCTTCGTTACACAAGCACTAATTGCGAGGATTGTATGAATGCCAGTGAGTGATTTGATTCCTTCATCTGTCACAGAAGTATGTGAAACATTTATTGTATGAACGCTTCTGAGTGCTCGTATGCCTTCATCTGTTACTGATGTACCTGAAACATTAATATAGTGAACACCTTTGAGTGCAGTGATCCCTTTATCTGTCACAGCAGTATAAGAGACATTTATTGTATGAACACCCGAGAGTGCTTTAACACCTTCATCTGTCACATCTGTGCAATAGAGACATATAGTGTGGACACCTCTTAGCGCTTTGATACCTCTATCTGTTATTTAGGTGCTTGAAAGGTCTATCTCATAGATACCAGCAAGCGCTATGAGACTTTCATCAGTTATTAAAGTATTTTTAAGTTCAATTCTGTGAACTCCAGAAAGTGCTAACAATTCATCATGAAGTTTTATGAAGATCTACAGTACTAAAATAAAAAGAGGAAAAATAGAGGGAATCTCTACAAAAAATCAAGGGAATTTTAGACCTCCAATCCCGGGGTATTTCATCCTAAATAGACAAGGAAATTTCCTTAAAAATCCCTGATGTAATTCTCTCAAAAATCCTTGGTGTAATTTTAACAAAAATCTTTGATGTAAAACACTAAAAAACCTTATGAAATTTCGTCAAAAATCCTTAGTGTAACTCTCTCAAAAATCTCTGGGGCAATTACTTTAAAAATCCCTTAAGTAATTTCCTCAAAAATCCCAAAGTAATTTCCTCTAAAATCTCGAAGTAATTTCTTCAAAAATCCCTGGAGTAATTTCCTCAAAAATCCCCAGAGTAATTTTCTTAAAAATCCCTGGAGTAATTTCCTCAAAAATCCCTGGAGTAATTTCTTAAAAAATCCCTGGAGTAATTTCCTCAAAAATCCCTGGAGTAATTTCTTAAAAAATCCCTGGAGTAATTTCCTCAAAAATCCCTGGAGTAATTTCCTCAAAAATCCTTGGAGTAATTTCCTCAAAAATCCTTGGAATAATTTTATCCAAACCACGAAAAAAAAGTCTACTTTATTGGTTACAATTCAAAACAATAAGAATCACAAGCAAGGTTTACATAATCACTGTATACATCGTTTAAAGTTGCTAATTTTAAATGCACTAAAAATAG
This sequence comes from Trichosphaerium sp. ATCC 40318, assembly GCA_038496445.1. Lineage (NCBI taxonomy): Eukaryota > Discosea > Flabellinia > Trichosidae > Trichosphaerium > Trichosphaerium sp. ATCC 40318. The sequence continues at coordinate 138,012 of JALMLS010000548.1, forward strand.
TAAATAGCAGAGATGGTTTAAACACACGCACATAAAGTGTAAAATTGCAATACTTGTCCTTCTGTTTCTTTGATTTTAAGGTGTTCTATGTAGTTCTTTAGCTGTTCGTGTTTACCCTGAATAGTGCTAACAGTGTCTTTAAAAATATTAATTCTACCGTCGTTGTATTTAGCAATAAGTTTTATGATTCCAATGCCAGTTCCTCCGTGTGTCGTACAATTTGATAATTGTATGTCATACACCACTTGAGAGTTTGGAATGGACAATTCACTTGTAATCAACTGTTTGCTGTCATAAAATAAATCAGACGTCGCTAACAATTGTTAATATTATAATTTTTAGAAAATTAAAAATCTAGAACATACCTACAAAAGCGTAATTGGCTTTGTGTTTAATGACAGCTGTCCAAAACCTGCGTAGTATAGATTTTATTAAATTGAAAAAAGTCAAATCGCGTACCATTTTTTGTTGATTCCAAGACCATCAAGAGAGGGTTTATTGCACAGTATAACAGTATTATTGTGATAAACTGGAATAAGTGTTATCCAAGATGTTGTGTCATCATGTTTCAAGGACTTAAGCATCATTAATAGCTAGAAATTAATAATTACATTTTACACGTACATTTTTTGGAGGAGGAAAAGAACTATCATCAGACAATATGCCCTTGTATACTGTTCTTACAAAGCTGAACAAACAATTTGCAGTAAAAAGATAATCACTACCACAAAATAAAGGCAAAAAATCATCAAGTAATAAAGTTCTGTTTTCACAATCTCCATCAATGTACACTTTGACATTTTTTGCTATTTCGAACTACAAAATAATGTTAACACAAAATTAAAGAGCAAAAACAAAAAATATACTGTTTGTCTAGAGTTGTCGTCATCTCTTGCATCACCCGGAAATTGTAAAATATAGTTTTCACGATATTGAATATCCTTGAACTCAATTAAATGGTGAATGATATCATAGCGTACTGTTTCAAGTTGTGATACATTTTGTCTGAGAGCAGATTGTTGGAAAAGCGGTTGTTCATTTTCAAAGTTGACAGGTTGGTTTGCTCTGGTAGGGACATGACGTTGACTCAAGTTTCTGCGATTAATATTTTGTCGCGTAATTGTAGGTTGCGATTGTTGTTCATGTTGGCTTCTTAGTTCTACATATTGTTGTAAAGATTGTTGCTCAAATGTTCTTATATTGGCCATGCGCTTTTGACGCCTTACTTTTGAAGCCTAATTACAATGATTGGTATTTTTAGTGACAAAATTTATACATACTTGACTTAATTGTATTGACATAGGGTCAGGCAGAGAATAGTCATCGATCACGATAGGTTGTACAGAATTGGAAACACATTTGGGATGTGTAAAATCGGAAGTGTTGCTAACAGTGAAGTAAGCAGTTGAATGACAGTATAAAATCAAGTAAACGCACAGTATGTCACATAATTTATCATTTTGTATTTTGTATAAATCGTATGCTTCAATGTTAAGGACTTGATGTTCATTTTTGTTAGCATAGTCCTTCACTTTCTACAATGAAAAATTAAATGTGTTGTGTTAGAAAAAGATATTCGTACTTTATGAATGTATTTGTACGCATCCAAATAAAACTGGTTTGATTGTTCAGAAAACCATTTCTCAAGCGTAATTTCAGCACAAGCTACCATTTTATGCGCTTAAAAAAAGGCATTAAAACAAAGAAATCTTAAAAGGCTTATATGTACTTAAACTGTCTATATTTTCAGAAACCATAGCTTGGCATTTCAAATATGCAATAAGTTGCTTGTTGAAAGGCTTTAAAACTCCTTTACAGTATTTTTCCAACACAAGTGCACATTTGGTGATATCGTCATCTGAAGTTATGCTGGTGTATGATTGTTGGATATCACCTATCATGGCGTCGGAATGATTTATTAAGGCATATTTTCCAATATACCAGAGGTATTTTCTTCCCATTGCTCTTTTCCAAACCTGATTTAAATATGTAAGTATGGCGTGAAAAAAGACAATAGAAACATCAAACGCACAGCAACTTTACTTTTGTTTTGAAGGGCAAACTTTAAACTTTGTACATCATGATTCAGGCTGTTTATCGTTGTTTTCATCTCAGATAGCGTATCATTTTGTTTGTTTAATACAAACAAAATTTGTTTAAAAGCGACTAAGCTTGTGTAAGGTAATAATAAAACACTGTAAAGTAATAACCAGTACCATTACAAAACTCTAAGACCAATTCGCTATCAATTAAATCTATATTATCAAAATTTATAGCAGTAGGATTTTCTTGTGGACTGTCCACTCTACGACTGTCCACTCTACGTCTTTTTCTGTACGGCGTCGAAGACATGAACAGTAATTTATTGATGTTTACAAATTATGACTATTGAATTAGCATTTTTTGTTGTTTCAAGTGTTGCAGTCTAGTTCTTTCGCTGTCACCTACTATTTCTTCAATTGTTTGGGGATTCATGCTGTTGTAGGCTTTGAGCGGACAAAATGCAAATATTTGGGTGGTGAAGCCTTTTAAATAGGTCACACCTCTATAATGTACAAACACATTAGCTACTGAGTCATTTTCTAATGTTAACAATGCGCACCTTGTGAAACAACACACCCACAATCCTATATATTCACTTTCAGCATTGTTGATTATTCTTAGCACACGAACAGGGTTACGATAATGGAAGCATAGTTGTAAACGAAATTGTTGTCTTTGACTCGTTACAGCAGGTATTGCAGCAACCAAATTCCTATTTTCATGTACTCCTCCAATACCAGTTGTGGTAAAGTATTGAAGAGAGCCAACAGTAGACATAGCACTGAGCACTCTAATGCTACAGTTTAAGTTAACTCTAAGAGAATCCATAGGAAATTGTTCATCTATTGTGTCGCTGGCGAACGTTATTGTACTAAATGAAATAAATTTAAAGTAAAAAGAACATGATAGTGATACGTGTTTTGTCTAAACCCTCTTGTTGGCAAATCACAGTCTGGAATCTTTTGGTTCATTGTGTGTCCAACAAATGGTCCATAGTAACCCGTTTTGGGACAGTTGTCGTCATCATTTTTATGCGTAAAATAATCAGTCTCTAACATTTTTTTGCAATTAATGCAATAAATGACACTGTTATTTTGTATCATCTCAGTTCGCATGAGTGTACACCACTCCTTGAACTTCCTTGTAGTTTGTAAATGCTTACTAAACAAAGTATTCATATTATTGTGATGCTTTACTGCTTATACTGTTGTACCTCTGTTGGTTTTTCTTTCTTTTTTTTGTTGCAGTTTTTTTGACACCAAACGACCTCGCCACTGAGTCTTTGAGTGTTGCGTTCGATATATGTGATGCCAGTGGTTGTAATGCAATGTATGCTGCCTTTTTCTTTGATTCTTGTTTAAATAGAGCCTTGCTAAAAAGTCTGACAGTCCATATTTTTTTGCCTTTTACTCTTGAAATAAACGCCCTAACTCAAGAATTAACATTATGATGTAAACCAAGTATTTTACCTGTGTTTTATGGTTTTGTCTTTTTGTTGATACTTTGGTGGCGTGTATACAATGCTGTTTGGAGTAGACAATATGTGGACGCTTTTAACAGCTTTAGCACCATTAAATTTAGTGTATTGTAGTGTAAAGTCTTTAAAAGACTTGTCATTTGGGTGTACAAGCTCATCAGGTTTACCAGGTTCGAAAAAATCGTATGCAGAAAGCACAGCAACCTACAAAAACAAATTAATACAATCACAATAACATATAAATTTACCTCTTTATCAATCCCGTATGCTTTGCTTTTGTCCTGATGATACACAAGGCCAACCCTAGTTTTATTTGTGGTACATACCTCCAAGGTTAGGCCTGGGTACACATGCACCGATACACACAAACCAAATTTGTAACGTTGGCTTGTTTCTATTTTGTCTAAATCGTATCCTTTTTTGATGACGGGATGGTTCAAAGCTAGAAATAAAAGAGGTATCACTCCTAAAGGAAACTGATTATTTCCGTTTTCTGAATTATACACTCTGTCCTTTCTAAAAAGGTTGCCTGAAAATATGTGCCCTCCCTCTATTGGATGTACAGCAGAAACAATCCTAAATATAGAGTTAATAACACAAGTAAAAAACCCAAAATAGTCAACCTATTAGTGAGATTGTTGTGGCCTCTTGATGTTTCTATAGCCATAGCATCCATTCCAACATCATTTATAAGAAGTCTCGTGCTTGAATTCCAGACATTTTTGATGTGTAGTAACGGAGACAAGCTGTCATCGTCATCATCCAGGGTGTACAATGCATTTTGAGCATTACCACTAAATATGTAATTAATTAGCACTAACAACACGAATAATATGTACCAAAGGAAAAAGCGTGACAGTTTTTTCTTAAGATCCTTTGTACAATTGTAAAGCTTTTCAACTATGGCTGTCATAGGACAACTTTGTTGTAAAGCTAAAGCAAAATAAAACTTTAACACACGCTTAAGGTCATCTTTTGAACGCGAAATCGCACTACAACCAATTAAATCAACAGACATAACATATGTTGACATACTAGCGTTCTTTGCGAATATCAAAAAACCTATCATGATAGTCGACTTTGTTGGCGTGCATGTCTTCTTCATTGCCATTGTTGTCTAAATTAGCAATGTTAATCTAATCAAGCACAAAAACATACACCATTGAAGATGTTGAAAATATTGTACATACCACTGCGATTACTGGAAGACTGTACACCATCGTCAAAGTCGGAGACATCACCTTTACCACTGGTGCTGTCTTTGTTGATGTTGATGCTGAAAGAACGTATGCCATCGTCATTCTCATCACTGGAGACGTCATCCTCATCACTGAAGACGTCATCCTCATCACTGGAGACGTTATCCTCATCATTGGAGCTGTCTTTGTCAAAGTCAATGTAAAAAACCATAAGCCATTGTTGACATTGATGCGTACCATCTTTATCACTGGTGCTGTCTTTGTTGGCGTCAATGTTGGAAGGACTTATACCATCGTTGTCATTGGAGATGTCATTCTCATCACTGGAGCTGTTTTTGTTGGCGTCAATGTTGGAAGAACTTATACCATCATTGTCATTGGAGACGTCATTCTCATCACTGGAGCTGTCTTTGTCAAAGTCAGTGTAAAAACCATAAGCCATTGTTGAAGTTGGTGTGTACCATCTTTATCACTGGTGCTGTCTTTGTTGGCGTCAATGTTGGAAGGACTTATACCATCGTTGTCATTGGAGATGTCATTCTCATCACTGGAGCTGTTTTTGTTGGCGTCAATGTTGGAAGAACTTATACCATCGTTGTCATTGGAGACGTCATTCTCATCACTGGAGCTGTCTTTGTCAAAGTCAGTGTAAAAAACCATAAGCCATTGTTGATGTTGATGCGTACCATCTTTATCACTGGTGTCTTTGTTGGCGTCAATGTTGGAAGAACTTATACCATCGTTGTCATTGGAGACGTCATTCTCATCACTGGAGCTGTCTTTGTCAAAGTCAATGGCAGAAAAGAACATGTCATTGATAAAGATGAAGGCATAATATGTACCATTGGTTCTATTAAAGTGGTTACCAAGTGGCTTTGTTCGAAATGGTGATGGTCCTAGTAAGCTTTAGTTAAAATAAAAGTGTAATAAAAGTATAGCAGTACTGTATGCGTTGTTTAAATGCCTATCAAACAAGTCTTTGATATTTGTTCGTTTTTCAATAAATTCAATGTCTTCATGACAATAGTCATATATACAAGCAGACCTATTAATATTGACTGAGATTTTACACAACTATAAGATATAAGACGTACTTTTTAGTTTTTTCTTTAAAATAAACGACTCCATATTTATCGTATGTCGGTTCTGCATAATGTATAACCTTCACCTCCGTATGGTACATTTTGTTTAATGCACTTTGTAGGGTTGCAAATCGTTTTGATTTTTGTTCTCTCTTTCTTCTTTTATGTGACTTAGTTGTCACACAAACAGGGTGAGCTAATCATTAGTCAGTGTTTTAAATTCATTTAGTGTTGAACAAAAAAAAACCCTGTCTACAAAGCGTATTAAATATCGCGGTGGCCACGAAAGCCGATGAACGCGTAAGAGCAGGTTGTAAGCCGTTTTAAATTCAATTAGGGTTGAACAAAAAAAAACCCTGTCTACAAGGCGTATTAAATATCGCGGTGGCCACAAAAGCCTATGAACACGCGTAAAAGCAGGTTGTAAAGCTGTTTTAAATTTGAACATATTAAAAACCGCGTCAACAAAGCGTATTAAATACGACAAAGCTACGAAAGCCAATGAACGCGTAAAAACAGGGTTTAAAGCAAATTGGCCAAAAAATATCCAAAATAGCGTTTAACACAACGTATACGCATTATACTTTTAAAAAGCACGATGAACTGCCAAAAACAGGCGATTAAAGTGCATTTCATTGTAAAACAGGTAAAAATTATAAAACCTTCCAAATACTATCGCTAGATGTATCAATGTGTGTTTTGAATGACTTTGGGGAAAAAAGAAGTAAAATAGTAGCTTATACACGTTTAGGGTATACAAGGCTACAAAGGTACGTACGTTTACGTTTCCTCTCCATTTGATGTATTGTATTGTATTAAATGGGTAAAGTCCAGTTCAAGTCAATCTTGTGCTGAACTCTTCTCCGAAGGCCGATAGACGGCTCGCATGTACGTCACGGCGGCAATAGCCGCTGTGCATCTTTTCTTAATCCTCCAAAAGAGGATTTTAACATGCAAGAAGATAGTTCAGATAGTAACCCATCAGAGTCCTTCAAAGCTCGCTGAGGCGGCTCCAGGACATTGAATATTAGATTTACATGATTGGCGTGCCAGCAAAACGTCGCATCAGGTGAAGCATTTTCTTCATTCTCATCGACATCAACCGTTCCTAGAAACGCCAATAAGTGTACACTCAAGCGGAAACATAGGTATGAAGTTTTTTGAAGTGAGCAAACTATTGAGTGTAGAGCTTTGCTAAAGGTTTTTCCATGAACGTTATTTGTTATTGCTGCTACAAGAAGGAAAAAGCTTGATGTATACCGCTCTTTGCGAGATCAAGCAACAATATCTTACCATCCTTCCAGGTTGCCATAAAAGTTATTCTTTTGCGTAAGGTCTTTGGTTCTATTGGTGTTGTCATTGTAACGCTTGAAAATTATGAAAAATCTTACTCACTGGCTTCACTTGAATCAGAGTCGTCAAAGGCAAGCAAATCATCATTGTCCCCCTCCATATCATCAAGGCCGTCATCTTGTGATACATACCCTGACAAAAAATGTACTTACATTTGTCTATGTAGGTACCTACGTAAAAATGAATCTTTACCATAAATGGTGTCAAAAAGGTGCAAATGTATAAAATTACATTTGGGCCATTAACTCCATTTTACGTACTTTCAAAGATAAGATACAGTCACCTCTTGTTGAGTTGCTTCGAGTGTCAGATGTATGTCTAGCGCCTAGGTAAAAAGATTACAAATCAACTGCTGTTGATACGATGACAAATTGGTAATGAGTTAGCACAATTGGTGATCAACGGCCTTGTGAAACTGTGGCACAATTTCGTCAACTGTTATAAGCATACCTGACATACCAAAGAAACATATTAATTGCTTCAATTCAGCTGTTCTAAACAGCATAGCAAACACTAAAACTGAAAGCTTCTTAAACCGCTTTTTTGTTCTAAAGACGCTGTAAATAATGTGTACAATGAAAGTACAAGCACTGTACCTATTCATTTGTCACTGTGACACACGCCGTCTGTGTTGAGCTGAAATCCATTTGCAGACTTTGCTTGGGAAGTATTAAACGATTTTTGACCCATTGTAAAGTGAAATTGTTGGAAATAACTTAGAGTGGACGCAACAAAATAGCGTTTGGCGTCATCCTATAGCAAAGTTGGTATGTACGGACTTTCTACACAATGGAATTACCTTTGGTAGCCGCTGTTGGAGCTGTAGAGATCGTGTAAGGTACCCCAACGTGAGTAACACAACCTTAAGATAAAGGTCATCTATACCGTTTTCCGTTGGCGTGAGGGGTGTCATCCCACAACAGGTGGAAAATCAAGCTCCTACAATGCATTTGAGTTTTATTAGTCCAAACAAATACGATAGTACATCCAGTTAAATCAAGCATCTGTGACGTGTTGTTCAAATACATTCTCAGCAATCTTGACAGCTAAAACCAACGTTGACGAATTATAGCTGTAATTTCATGTCAAGTACGCAATGAGCCTTTATGTACCTATTATTACCAAAAGTAGTTAAAAGCTGTAGTGCAACAGTACAGCCGTAACGTTGGGCGATGAAAGCACACTCAACAACACAATACATACAACGTGTACAAGTGACCATTCAAAACTAAATAGGCTCCCACATCACACATCAAATTGACACCAAAGATGCCACAAAAAGCAAGAAAAAACGATCGACAACAATTAAAATACTTTTGCAATTCAATAAATTCTTTCATTGCGATAACACTCACTATACAACATAACTAAACATTACACAATAGTACATTATTTTTTAATAGGTTTTGACATGTCAGTGGTTAGGGTTACAAAGAAAACCTAATACTAGTTTAGTTATAACTTACAAATTAGGGTTCAGCATTTGAATACTGTGAAATGTTGAGTTCGTACCGTAAGGACAAAGGAAGCGCGACTAAAACAAGGTAGAGAAATTGTGTTCCCGCCTAAATTGATAAGTAACAGGTAAAAAAAGCGCAAATAGTTGCAAACGTACGTATCATAATCTCCAGTAAGCGCACAACTAAAACAAGGTTGAGAAATTGTGTTCCCGCCTAAATTGATAAGTAACAGGTAAAAAAAGCGCAAATAGTTGCAAACGTACGTATCATAATCTCCAATAAAAGCGGGCAACTAAAATAGGGTTGAGAGGTTGTTTAACCGCCTAAATTGATAAGAACCTGCAAACGATAGCGTATTTAGTTGTGAACGTACGTATTTGCGTAGAAGATCACATAAATATCACGGTAAACAAACCTCAATGACAACAACAACTGAGGCACACAAGACAAAAGGAGGCCAATCCTTTTCGGGTCAGAGCTGTTGTTATCGAGTGTGGCGCGTTTTTTTATTGTTTTTTTATTGTCAACATTTTTCAAACACATTTATTGTTTGCGGAGCACTGTGTACCTGGTGTTTAAACCGCTCAGGCGTTGGTATTGCGGGGTAGGAATTGTGGAGCTAGGATTACATTAAGAACACTGAGCTTAAGAGGTAACTGAACGGGCACAATGCAATCAGGCGTGGTAGTGACAAATACAAAGTGGAATTTTATCATTGCACTAACTTTTTGGGCTCCAAGGTACAATGAGCATCACATCACTGACACAACATGCCCGAATGACGCTATGGAGGGTAAAAAAAAATAAATCACCAACATTTGAGCATTGCGTACTATTACTATGCCCACACGCGTAGATTAGCCGTGTGTGTGCGCCTAGCGTTGTTTTTGTAACACTAAACGCTGTTGGAACAAAAAACTCCCAAACTGAGCCTAAACGCACGTACAGTCATCATAAAGCGCTTTAGGTATTGTACATACCGTTTAATGGGCACAGGTAACACTTTGGGGCAATTGACGCGTTTTATGGGATAATTTGCCAAAAATGAAAATGAAGGTCCAGCACTTTTGAAACAGTGCTTTTTATAGCAATTAATGATGATTTGAGCGCTTTTGGGTAGGACAAAAAAGTAAGGATAGCACTAAGTCACGTTTTGCCTATATACGGTAAGTAGAACACCTTCCTAATTTGCTCTCAAACGATGTAAAACTGCTGTTATTCCCCAATGTAGCAACGCAGACTAATGAGCGCTAGTGCTCAGAGTAAAATTTAAACACTTTAGGTGTAATATGGCACATTACGCTCTGAAACGTAATAGCGCTAGTTCAAGGTACTAAAGCGCTTACATAATCAATCACATGTTTTAGAGTAATTACACAGAGACCACAGTTCGAGGGTCATAAGTATAATATTGGTCCTAACTTTCTACCAAATAAAAGAAACAAGTCAGCACCAACATCAACTTCCACCAAGAGACACACAGTGACATCCATCAACAAAAACTCTCCAAAAAGCAGGAAGATGGACCTTGAGCTAGATGGTAAGTGTAATCATATAATTTTCATTTTTCAGACTTGGACCCTACAGTAATCAATCTAATGTGGACACAGAGACCCCAAAACACCCCTGTCTAAAAGGATGTGGACACTGTCATAAGGAATGCACATTTCAAAGCACAGACTGTAACAGTGAGGTTGTGATCCTCCGTTCTAAAGGGATCATGATCATACCAGAAAGGCTGACCAAGTTTGCAGATTGCTGTAACACATTTACGTTTGTATAATAAAACGAAGGCTCTGTGAGATCGCATGGCCTCCATTGCAGATATTATTGATTAGCTTGTTTATTGCCTTTTGGTGATCCTGCACACCTTTCTCCTTCGTTGCTCGCACTGTGCAAGTGTTGTTTGCTGAACCCACAGGCGCTAAAAATCCATCCTCTTCTGCTGCCTCAAAGAAGCATAGAACAAAGTCCCTGACTTTAAAACTTTCATTTCACTTCCGTTACAGGTGTGTTATATGAGTCATTGTTATGTGACTGTGTCATCTGGTATTCTATCAGATGTGACATCTGGTGTCTATTGGCATTGCCATATGGGATGAATACTTGTGCTGGCACTTTGTTGTTCCTCAAGCTTTGTAATTGTGCTTCATCACCCACAACGCCTGCACTTGTTTTATGAGTGTGTTGATCATTGTCTTTGTTGACACAGACAAATGTGTATGTTTTGAAGTCACACTTTCTGTAATCTCAACACTAGTTTGTTGAACCATAACAATGAGAAAGTGAAATTTGTTTAGTTTTCTTTTGCGAAAAATTCTATCAGTAAAAAAATATGTTTTCAAAACAGAACAAATTTATTATAACAGATAATATTACAGATGACCTCAGAGGTCATTTCATGCCATGTGTGTAAAAAACGTATACGGAAATCCAATCTGGCCAGACATTTACGAACTAGTTATTGCCAAAGTTTAAAGTACAGTCAATCTTGTAGTGCGCCACAGGTAATGCTTTTAATAGCAATTGATTATTTTTAAATGTTTTACAAAGGAAAACAACACTATAAATACCACCAACTCATCTAATTATGCCTACAATACATTGACAAACAGACATTCGCTAGTTCAAAATGAAATGTACACTTATACTCAACCAAACCGTTACATTCAACCATACCACGATATAAATATTTCACATCGCCAATACACCATGCGACCTCAATACACCTCACAATTAGAGCATTTTCCATTCGAAAATACAAAACAAATACAACTTAACCTACAAAACAACTTACAAACTCAAATGACATCTATTTATGAGGCACCAATAGTTGACAAGATATTGTACCTAATTAGAAAACTACAATTGGAGCAACAGCTTTCAGATGAAAATGTGAAATTGTGGTTGCAATTTTACAATACGACAGCTATGCTATTACCTTCAAATAACTCCAACAACCTCTTTTCAACTAAGCTTAGAACAACATTGGCCAAACAAATGTTTACTAAGGTACTTGCTCCTACAATTAATATTTTTATTGAGACTTTATAGTACACTGCAAAGCTCGCAATGAAAAAAATTAGTGTCAAAAGAAAAAACAAAAGACCTTTGACAATACAGTACCAATTCATAGCTGTTATTTTTGCTGTAAATCTTAGCTATTTTTGATATACTTCTTGTAAAGAAATAAACGGGAAAACTCCCACTTTTTTCTTGGAGAATTAAGAGCGAAAAATGAGCAACCACAAAATTTTTACCTAATAATTTGTTGATACTTTTCACAGTAAATACGTCTTAACTACACATGAAATATCTACTATTTAGTAGCCAATTTTACTATGCAATCAGCGTGAAATAAATTATAATTCAAACTCAAATTGTGCCCTTTTATTTTTGAATTACTTGTTAATTAACTAAACTATAGTGAGTATTTCTGTATTAAATAAGGTCAAATTTGCACTAAGTAATCCTGAATTACCAAAGAAATACTTGGTATTTTCAACAGAAATCAGCGAAAATTACACATGATAAAAAACCAGTAGTTTTTATTGGCACTACAGCCGCTTTTACTACATCAGTTTGTTGCACCAAATACAAAATGGTCAGGGTTAGATTGCGCTTGATAACACAGTTGTTGCATTGTGACCATCCCTTGTTGCACTACAAAAAAACAGTCAACGCAATAATAAAACATAAAATCACTTGCCTTTTGCATACTCTTCCTTAAAAGGAACATGGTCATCAGCAGTTACAAGGCGAGCAAAACATTCAGCATCAAGGTGTTGGGCCTTGCCTGTGCATCTGTACTCCGCCTTAGGAGTTTGAGATTCATCATGAAACCACTTTTGTTTTAAAGTTTTGATCAATCCTATGCCAGTTCCACCAGGAGTGTGAATGGCCGACATACAAATAGTGTTAGCTATGTCAATCTCATTTATTCCAAAGTGATCAGCAGCCACCACACGAACATCTGCAATAAGTCTTTTGTGTGCTAAAAACAAGGTGAATCAACAATAGTACAAAATGAAAAAACCAAAGCAATTTCAATCCGCCATACCCAAAAAAGTAAAAGATTCATTGTGATAAACAAATGCTGTCCAATACCTATTTCAACATTAACAAAACAAAGGGTATTGCAACATACCATGGCATCGTAACATCACAATTGAGCAGTGTAGGATGTTTACAAATGTATACTTCGTTTTGTTCACCATAACACACTGGAACAGGCAACACCAATGGCATGGTAGATCCAGAACCTGCTGTCTTTGACAAGTAAGAAACAAATTGTAGAAGAAAAAGTTCAAAGGTTGGAGTAATACGCACCAGAGTTCCAGCCAAGATCTGCTGTTTTGTTGCCACTGCATACTTTTCAGTCCGCAAAAATGGAAGAAGGGCATCGACAGTGAAGAGAAAGTCTTCAGCACAAAGTAGAGGTAAAAAATGTTTCATAGCCACTTTTTCTTGTGTTGGATCTGTGGTTACTACAAATTCTGTGTTTGCTGGTATCGAACTCTAACACAGATTACTACACTGTAATTAAATAAAAAAAACCAAACGTACTTGAGCGTCATCTAACATTGAAACATCTTCCGTATCCTTTTTTTCACATGGCTGTTTAAGTGCTCCAACAAACACTCCCAAACCGAATTCATCATCTGGCTTTTGTTCTTTTTGCTTTGGTTGTATTGGTGTTTCTTCAAATTCATTTTGATATTTCGTCACCTGAGGATGTCTGTAATCCAAGTCATCTATTACTGGCTTCAAAGAGGGGTGATGGGACACCAAGGCGCTGTATTCTGCCAAAGCGACTGCCACAGTAGGTTTTTTACCATTGAGCAATGTTTTAGAATTTTTAACCAATTCAATCCTCTACAATAAAACGCAAAATAAGCAAGTTGCAAACTCAATTTAAACACTAACATAAAGAAAGTACTCATACGCAGCTCCATAATGCATTTGGTTAGAGTATATGTTGGCCATAGTCTTCTCAGCAATTGCTACACACTTGTGGGCTTTAAATGAAACAAATTAGCAGTTGTTACTAAAAAAACTAAGTATTCGCACCCACTGTAACCATGTCCATTACTGTAGCACGGTAAGTGCTTCCACAAGCATACTTTATCAATTGATTCACTGGACCATATGTATCTTTAAAGACTCTGGTTGTTCTGAAATGATCCATAGCACGTAAGTCACTGTAAGTAACATCCCTTCCAGTATGTTTCTGAAAAACGTCATTTATAAGTTTGAAAGCCTGGTTTCTTTGTTTTAGAACATCTACAAACTCAGCTGGCATCCACAAAAAATTGTAAATCAAGGCTCGTTTAACTTCCTATGTGTCATTAGTCAACCAACGAAAGCAAAGAATGGAAAGAAAATACCAAGGTCTGTTGTTGAGCCATCTTTTCACGCTGTGCTTTAATCTCTTCACTTAGTTTGGTAACAGTTGTTTTGAATTGAAAGAACTCTGCTTTGAGTTGCTTTAAACTGTTATCAAACGCATTAATAGTTGCAATCATTTCTTTTTGGTTTTTAAGTATAATAACAGACGCTTTGTGTAGCTGTTGAAAGTAAGGGATCATATCCTCCTCTGTTAGCTGTTTCTTTGTAGGCGGCTGAGACATGTTGCCTGAGTGGTTGTACAGAAAATATTGAGTAACACGACCACGTGGATTGGTATTCTTAGTATTATAAGAATATTTCAGAAGTTACAAAATTGGAATTGTAATCGCCTTGAAATTAATTAGCGTGTATGTAAATTGGATTTTGTAGCATACCACATCTGACCAAGCGAAAAGTTACAAATTCCGTAAACCCACGTGATAAAAAACCAAAACCAAAATTTATTTACATATTTGATACCTGGTGGCGTTTACAAAGCTATGGTAGTGGCGTTATACTGGCTTGAATTTTTTTGTATGATTTTTCACGCTATAATCCTGTTGATGCCATGAGAGCGCTATTGGCAGCGTAGGTAGACGCTATTTGTAGCGTTAGTAAATTTTACACGTATCTGTACAATACAGTTGGTTTTTCATCACGTAAAACAACGTTGAAGAGTGTTTGAGTCTAATCTTACCATACAGTTGCTTTTGGCATCGTAACTTTTCTTTTAGCTACCGAATGACTTTTGTGGCTTGAACGTACCATGTACAGTGCCTAGGTATTGTGATCTTTCTTGTCATGCCGGGTAATGGTTAGACGGTGAGCTTACATTGAAAATTTTGTTATCACTTAAATTACATAAGCTGTACTGCAAACGCCAAGAAAGAGCTTACCGTGATAACAAGCAGGTCAAGTTAATGCAATCCTAAGAATTCCTTAAAAAATACACGTGTAGTTTTATTAAGAACAATGTACTGCACTGTTTTTAGCCAAATACATTTGCGTTCTGTAGAAACCATTGTGGCAGCATCAAACAACCTTAAGGTTCTTTGAAATGTATTCAAAAAAATACCTCTGTGAAAGCAGCCGTGGCAGTACAGCGCAGGTACATCCCAAAAGCGCTTTGATAAATAATGGTGCCTAGATACTATCACTGACCAGCTTACCTCTCGAATTACAACTGTATACAATGGATTTAGATTTTGGAGTATATAAAATCTGGCCACTGTTAAACAGAGCAGCCTCCTTTTTCCGCTTCAACAAATCCATTGAAAAGAGTGGAGTATGGAAGTCACAGTTTAAGCGTTACTACTTCAAAGATGGACTTCAACATGGTGAGTGCAAAGACTTTTATCCAGACGGGAGGGTACAATACATTGTAAAATATCATAAAGGATGTGTTTTGAGCGCTTTGCGGAGAAGTTATTATGAAGGAGGTGAAGCCATGGTGGTGGAGTTCTTTGAAGAACAAAAAAATCCCCTTGTACAAGACTTTGTAGATTTGAAGAATTTGTATGAAGAAGTCACCTGCACTTGTGGGTACGACTTAGCCACAAAAAGTGACATCGTTTATGTAGCACTTATGCATCTTTTCTCTGGCAATGCACGTGATGTCATTGAATACCATATCCCAAGCAAAGACGTTTTCACCAAAGAAAAAATAGATGACATGTTTCTTTCAAATGTATTGGCCAATAACATACCCAAAGCTTGCTTTGGTTCTATGAAAACTAGCTATAGATGCATTCCGAAAGATTCTAATTACAAAGAAGGTTTGATAATGACGTGGAACAGCCAACAAGCCTTAACACACATTCGTCAGTACAAAAATGACCAACCACATGGTTCATCACTTTCCTTTCACAGCAATGGTGCTGTTTGCCATAGATGCCATCTCAGTAATGGTGAACTGCATGGAGATTGCAGTGAGTACTATGAGAACGGTCAAGTGAAAATGCAAAGTAGATACGTGAATGGTAAATTAATTGGTAAACTCACACTCTGGTTGAAAGATGGCGCTTTAAAGAACTAAACCTTGTACCTAATAAAGAAAACACGTGTTTTTGAATTTAAAGTCAAAGCTGGTTTTCAAATCGTTTGTTTTGACTTTAGCAGTGTAGATGCTTGGAACTTTTACACCATGTGCGTTTCTTCCGTTTTGTAAACTGTTTCATTTATTTTTATGCCAAGCAACTCAAAGGCACCTTGCACACTCGACAGGGAAAACTAGCTGCATGGTTCTTTATAGCTGTAGTACATAAATAAAACCATAAGTACAAAATCAAAGAATGAGCTATGTACACAGCAGCTTGCAAGTTCCAGGCATATCTCCAACTATTTTTTCAAGCCTAGCATACACATTGAACGTCTATCAAATATGATATAGTTTTAGCATAGGCTTGTTGTAAATTTTGGCGCACCTTATCCAATTTAGAACAATAACACTTTATGCCATAGTGCAATGCATTCAAGTCTTTTACTACATAATCTACAGCATCTTCAATCATGATCTTGGATGGTAAAACCATCAGAGGCATCACACCTTGCATAGTGCCACTGTTGGGCATGTTCCATATGACCATGTACATGGGTCCCACATTGTCTTTTTTGTCATAAGTAAAGTCATCGTGGCATAAATAAACTACAAAAAGAAAGTCAGTAATTGCCCATCTAGTTGTCACGCTCACCTGCCAGCCGAATGTTTTCACTTTTTTTTTCCACATCTTCATACAACTTGTAGTAGCGTTCTGCAGTGTCTGGGCCCTCTATGATCCTGATCCTTTGTGTCTTTCCTTTCAATTCCATTTTGGAGACATAGTGAGGATACTTAGATGTGTCATTGATGGCATCTCTGTCTGTCAGGTTGTATACCAACAGTCTGATATATTGTGACGGCGGAATAAACATCAATTTCTTGGTTTTGGTCACATCCACTCTGACAGACATTTCTTTCAGTTCAAGTGAAGGTGTAAACTGCAAGTGAGAAGAAATATTAATTTTACAATAACTGTAAGTTGTTACGTACAGCTTTGAAGGCGGCCTTGGCTCTTTTTGGTGTCAAAAGATCATAGTTGAATTGCTTTTTGCCACTTTTGTCCATCAGTTGAGCTGTTGATCTTATAAAATCCAGCCATATTCCAACGTTATCATCTGACAATTGATTATCTAGCTGCAGTTTTCTAACAAGACACAACACCTTTTCTTCAGGGGTTCCATTTTTTATTGAGCGCCACATAACCCTTTCACTTATCGCATGCTCCAGTTTGGGTTCTGTGGTATTGTAAAATGGAGACTTCGATGGTAATCTCTCAGGCAACATTGGCACAGGTTCAACTAGTGAAGCGTCACACAATCTAGAAGGATATTTGAATGGTTGAGGTTTGTCCAGGGGTTTGAGTGCTAGCTTTGCATTCGGTTTTGGTTTTGAGTAGCACGTTTTCTCCTTTTCCGTGATAAAAGTATCTTGATTTGTGCGTTGTTGGCGTTTAAAAGCTGGGATTAAATGCTTGTAGTATCCGCCATTGCTGGTATAACCACCAGACTTGTGTAGTGCTGTCTTGACATGTTTAGCGTAATGTTTTTTGAGTATTCTGGATCCACAGCGTAAACACGTGATGCGAGGGTCTTTTTTGCGCATCTTAATGAGTTTTTTAATACCTAAACATAGTGTGCATAGTGGAGACGTCAAGGTTTGTCAGCTCAGAACTGCCAAAAAAGTCTTGGATTTGAAAGGTAATAGTGGACAAACAAATGAGGAGAAGTTGAAAGAGCTTTGTTTAAGAGATTGGGTATGCTTTTTTTGGGTTTTTTTTACTAACATTGCCACAGAGTCCATTTTTAACGCTTCCTAACTTTGACATTCATCAACATTCTCCCTTTTGCCCTTTTCACAATGTGCTGTTGGGTGTTTCCAAACCCATAATCAGTGCAACATTGGATTGGTTGCAAAGCCATAAGGGACGAAACTGCAGGAACTTGGTGAACAACCAAATGCAATGGTACAAGCGTCAAAAGCATGTACATCTTGTAAAGTAAGTTCTTGTGTTTATCTTTGCATGGTTTTTTCCTTATACATGTGTAGAACTAAAGAGTTGTGGGACAGCCACGGTGCACTCAACACAGAGCGCCAATGGGATGGCAATGACTTTAGGTCATTTTTACAGATGGCTTTGTTTGTTTTTAAGCCCTTAGTTTCTGATAAGATTATGGGGGTGTGGTAAGTGCTTTTCTAATTGTTTCATTGTAATTTAAATAATTTGTATCAGGAGGACCTTTTTGGAGTATGTGGCATTGATGTCTAGGGACTTTTTACAGTATGACAGGTTGAATGACATCACTGTCCAAGCCAAGCGATTGTTGAAAGAGGTGGCAGCATGTTTGCCAGGTGCAGCACTGTTTTTTTGCTATTTGGTGACACTCACTTAGAAGCCAACATCTCCACTCCAAATTGTCATGCGTTGCTTCACCATGAACAGCATGTGAGAATGTTCGGCATGCCCAAACATTACAGGTATGGGCAATGCTGGTGATCTTATTTAATTTTGTTTTAGTACCTACAGTTGTGAATCTAGGCACATAAAAGTGAGAAATTGGAAGCATTCCACCAATGGATTGCACAAGGAGAAGTGCGTAGATTGAAACAATAGTTTTTTGGTGACTTTGACAATGACAATTGTTGTTTATTTTTTTATTACAGTGACATCATGGTGCGAGAGATGTTCATGTATGCCTCCTGTGCTTTAAAAGACTTGAGTGTTGTTAAAGTTCATGTTGAAGCCCGAAAGGCATTCACTGTGTCAGTGCCAGCATTTTGCAACATTCCACAGGCACAATGGACTTTGCGTAAGTGAAGTTTTTTTCCTGTAATTACTTTTTACACAAAGTCTCCTTGTTGTAGATAATGCAACCTCAATGGAACTGAGCACAGAGTTGAGAGCAGCTTTGATGAGGGATGTTTGCAAAGAACAATATGGTGATTTGGAATCTTGTTCTGTGGTGGCCTACAAAAAAGCAAAATGTGCTGCTAGAGAAATGACGTTGTCTACCAAGAACAACACAAGCTTTAAAAGTTGGAGGCCGATTCATGGTGAAACCAGGAGCAATTGCATTTATTTAGAAACCACCCACATAGTGATGATGAGTGGTAATGTTTTTATTTTTGGCAGGTATTGTGGTTATTTTATGTGATTGTTATTGACACAAATGCATGTAGGCTATTTGAGCTTTACAATCCACAAAAGAAATATGATGAAGCTACTAATTTGGTGGCGTGCGTGTTTTTAAATATGTGCTGAATATCTTTTTGTTGATCTCAAAACAAGGTTGCAAAGTGTAGAAGGCTTGGCATGTGTACCTTTGAGCATGGTGTACAAGCAAGCCTGCTTAATACCAGATCCTGTTGTTTCTGGTATGTTTTTGGACAACTACTATCAATATGCAATACCTAATTAATATTGTAATTGTGCGGGTTGTGTGTTGAAGCACTTTTTTTACAATAAACAATGCACTTCTTTTTCTTTATTATTTCATTGGTAAATTTTTTTTATTTTAAGTGGCCGGCACTGAAATAGTAGCGAAATATTTAAAAACAGTGAAATACGAATGAAATCATTATTATTTATCTTTTATTTCTTTGAAGTGAATTGGTACTGTACCATTTATCCCTCCTTCTGAATATGTCAGACTCCTTATGTATCACCTGACAGATAGAAATGCCATCAATGACACTTCAAAATATCCTCATTATGTTTCTAAGGTTGATGTGAATGGAGATGTACAACAATCCCACATTTTTTCTGGTCCCGAAACTGGAATTCGATACAAACAAATGTATTCCGATGTCAGTAACTTATCAAGCAATGTTAAATTAGCAGGTATGTTTTATTGCCATCACAGTTTTATTGTTGTTTAATACCTGTTTTGTAGCTTATCTATGCCATGATGACTTCACTTACGACAGAAAAGAAAGTTTAGGACCAATGTATCTTGTAATATGGAACATGCCAAATAGTGACGAAATGCAAGGAAAAATGACTTTAATGGTGTTACCCACTGATGTCATTATGGTTGATGCAATGAAATACATTACAGATGATTTGGCATCACTTTACAATGGAATAGATTTGTATTGTCCCATATTGAAACAAGTACTTTATTCATTATTTTTTTCTCCCGAGTTTTAAGTTGTTTTTAGACTTTTACCGTCTATCTCAGATTGGAAAAACTCTTAGGAGATATGCCTGGAACATGTAAGGTTGTTTGTACGTTGTTTTATAGTTACAAGCCAGATTGATAACATAATGTTTAGCTATAAAATCATATCAAGCCAATCTTCCATGTAGAGTTTGTAAATTAACCAAAGAAGCAATGGCAGAATTAAAAGAATGTCAAACTCTGCGAACAACAAACAAAGCATTAAAATTGCATGCAATTGATTCATCTCCATTTCATTTACATAATTTGTGTTTAAAAGCTTGGGTACGAATCGACAAATTTTTAAACTAATAATATTAGTCTCCATTTCTATTTTTGCCTGATTTTGACATTTTCCAACACACTCCTTTTTGTCCGTTTCACAACATCATTTTGGGAGTTGCAAAACAAGTTATGATAGGCACTTTTGAGCTTTTAGAAACGCATCAAGATGTGAAAATTATTGCAAGAGATAAAATCAAAAAGGGAGTGGAGTGGTATAAGCGGCAAAAACATGTTGTTGTCACAAAGTGGGTTTTCTTGTTATCATCGCTTTTTATTTACTTTTATTAAGAATAAAACCAATTTGGGACTCCAAAGGACAGTGTACTGTTTTAAAAAAATGGGATGGAACTGATGTTAGATCGTTTTTACAAATGGCATTATTTGTTTTTAAACCTCTTTGTTCTGAAAAAGTTTTAAAAACGTGGTACAAATAATGTACTCTGTTTATAGTTTACTGATTTTATTTTAGGCAAGTGCTTTTAGGCTATGTTTGTTTAATGTCAAAAGAATCTTTAAAAGCAGAGCGTTTGCCACAAGTTACAACAGAAGCTAAACGTTTAAAAAAAAAAATTGGAAAATATTTACCAAGTACTTTTTCGCTTTGTTCTTCTCTAAAAACACTATTTTCACACTATTTTTAGATGTCAACACTAAAACTCCAAACTTCCATGCTATACTTCATCACGAACAAGCCATCAGATTGTTTGGTATGCCAAAATATTACAGGTAAAAATTGTCTTGATAAAAAGCAATTACTAACGGTACTAGCACCTACAGTTGCGAGTCCAAACATAAAAAAATCAAAAATTGGAAACATAGCACCAAAGGATGTAAAAAAATTGAGTACTAGAATCCATAATGGTCTTTAAACACTAATATATATCAGTGACATTATGATCAGAGAACGAGACTCAATTTCGTCATATTTATCTGGTGACTTCCAAACTCATCTTTCGCAATTATCCACTAAAACAAAAAACCAAAGTAAACGTATTACTTACTTAGCTCGACAAGTACACAACAATTTAGAAGCTGAGTGGACCTTACGTGAGTGCATCTAAACATTTTAATTGCTTATCTATTTGAAATTAGATGGAAAAAAAAAAGTACAAGAACTATCAACTCAAATGATAAATGTGTTGATTCGTGACACATCTGTGCAATCGTTTCAAAACACTGATTATCCAATTGCTTTTTACTCATCTGCAAAGTGTATAGATAGAGATGTATCAATTTACACCTCACCTCGTAAAAACACATGTTTTAAAACGTGGCGACTTAACTTTGATATTGAAAGTAGAAGTGATTGTATTTATCTTGAAACAACTCACATTATTCAACTAAACAACGATGATGAAATTTATGTTTTTGGAAGGTATTAAATGACATAAACTATAACAATGAATTACAATCTAAGTATACTAGGTTGTACACCTTGCTTAATCCTCACGAAAGATATGATTCAGCTACTAATCTGGTTTCGTGCGTTTTATTGATATATTGTTTTCAAGCTCATGTTTATTTTACAATAGCTTAATTCGACAAAATGACTTGGCTTGTGTGCCTTTGTTTATGGTGTTTAAACTCGCTTGTATCATTTCAGATCCTATTGAAAATGACAAATATTTGGTTAACTACTATCAACAAGCAATACCAAATTAACGTCAACAATAATAAATTGCAAGAGATTTTTCATAAAATTTCATGTTTCAAAAGAGATTTTTTCAAAAATTTCATAGTCAATGAGATTTTTTCAAAAATTACACTCTTTGTCAAAGAAAATTTTTTAGAGAATCTCCAATATATCACGTTTTTTGGGTAATTTGAGGAAATCTCTATAAAATTCCCATTTTCATTTTAGTACTGTATTGTATGAACTCCTTTGAGTGCTTTAATGCCTTCATCTGTTACTGATGTACCTGAAATATTAATATTGTGAACACCTTTGAGTGCTTTGATACCATTGTCTGTCACATGGGTATACGCAATATCAATTGTATGAACACCTTTGAGTGCTTTAATACCTTCATCTGTAATTCCAGTTAAAGAAATATCAATATCATGAACACCAGCAAGCGCTTTAATGCCTTCATCTGTTATATCATCATTGCATGAGAGATTTATTGTGTGAACACCAGCAAGCTCTTTAATGCCTTTATCTGTCACGAGTGTATTATACAGAGCAATTGAATGAACACCTCTCAGCTAGCGATGTTCCAAATGGATAGATTGCAAAATTCGTATTTGAACCAAATTTTCTTGGTTTATTCGAATATATTCTTCTCGCTTTTTTTGTGGTGAGATAAAACGGCCACAAATTACATCCTTATTGCTGTCCTGAACCCATTGTTTTAATTCCGAACAATCTGAGACTTTTTTTTAATAAGCAAGTAATAGATAAAACTACAAAATTGTGTTTATGTTTTACCTCAAGTGATGGCTATTTCTACGCGTGGAAAGTACTAAAAAGTGGTTTTGAGACAGCAAAAAAATAGATCACGTGGCGGGCTCAACATTGGCTCGAATTGTCAAAAAAACGTCACCACTGGCACAATTTCACACAACAAAAGTGTCGGTTAGGCTCACTGTGACTTTGTTTTACCGCTAAAATGTAGATATCTTAAACTCACTCAATATAGGGCTTTCAACCACTCTATGTATAGAACTATGCATTTTTCAACGTATGAGAGTGGTTTGGATGAACAAAAAGCACTTGGTGATTAAAAAAAAAGCCAACAACTTTCAGTTTCACAGTCGCTCTTCTCTGAAAACCGAATCGGAATATATTCGACTATTTCCAACTTTTTACGTTCTGGCGATAGATTCGGTATTCTATTCGTTTGGAACATCGCTACTCTCAGCGCTTTAAGTCCTCTATCAGTCACCTGAGTGTCTTCAAGATTAATTGTATGAACGCCTTTGAGTGTTTCAATGCCTTCATCTGTAACATAAATACCCTGTAGATAAATCATGCGAACACCAGCGAATTCTTTGATGAGATCATCATTAAAGTCACCATCTAATATGATATTTGTGTTTCTAAGAATACCAGCATGTTTTACAACTGTTTTGGTTTGTTCAGGTGATACCTTAATTTTATGGTATCCAATAACGTCGTGAATGATAGAACAGAGTAGGTGACACGTCTGACAAGCCGCAAATCGCGCTGTGGTCGTTTGTCGTAAAATATGAGCCAAAATCTCAGGTGGCAAGTCCAAAAATCCCTGATTAGCACTATCACGTGTTTGCGGTAAGTAGAAATTCGGTAGACAGTTCCTTCTTACTTATACATCTAATATTATTCCCATGTAATCTACAATTTGGCTAGCTGTTGCGTCGCAAAAGGGACGTAGCCAAGTTTTGACTGCAAACTCTTCTCAACACCAAAAAGGAAACAGATTCTGAAGGCTCTGTGTTTTTTTGGTTTCACTCCAAATACACGTAGTACTATAATTCTTGCTTTCACTCAAGGGCGGCCGGATGCCTAAGGTTGCTGGGATAGATCAATTATGACGAAGGGTAACTACGATCCTCCAGACTGCGTGTTTTGTGGTGAACTTGGTAGGCGTGAAATTTTTTTAAAAAGAGAAATAAATTGGACTTTTGCTCATTCTGATGCAAGGCTGAAAATCGCCAGATTTCTTTATTAACTGGATTGACATAGCTATTAGAGTTCAAGTTATCTTTACCATAATGGTAACCAAATTTCTTGTGCCTTGCGACACTAGTAATTGTAGTCTACAATATGGTACAACCGCAGCAACGTTTTATTCCTCCAGGTGGTGGGCCGTAGGAGGCCATCATAATCGCCCCATCTGGTGCCAAATGAGGACCCTGCAATCAATTTAGCATACAGTAACCCTTTACTGTGTCAAAAATCGCACGTATGGAACAGATACTGCCGGTAATGATTCCAAGCGCATTCTTTCAGCGGAGAGTTGTTGTGAACCTAAACCGAAAATTATTTCGGTTTCTATTTATCCTTTGACTTAAACAGTGTTGGGTGACGCACTCAGATGCTGCACTTGATCAGAAAAGCCACTTTCAACTACTTTTGCTTTGTAGTACTCAATGGCTTCATTCAGACCTTGTATATTAGAACCGGAGCCTTGTGGGGTGTTTGGACTGGAAAGTAACTGATTCCGTTGTTCCTCTTTTAAAAAAATCAGAAGTGGCTTCATAACCGGTTTCAATGCTTCTAGTACCTAAAAAGAGAACTTCTTGTTGAAAACCAACGGCTGCTTCCATGGTTGTTGGTTTATTAGAAAATTGATATATTTATGTTTTTATTTTAGCTAAAACCAAGTTATTTCAAATAAAAAATGGAAATAAAAAAGCGAGATCTTGGGCTCCCCTATTTTGTATCTGGTACTATTATCTTATGTTTTAGATAGAAAAGATATCCAACATTACAGTATCGCATTTTGGCGTGGTTACAAGGAAGAGGAAGGGTAGGAAAGGTATTTGTTAACTTTTTATTTAAAAGTTAATTGGTAGCACGTGAACAGGAGATTGTACAGGAGTTTCAATACCGGTTTCCAGTAAATGACCTTGATCATTTATGGCCAGAGTAATAATAGTATTACTGTGTTGATTTGCTATAAGCATATACTTCCCTGTAGCGTCTATGGCAAAGGATCGAGGAAACTATAAAAAGTAAGCAAAGAAACTTTCTATCAAAAAGCAGTTCAGGATCCACGCCAAGGCAGTTTTTGTTATCAGAATGTACATGTAAACACACTATAAAATGCAAACCGAGGAGGTAATAATTTGTTGACAGCGGTGAACACAAGCAAAGGTTTACGTACAACTCCTTGGGATCCAATGATTTGCGTATTTTCAAGTTTTCCTGTGGTAGGATCTATCTCAAATACTGCAATTGAATCGTGGCCTCTATTCGATGCATATAACATATTAGGTAACGTAGGGTGAATCATAATCTCAGCACATGCGCTCCATTCATTGAAATCTGGGGGTAACGTAGACACGATTTGAATCGGTTTCAAAATCCCATCGTTCAGTGTACAGGCAGTTACCTAGAAATATCACTTTAGTTCTAAATGATAAGCAAGATGTGTTACTACCGTATTAGCATACTCAGAGATGATATAAGCATACTTCTTCGAAGAATGGATTACCATGTGTCGTGGACCTGTTTCATCTCCAAGTTGGAGAAAAGCACCATTTGGGTTTGGCACAAGTGGTTTTGTGCTGTTCGCCATATCAATGAGGTTGTATTGGTATACCTTGGATACACCTAAATCTATAGCGAATACATGCTTATTATCTGGTCCAACAACGACTTCATGCGCATGCGGATCAAAGTTACCAGTATGTTGTATGACTTGTACGGGAGGTGTAAGATTTCCTTTGTAAGTTAATCTTTAACTAACATTTTCTCTCTTCGTACCATTCTTTGAAGAAAAGGCTGCAATATTGCCCGAACCTTGTCGTAGTGAGCGTACTCAAGAGTTGCTTTTCGAGGGTGGTACCATAGTTGGCTGCGAAAACAAAGTCTCCAGTTTTATCGGTTATTACATGACATCCATATTGTCCAGATGTCGTTTGTGCGTTTATCTTAGTTAGACCAAACGATTTTGATATTTTAAAGCTTGTGACAGTTGAAGAGTCACCTTCATTTACTGCATACAAGTACTCCTTTGATGGGTCTACAGCCAAGAATGATGGACTTGCTGTGTTTTGAAGTGTAAGAAGATTGACAAAACATTTCGTTTCGCAACGCACGTGTGGTTGTTGGTTGACCGTTAGTTAGAGGAGTTAGCTTGCCTTGAGCGAAAGAGTAAGCGTAGATGCCTAAGAAATTGTTTAGAGTGCTAAATATTGTATAAACAACGTGCCTTTACCGCTTCCGCCCATTTCAGAGGTGTATGTCCCAACAAAAACAATTTCCGTTGCTACATCATTAGTTTTCGCTTATATCATTACCGTACCAAGAGATAGAACACATAAGAATAGTAAGACAATGACACCGAAAATTGTGGCTTTCATTGTGAAGAAGCTGAACTGTAAACGTACAAAAGTGGTCACGTTTTTTCCAATCAAAATCCACTATTCCTTATTGATCCCTTTCGGAATTGCACGATTGAACAAAGGATTGTAGATAGCTTAACAGCCTAGACGGAAACAAATTACACCAGAGAAGCAAATACAGTGAGGATTTCATGTACACTAAACAGTGCTCTAGCTATCTTAAAGTATTTATTATTGTACATAAGGAGAACTATCACAAGCACTCTCTAGTTCTTTTTCTTTACTATCACTTGAGGCACTAGTACCACCCTTCGTAAAAGCAATTATCCAAATAACTACAAGCAGAACTAAAGTGGCTACAGCGAGTATACAAGAAGCAATTAAAACGCCATAAGAGTCTTGAACAACGGCGATAGGAGCACCAATTCCAATAGGAAATCCAAAAAATATGAATCCACCAAACAATCCAGCGCTCACCCACACCTTTTTAGATGTTCCCGCTTTACTTCCAGTTGTTTCTTGAAAAGCCTCTCCTATGTACTTGCTTAAAAAAACGAATGAAAAGGCAAGTCCGAATCCACCAAAGAAGAATGCAGCATAGATAAGATTATCTTTCATTTTATCAGTGATGAGCGTGTCACTTCCTGCAAGAATGATAGGCAAGAATAAGCATAACGGAATGATAAGTAAGCACCATAGGGCATTTAATATAGAGAAATATAGATGACTCTACAAGGTTGTAAGTTAGTAACACTAAAAGATACAATACAAAAACCTCATTCAGAATAAAAACTTGGAAAGAAAGAGGATTTGTATCGTAAAGTACAGTCAACTTTAGAGTGTAACTCTTCTAAAAATTTCAAATGTACGCACAATGCTTTTAAATATGTAGAAGCTGCAAGATATAGTTGTAAGGTATAAGCAAAAAATAATAACCGTTACAGGGAAAATAAGTACTCCCCACATCCATGAATCAAGTCCTAAATAACTACATTTAGAATAAGTAGCATTTCACTATCCCTACCAGTTTTAAATTGTACGCTCTGACAGGCTTCATTATCATAGAAACATTGAGAAGACGCGTTTAGCTAAAAAAAAGTTAAAAATCAAAACAAAATTATATCGCTTGTAGCGCTCTGGTATTATCTTTAAAAAATTATTGTGAGCCGCTAAACGATATATCGCTTATACTAGAATGCGTAAAAAATAATGAACGCGTTGTAAAAAATCACAGTTCAAAGTTAACGCAATCGGAAAAAAACGAGAAAAGTTCACAAAGTGTACTTGTATTGACTTTCTAAATGTATCCATTGAGTCGAAATCCCTTCCAAAATAGCGTTGCGTTGTATAAGGAACATCACCATTACTACAACATGTATCTTGTGTCTCAGTACATGAATACTTGAACTGCAAAAAACACTTACTTAGAAAAACACTTGAGATTTTTGTCAGTTTCGATTTACCTGTGTAGTAACTGTGTAACATTCACCACAGTCTATTTCGCATAGTTCATTAGCTACTTCAGTACAGCACCTGCAGTTACACCTACGCTCTTTATAATATTAGAGTCAACGGAGTATTATTGTAGTGTACAAGTACCTCGTAAAATGCCGTCTTGATCAACGTATGTACACGTATCACAGCAAGTCTGACAGCATCTGAAGCCGTTACCGCAAGGTCCTGCATTCAGTAACTATTGTGTGAGTTAAAAAAAGCAATAAACGACAACATACTTGAAGTTGAAGATCACAATCGGGTGTTGTTCTGGAAAAAAAGAAAAAGCGTCAGTTTGTAACAGTGTGTACCGCAAAGTAGTTAAAAAGCATTTGTACGTGTTAGCACACAAGCAGTTAATCTTTTCGCAGCATCTTGAGCTCGTTGTATTAAAACTTACCGAAGTGCACACTGCACGCTCCAATCTAGCATCTATTCGCACCTCAGGCGATCTAAATGACAGTTAGTGTCTTTATACAGAATTGTGCTAATTAAAGCACGAAACAATTTAAAACTGCTGTAAAGGCGTACATTACTACGAGTTGTACAGGTAGATACCAGAGAAGCAAGAAAACCACGCCCAAAGTAATAAACCAGCAAGAACATGAACAGGCTAAATCCGACTTTTCTTCCTTGTCACTCATCACGTATTGTTATTGTACGAATAGTTGTTTGTCGGAGTTACGGTATTCAGTGACACTCTGCCAATGAATACACAAGACTTTTAGTGTTTTTGTATTCGTTAATTTCAATCAGTGAACGGGCTTGTTTATCACCCTGATTTACTCTTACTTTGAGTGCCTAGGTAAGTTTTGTAGCGTAGTTGTTCACTTCAAAGACAACTTATTATCAATTCAAGGTTTGTTCGAAATCGCAAAAACTGCGTTTTGAGCAGTTTTGTTCGTCAATGTGATCAGTATGTAGTTCGCGTTAACAAGCAAAAATGTTTTAGCTACATGCTAGCACCCGTCATAGTAATTATGAGGGCGAAAAATGTTTAGGTTATGAGTAATGACGAACTTGTAAAAATTGCTATTGATAATTGTGTCAACTCCTTCGTTTACTAAGTCAATACTTATTGTGACAAGAGACTTATTCGGAACATATTGGGCGGGTTTGTGTGCGTTGGTAAACGGGAACTAAATCAATTGGTGCTTTGATAGTGACCCACTTGGTTTGTTGAATGATTAACTCTTTGCTATCTTTAGGATTGTTCAAGTCCTTCCATATTCCTTCAGGAAAGTATACTTGACGCTCAGTTTTACCTGAAGACATTACAGGTGCCACTAGAATATCATCACCTAGCATATATTGATCTCCTACGGACTGAGCAACAGTATCTGCTGGACAAAACCATGCCATAGGCCTAGAAAAAAATATTACTTTCGTGTTCGTTGAAGAACAAATGTGTCTACCTCACAACTGGTAGTCCAGTTGTAGCTACTCCTTGAACTTGTTCAATGAGATAGTTTATATGCTTAGTGCGTAACTTCAAGGTATTTCGGCAAATAGTAACCTAACAGTGTGGCAACCAAATTAATAACAATGAATAAAATTGGGATATTTTGATTGTTTACTGTTTCTTCATCGTAATCCCATGGGACTAAAGAAAATTGTACTGCAGGTAAGAATATATTGGCTTGTATCCATCTAATGAATAATTCTTTATCGGGCATTCTAAGATATGGAGTAAGACAGTATTCTGAGGGAAAACACTACATGTGCAAATACAAATATTCTGCTAAAAACTAAAAAGTTAACAACTCTTTTGTACCGTCCGGCATATGCATTTCCGCCAATCATGTCAGGTAATATGTATCTATAACCAATAATACTCAGGTTCAAAGCTGTTGTAATAACACCTTACAATAACTGAGCATAATTGAACTCTTTTTAAAAAAAAGTCAAGTAGTACTTTGCAATCCATTGTTTAACCCCCAAACAGAGAACCTATCCCATTCTCTCAATAAACAAGGAGAACCTTGAGTATCATATCCACAACGTACTTCACCAATATTGAAGTGACTTGCTATATTTTCAACCCATAGTTTTGCATAATAGTTATGGCATGGTATTGAATTCTACTGCAAAATTAGTACCGTAGTGTTGTACTTTGCTCTCCAAAATTGATACTACAACACTATAAAGTATTGTATTTAAAATCAATAAATACTGTACTTTAAATAATGGATTGTTTGGAAGGAAGGTAGCCTCTCCAGCATCGAATTTGAACCCATCAATATTATATTTGTCTTTAAAATCCTGAAGCCGTTTTACAAACCATGAAACAGCATCAGGGTTAGTCACATCAATACCAACGCCATCACCTAATACAAGTTATGGATAAAGACACCAAACTGACAAACACAGCATACTAGCATGTGTATTCAAATAGTACAAACTTTTTTAGGTGAGGACTTTTTTTGGTTCCTCAAATATGGACTTCTGACGAAATTTGTTGTGTACCTTGCCACCATTTAAAACTAGCAGTTTTCATTGTGTCTTTACTCTTCAACCAATATCCGTTATCATTTCCTTCCACAAAGGCCTTTGATGACGATACAGCGAAAGGTGTAACCCAAACTGTAACAGAAAACCCTTGCTGGTGAAGAGTTTCAACCATATCTTTTGGGTTTGGAAATTTTTCAAGATTAAACTCAAAGTCTCCATACTCTGTACTCCATTTATCGTCTATTTCCATTATTGGAGTCTAAAAGTATTACTTTCGTTACAGCAATGCTTTAGAGAATGAGAACATACCGCAAAAAACATGTCATTATCAATAATCTCTTGAGCATAATCAAGTACATTTTTTTGAGTAACACCTATTTTAAAACGTGCCCAGGTGCTCCAAGTGATACCTCTGAAAAGATTCAATGGTGGTGATTCTGTAGGCCTAGGCGAAGAGTCTATAATCCAAGATTTTTGAGCTTCAGAAACATTATCATGACAATGAACAGAGTACGATATTATCCTATGCATATTAAGCCAAAAACTTGATCAAGACAATATGTTAGGCTCACTCATCATTTTCAGAAATACTATCTAATACTTTTATTGTCAACGCCTTATCACGATCTAATGCTCTTGGATCAACCAGCCTAGGAAGCGTCCCTGACAAATTAGCTACAGATTCTTCAAAGGATTCATGGACTTGAGGTTCCAGATGAGCTTCGCTCGGTATTGCATGAGTTGCGTTCATTGAAACATGAAGAGGAAACTTAGGCGCTACACTTATTGTCACACCTGATAGTATTTTAATTGGTAGTAAACTAATCTTATCCGTACCTTCAGAAGTATACCACACAGGATGTAATGCATCACCTAAACCTGTGCTACCATTATCACTTACATTGAATGGTCCGTGATCTGTTGGTGATGTTAGTGTTGTCTATTGTCTAAGCGTACTCAATCTCAGTGATTCTATTGTCCATAATTGTCTCACAGTTTCTCCTCCGCCATACCAGTGCGCCTTACCAAGATCAAAACTTTCTTGTGATAGCAACAAATTGCTCTCTATTCGACTTGACATTGGCTTTCCCCAAACATCATAAAACGCTTTTCCAATACACTCACTAGGAGTCCTGTTCCCGCATGGTTCCCAAATATACTCACCACTATCCAGTAGTGCTTTATACTTGTAAACACACGCGTTACGAGAACTTTTGGAGAATCTAAAAGACCATACACCAAAATCATCACAAATCATTTCTCTTTCTTTTTGCCAATCGTTTTCAATACCCATTACGCACACTCTTTGCAAACACGTGTCATTTAAATTGTTCAAGAAGTCGTAAAATATGCGTACATTCTAGCATAGAACGGTAGTTTCAATTTCAATGTTGTAAGCGATGAGAGCCGAGTTGAAAGTGAAGAACTTGTCGATTTCCAGCGAAATAAAAAGCCGTTCCTCTCTTTAAAAAACCAGTTTGTGAATCATACACCTGTATACGCAACTGAAACGCTCGCGTTGACTTTGATTATGATTTGCTGCTTACCTTTTGTTATTTTTACGCTTCTTTCTAGCGTTTTAAATACTATACAATCGTTTGTGGCTGTTAGTGCGCCTTTTCCGTTAAAATCAAGGTGAGTACTCCATGCTTGCTTTAATACGCCATCACGCGTTAATTGATACGTTAGCAATGATCTACTAGGATACCACTGCACCAGGAGCTTATTTTGGGCCCCAATACCAGTTAAAGAAGCCCCATTAGCTCTATTCATGAGCAACAAGCAAAACAGTACTAAGCTTGCTTAAGCCGGAAATGACTGGCAGAAAGCTGTCAAAGAAAACAAAACACGTGATACGGATGAGTTTTTGAATACCTTCTTAGACATTTCGAATAGAACCAGCATTGCTTAAGGTATGATAACTTTTTAAGTTGTCAGAGTAATATTTGTGCTGACGTAACCAATGTGTAACCTCAATCTATGCTTCCTAGTTATATTTTTCACCGCGCTGTATCCTGTTACATCCACAGAATGTAAGCATAACCAATTCCAAATACAATCTGAATTATAGTACTTTTTATTTTTTGCTTGTTTTTTCAACTTACATAGTCTAGTTCGTATTGAATCAGACCAGTGTGTGGACACTTATGTTGAACGAGTTAACCCGGATAAGTCTCACGGTAATGACTCGATATTGGTTATAGCCCCTGGCATTATCGAAAGCATTGGTCTCATTAAATTCAACATTTTCGAGGACGAAGGTACTGTCACGTGACTATTCGTAATTATAAATCTGAACGATACCAGGAGGGATTGTAAGAAGAAACGATACAATCTTAAATGCTACTCTAGTTTTAACAGTAGAAGAGGGCAATGGGTATTTAGATATCCACATAACGAATCCAGAATGGTATTACAATTCAACTTTTTCATCTTGGAATGAAGATCAATTTGTGCCTGGGCTAAATCCGCCGTTTGCAAACAATACGATACAAATGATCGTCACTGGTTATATTAGATACTTCCAGCGAGGGGGCGCAAACGCATATGGATTGTCTATTAATTCACTTGGAGATGAAGTGTTGTCGATTTCAAGGTAATTAATGTTATTTTGTACATTCGCTAATTTACGGGTCAGCTGCGATAGCCCAACTGCTAGCGATAGGCCTTATTTGGTGATAAATATCGTACCACGGCCAACAGATGCACCTATAACTGAAAGTCCTATACCAACTGATGCCCCTACATTTGCAGCAAGCAGTTGTGAACTTTTTTACGATGATGGTACATTGTTTTTCCTTGTTTTTTACCATTCTTACCCCTATAGCGTTCTTAAATAAGCATACAGAACCACTTGTTATTTACGGTCACGTATGCGCTCTTTGTACGTCAGAATTACCAGGAATATTCAAAGATGGACCAGTGACAGTGACAATTGACAAGATACCAGTTTATTCACAAAGAGATGTTCGAAAAGATACTACATCAGGTAAGTTTTGACTTTTGTGTAACAAACGAGGAACTGAAAGTGATCCCCTTTCAGAAGCCAAAACAATTCTACTAATAACAAGTGTCACGTGATTTTTTTTGATAATAACAGTATACATACAGCTGGCTTTTGCTTTCTTGTACCTCGTATCAGTACACAAAGGGATACCGTCGATATGGAATTCACGTACTTAATCGTCGTAACCCTCTAAAACTGAACAGTTTTTAGTTTGCCTTTGTACAATGTGACTGTAGAGCAGCCAGTAGACTTTGCTGCGCATGTTTCTCAAACAATTGGTACGTTTATTTAACCTTCGGCTTACCATATTCTAACGTTGTACTTTTTAGGCTGTACTTTAGCTTGCACGAACATTACAAGTATAGTTATACCAGATGATTTAGAAATCACATCACCTGCTATAGTAGTCAACAATATTATCATTGAGGGCAACTTCACGCTGTCAGAAACAGGTTTGAACTTGTTTTCTTCTTTTACTAAGTACTGTAGGCGTGGCTTCACTTGTTGCAGGCACAACAATAACTGTAACTGGCTGTACCAAACTTCTTGGAGATATAAACGTTAATGTTAGTGCTGTTGAGATTGAGAAAGATAAAGAACTAGAAATACCAGTTATTTTATCAGGATGTCTTGATGTAAAACAAACTTTCAACATCAATCTTACATATCTACACGTACGTAAACCAGTACCTAAACCGTCCTTGAAAAGTGAGATTTATGTTATATTTATAGGATCGAGAGTGTACCATCAAGAATGGACAAGGAAGAATGTCTAATTTTGGAATAAGTTTGTTTGTATCACGTGATGACAGCAATTGTAATGCTGAAGATGATGAAGCAAGTTTTAGGATTTTGGTATGGTTGATACCTTTAGTTGTATGTGTTGCAATAATCATCGTTATTATGATAGTAGTGATAAGCGTTTGCATAATGTACGAAAAACAGAGTTACTATTGTTTTGAAAAGGTTGAATATATTTTAACAATAGTCTAGGCGCTCAAGGGAAACTAAGTATGACAAAGAAATGGCTAAAGTTACTGAACAAATGCAATCTTACCGCTGAGATAAGTTTTTTACCAAAAAGCAGATACAGATACAGTTTCAATTATCTGTTCCCAACTCAACAGCTTGTACAAAAAGAAATACTGTAAACAGGGTTTTTTTCTCGTTATTACAAGTTCGTTATTCAATTAATAATATCTGTTCCATTGAAAGATTTCCATTAAAAGCTAAAAGAACCAGTCTCAGTACTACAAGCAATGACTGAACTCGTACCTCATCATCTTCATCAAAGCTATTTTCGGTGTCTTTGCTTTTTACTCTTCTAGATCTTTCTTCTTCCTCTGCTTTATGTACACTTTCTAGATTCTCTGTGCGTTCTTTTTCTTCCGCAGCAATCTTATCTTTTTCTTCTTTAATCTATAAAACTCAGTAAATAAAGATGTTGAAGCATGTTTCAATGTACTCTTCTTTGTCTTTCTTCTTCTTCAAGTTCCTTTACTTTAGACAGAGGACTATGTTCTTCAATAGGTCCAAAACGCTTCTTAGCAATAACAACATTACAGTCCGCATTTTCAAGACAATACTTTGTAGTTGAACCAATAAACATTCTTAACACATAGTAAGAAAATAAGAAGAAACTCAACTTCGAACCTAGTCAAACTCCCAATATCTCTTCTGCCGACAACAAGTGTTGTTATATTCTTCTCTTTAACGGCCTGACAAAGATAGGCATCAGCAGGAAAAAAACAGGTGACTACAAAGCGAACATGGACACTAGCAACAGACCTCGCAAATACCGTATCCTGCGTGATTATTCCAACCTAAAATAAGTTCTGCATTCACCCCTACTTCCTTTGCCTTGTCGTAAAAGTACTTTAACGTTTTTTTGGACATCTTGGTCTTTTCTAAAGTTAGACACCTGAGATCAAGTGATGCTGATTAAAAAAACGTACTTCTGAGTCTTGCTGCTCTGACATGAACTCAACGTTAGATAGGCCTACCATTACTGCATGAACCTCCTCTGCGGCCTTATAGATGTATAGCTTATCATTCTTAATGTCCATGAGCGAAACAGCCTTCAAAAAAGTTCGTTAACGATTTTAGCACCGGCTTTTTAACTCTAACCATGTTGAATGCCCATTGAGCATATTCTGATTCGTCTACTGCTACAAGCCATCTTGCCATTTGTGTTTCCTATGTTACTGTGTTTGAAAAATAAATCTTCAACGGATGCTTGGTATCCGTAAGAACAGAGAAAACTAAGAACGGTATCTTGTTGTTCTAAGTTTGTACCACATTGGATTGTCTATTATATATTGGGCTATCAAGTGTTGGCTCTACCTCTTCGTTTACAACTTGTTCATATCATTAGGCTTGTCTAGTGTGGGACCATGGCGGAATCATTGTATTCCTACATTACACACTCGATTTCGTCCTAGAAGGTGGGGCATAGCAGATTACACAGCTTTGTACATCCTCAAGAAGTATCAAATACTTGTGGCATGCTATACTTGCGTATTTGTTAGATTCATTGTACGAAAAAAATTCAACGAAAACGCAACGTAGCAGTCCTCCGAATCCTACTACCAACGTCGGTTTAGTCACGTGAATATAAAACTACGCTTGTTTCTTCCAACATAAGATATTCAAAAATAATGAACACAGAAGGTGAGCTGCTGGTCTCCAATATTGTAAACATAGTCACTCCTAACCACGTGACCAATAAAACAAAGCTAAATAAATGATTTCGCTACTGTGGATCTTTGTGCAGTGTTTGCTTATGAAAAACTTCAATAAAAACTTCTTACTACAAAACCCTTGTGTTCCCTTCCACAAGGACCAACGCTCTTGATTCTGTATATTTATCTTTCAGTGAGGCGTATTAATATTGTTATGTCAGATGATAAGTAAACTGAAGAATACGGCAAAGAAAAGAACTCCGTATTTGTGTACTGTGGCTTAAGCAGCAGTTATTCTTTTACTACGTCTCCAAATGAAGCGCTATGTGATAACATGTATCGCCATTAGCTTGCTTACAGCTCTCTTGATACCTCACTCACTCTGTTGCCGTACTATTACGCCGACTAATAGGCTGCAGGACATCGTTGTACAACCAATAGTAACTCTCAATTACCTTCCTAAACTGCTTTAGGAGAGCAACGAATGCGTGCTTCTCCAAGGGGGCAATTATGAATTAGACCTGGTTGGAGTTAACAATTTGTTAATAACAGGAGTAAACAAAAACGAGGTTCGTGACCGTAACTATACTCTCAGTGCTTATACAATCACGTGATCTGTATTAATTTTTCTACCCAGGTTATTTTTAGTCAAATCGCTGTATCCAATAGTCATAATATTACATTCCGGTCATTGAGTATTGTTGGTGGTTCTGAACCACTGTTAGACATAAATGGAGGTACGTCTCATATCAATTTTTCGGTTCAAGTAAAAAAAAAGTTTCGTTCATATTTGAATAGTGTACATTAACGTACAGTCTTAAAACGTATTTTTCGGAATTCTTTGTAAATAAAATGTAATAGATTCTTGGTCTATAAATCATATAGATATTGATATAACATACAATGGTGGAGGTAGTGATGAGTACGAATTATTTTCAAAAAAAATCCAAGCTGTGTACTCAACAACTTCTTCGTTAGGATTGTCGTGATTGATCCAAGTGTTACACGTACGCTCTTGAGCACAAATCTGTGTTTTAATTGAAAACCAACACTTGTCCACTAAATCTTTAAATATTGTTTCGCCGAAAATACTTTATTGTGGTCTTAGAGTCCATATCTTTTCTTTCACTTAACGCTTTTCTTTGTTATTAACGCTAAAATAGCGAGTGATACACCCACAGCTACAAATAGCTACTTGTTTAGGAGACTCCTACTTAAACAAGAAGGATCAAAGACACCGAGAGGAATATCCTTACTAGCTGGTCACACAAGTATAATATCGAGTACATTCGAAGGAAACTATAAAGGTTAAACTCAAATCAAACTATTTTTTTTCATTGAGTTGACTACTAACCTTTCTGTGTAGAAGTATTCCTCTCAAAACAAGCTGCTGATAAAACGTATGTGAATATCGATAGATGTAAGATATTTGGTGATAATGATTCTGATATGAGGGTATTTGAGTACGACTACATATAAAAAATGATAGTTAGAATTCTAACTTGTTATCTAGTTGCCATCAGGGAGGCAACTTTTTCATTTCCAATACACTTGTTGTTGGTGCTCCTAAAAGTAATCACAATAGACCTAAATTTTACGTTAACTTTTCTTTTAGTTATGCACTCCAATTGCGAAGACGAAGGTGGTAGTTTCAGAATTGTTTCGTCAACATTTGGAATAGGTATTGGAAAAAAATGAGATCGAACTTTCTATTTTTATTAATATGCTAAGGTTCCGAGGAAATAGTTGATGGCCCTGACCCTACACAATACGAAAATATCCTAACTATAGCAGACATTCCAGAACCAGGAGATGCACTTTTTGAAAGCACACTAAAAGTTGCCCAAAGTGTATTCGAAGATGCCATGAACAATGACTACAAAATTAAAGCCACAAGTAGTGCTCTACAATTTGCAGGTAAAACAGCTTTCTTTCTGTAGCTTATTAACGCTTTATAGGGACCATTCAATCTAACATACCTCTATACGACATAGGTAAGACTAAATACTAATACAATTTGAAAAAGCTAACAGTATACTCTCAGATAACAACCCACGTGCCAGTGGTTTCATAGATATTGGAGCATACCAAACGGTATTTTTGAATATTATTTCCAATGCCTTATTCATAACATAGCGCTTGCCTCCTACCTCCGCTCCTACTTTAGAACCAACACAGCCGCCAACCACACTTCCACCTACGACGTTACCTCCTACAACTATAGCACCAACCACAATGCCTCCAACATTGCAACCAATAACTCCTACCAATGCACCTACTCTTCAACCAACAACACAAGCGCCTACAGAACCTCCGACTGAAGCACACTTCTGTGATGGTTCTCCACCATCACAACAATTTGTTTGCGTTGACGGTATGCGCTTGTTTTTTAGATTACAATATAACAAATATGGCTTACACTTCAAATAGGCTCTTGGGTTGCAGATAACACTGTAATTATTGATACTGTTACAAATTGGAATGGTACTTTTATCATTAACGGAAACTTATCTATTTTGGCCTCAATAAAGATCAAAAACACTACCATTAGGCTAAGAGGTACTGAAACAAGCAATGTTATATTTAGTCCTTACATTCACATAAAGGTTGTGCAAATATAACAGGCAAAGTGACAATTGTAACAGATAATGTAACTAACGGAGAGGTATGACCAAGTTTATATTTTAATTACTAAAGAATAATATAAGAAACATGACTTTGTGACCTACGATCCTGGGAATCCATGTATAAATGTGAATCCGATTATAGACGTTGAGGATTCGAATGAGATATGTCGCAGTGTTACTGCAGTCCCAGAAGATAACGGAATAGGTAAACAAACATGTTCTTTTTTCTTTATGATAAAACACGTGCTAGAAGTTTTCTTTGTTTGCGTAAAACCAATCGCTGTCATATACCTTCTAATTTTGGATTCGTGTAGGAAGTATAACAGTGTTTTTTATTGTTGAAGAAACGTGCAAAACTAATGATTCCAGTTTTCCTCTTGGAGGGATTATTGGTATATGTGTTGTTATTTTCTTTGTAATCCT
Organism: Trichosphaerium sp. ATCC 40318; assembly: GCA_038496445.1. Classification (NCBI taxonomy): domain Eukaryota; phylum Discosea; class Flabellinia; family Trichosidae; genus Trichosphaerium; species Trichosphaerium sp. ATCC 40318. The sequence continues at coordinate 177,168 of JALMLS010000548.1, forward strand.
AATTGTAACTATAATTGTACTCTTCTCTTTCGTACCAAAACTACGCAATATTGCACGTCCTTTCAATAAGAGGCTAAGAGAAGGCACATTAGAGTAATAAAACACAACAAAATCACAATGTACAAGAGCTATATTTCGAATTTCTTGATTGCGCCACACGTGGCAGTACAGAAAATATGTTGCAGCTTGTACAGAAAAATAGTTCCTTACTATAGATGAAATCTATTTCTGCTCACACGCTTGCGTACTGGTGAATCAGTCTGAGGATTTTGGATTAAGGCCCTTAAGGCAGAATATTGCTTAAAGTACAGTTTAGTTTTTTTTTGATGTCTACGCCTTTACTGAGGAGTTTTTATCGACTAAGCCTTCGTAAAGCGCGAGAATACACCAAACATAAGGCGTTACAAACTAGTACGTTAACCAAGATGGCATTCTTAGGCAGATATAATTATAAGGTTACTAAACATCGATAGCTGTGCCACTTTATGGCATATCACAGCGATTTGTACAAACTGATCATTGTTTGAAGCATTTTGATCGTAAACCAACGTTATGTTATACTCTAGGCTCTCAAGGTTCTGCTGTTGACTTCGAGCATCGCGTGAGAGCCGAATTCCGTAAACCTTGCGGCAAGGTACTACACGGTGATTTCAGCCTGAGCAAAATACAACCATAAGCATTCCCTACGCGTAAAACACCGCCAATATGAATCTTAGACATTATACTACTTATTCTTGACACTCTTCAGGAAGAAGCACAAGAGCGCCTTGGTGATTGTATATTACTCCTAAAATACTTTTCCGAGGCTCAAGAATCAGTAACTAAAACGGTAAGAGAATAATTTCAATTTTTATTAAACTCTATTTAGTTCCCTACATACTCTCAAATAGAACCTACAGAGCGTAAAGATGCTCCTTATACACTTGTTCCTCCTCCAAGTACGACTTTACGGGCGCTACATCAACAGCCACGTGCGCAGAAACTAACTCTTATGTAGCTGAGACAAGAACAAACATACAAGTTGGAGACATTCTTGTACGCCATCCGCTTCTCAAAGATGAGTACAAGGTACGTTATACAATAATATACTATGACGGTAGTGTCTTATTTATACATAGCGCGCTGTTGTGATGGTGTATAGTATAAACGAAGATAAAAATCGAATACAAGCTGTCATATTGAACGTTCAGCAACGTGACTCACCTGGAGGTTGGAAAATAAATTACGGTGGTCCTCATACAACAACAAGAATGATAATACACGATAAAGAGCGTCCTGGAGCTATTAAATTACATGACAACTTATACATGACTGACAAAAGCAATCTGTGAGTTTAACGGATTTTTTTTTCTTTTGGTTTAACTGACACTCTTCCTTCCTTAAAGAACTCCTGAAGAATACAAGGATGGGTTCGAGGATAGTAGTAACCGTAATGAGTATATGGGCATTATAAACTTTCGTATGAACGAGCTCCTTAGCTTGCTTGCTGTTTGTTTTTGTTGGTGTTACTTATTACTGTAATAGGACATTCTGATGTTGAATCAGAGTTGCAATCTGGATCCTGGGCACATCTAAGAGCTACAAATAGTGAACATTTGCGCAATGTAATATTTGAACAAAGTACGTTGCCTAAAAGAAAAACAAAAAACAAACTTCTTGGATGCACGTTTTGAATGTAATGTTATTGATTTAGGTGGAGATGCAACTAAATATAAGAGTATCGTTCATAGTGTTGGTGGAATCATAAGCACTTGGAGTGCTATCCCAAGAGGTACATCATCCTAGAACATAACACGAATCATGTGAATTACTTGCATCTTTGATCTTTGTTCCTCTACTGACTTGCTTTGTGACACGTTATGCTGGCTTACATTGATTAATAGGTCTTAACAGAGATGCTGTAATAAATAAAGATGTTTACAAAGATGCTATATCGGCTATAAAGCCCCACGTGAGAAAGTTCAGGTACTAGAGACACTATTCAAGATTATTCAAAAAAAAGTTTCGCTAACAAATGTTAGCCTTAAAATCAGACGTAATGAAGAAGCTACGAGGCGTTTCGGTATTTTAATAATGAGAGAACCTACAGAATATACCAAGGTAGACCCAAGGAGTCCTTGGCGTACATAGAAAAGTAGCTAAAATAAATATTGTTCAAAGTTGTACCAAAGCTTGCTTAACTTCATGCTGTTACCTTAATACAGCGCACAAAACGACGCTGACGCAATTATTGTCGCTGTTTGAGCTATGTATGATGAAGAACCAAAGGAACGTGACGTTACTGCTTCAATTCTTTTTCTAGGCGAGCCAGGTACTCTCTAGGCGTAGGGTTCCATGATTTAAAGGTCTAGGCGCCGGTATTGGGAAAACGACTATTCTAAAACGCTATATGTATGGAAACTTCATCAAAGAGCACAAAACGACATGGAAATCATATGTAGTACGCTTTTACGATTTTAGAATAACCGTTGATACTAAATACTCTAAAAGATAGCTAAAGACGTACCAGGATGGAATGTAGAAGCAATTACGCTATTGCTAACAGAGTACGTATCGTTTAAATTAAAACACTTCAATCACATCAATACGCGATATTACCACGCCTTTTGACCTTTTTACTAAGCACTGCTGGAAATGAGCCTTTTGAAGGGCCAGGTAAGTGATGAAAATCAGTTGAAGTATCAGACAAAACGCGACTTAACCGAGGCTTTGACTTTAGGCTCAGAGTTGTTTAAAGAGGCTACTGTGGCGCTGTTCATATATGATGTAACGAATATGACTTCCTTTGAAGGGCTGCAACACTTAATGAAGAAAGTAGATGATGTAGTTGGAAAAGATGGTTTGGTACGAGCTCAAAACACGTGGACCTCTTTCAAAAAAACAAGAAAAACTTGACAACTTTATTGTTGACTGTGTTGCTGACGCAATTTTTCTTCTTCAAGTGCTTCATGGTTCTTGTTGCTAATAAAGCAGATTTGATAGAACACCGTGTTATAACACATGAGAAAGGTCTTGAACTTGCTGGGCTTTGGGATATACCTTACTTTGAAGTAAGTGCAAAAGAGGTACAACTAACACAAAGCGAAAAAAGTCTTGAAACGTCTTTAGTTTATAACATCACTGACAAGTACTTTGTAGGGCCTTGGTATTGAAGAATTATTCAAGTATTTAATTGAAGTATTAGAACCAGTTGCACTAGATAAAAGAGACAAAAAGGAAGCTCAAGAGAATAAGACATGGTATGATAAAATGGTTGACTGGTTTTCTGGCTTTAACCTTAATGATTAAACGCTGCATCATTTGGTTAAATAAAATGTGTTTCTGTACTGTATTAGTTGTCCATCTTCACGCTTACCTTTTTGTTCACATGTTGACAATGCAATCCCCTTTGAAGAAAAAATAATCATTCCTTATGTCAGTTACCAGTACACTTTCTCTTCACCATTTTGTTTGCCATAATACCGTATGTACAGACTCACTGAAAGGCAAACAAATCCTCAACACCTGCACCTGGCATGCAGAGCGCAACAAGTTCAGTAAACAACCATGGCGCAGGTCTATAAGGCTTCTTCCCAACAAACATGCATCACGTTTAAATGTTACATTTTTTTATTTCACATTAAGACCAAAGTAACACTCATTCGAGAACAATCTTACTCTGTAACTAAGAATCCTCGACTTCAATCATTAATAGCCCTAATACCAACTTATTAGTAAATTACATAACAATAAGTTGTTGGATTGCTTGTGTTGCTGTGTATGTACCTTGTTTTGGCCTTTGTTAAACGAAGCCCATTATAGTTGGCATCTCTTAGGGCGTATCCAAATCCAATCAAAATAGCTGTAGGAATGCTGGATACAGCAAACATTATAAAGTTAACCCAAAAGAAATGTTGATTAGATACAACAAGTTTGTTAAAAACTGGTGTTAGAAATGTTCCAATACCGCTAATAGTATAACCACTAGTTATGTATATATTAGCATAAGTAACTTGTTACGATAACATACACTACAGATAGTCTACTAAAGTTCTTAGGACAATATTGTTGTATGAGTTGGTTGGAAAAGAGAAAAGTTGACATTCTCCACAAGATAAAAAATATAAACGTAATGTACTGCAAGTTTGCAATCTAAGTCTAATATAAATTCGTGACTATAGGCGCCCTAGTAGTTACCTTCATCATGGAGCATGCAACCCATACAGTGCCAAGACCTTGAGATAATAAGGCTCCTCGCCAAGCAGTCCGTACACCTAACAATGTTAGACTTGATGATATACATGTTTCAGTACTAGGTTACCTTGTTTCTTTGTGTAGAATACAATACCTACCAGAGGTGCACATATTGCCAGAGCTGGAAGAAGTACAGAAAAAGCAGTAGTGAGGTTGTGTGCTGTTGCTGTATCTTCGTTTATTTTTCCAACATTCGTAACCCAACCAATCTGGTCAGGTACTGTGCTCAAGTAAAAGTATCCCAATGGCGCTGTAATTATAGCATACAACCTAATCAAAATTTAAAAAAATACCAGAAATCACGTGATGTTGAAGCAAAACTACAATGCAAAACCAAAAAAAAAAATAAAGTATTTTTGTACCAAACAGTAAGAATCATTATATTCGGTGCATCTTCAGTAAAAGTCTGTTTAAAAGATGGCGGCTTAGTGTCAACATCAGGCTTATTCTTTTCTGTCAATAAGGAATAGTCAGGATCCATAAAAAAAGCGGATGGAATAACTAGAACAAACACTAATACTCCATATCCCAAAAAGATCCACCTAGAGACATGTTGTTAAAAAATAACCAAGTGATCAAAGTAACTTACTTCAATGATACCCCTTGGTTGTATATAAGGACAAAAACCCAAAATACTATTCCACTAAGATCCCAAGCACCACTTAGAAATCCATTGAAAAAGCCAATGGCATTAGGTTGAACTTAAACAAATCACATTAACGTTTCTCATGTGTGAAGCTCTAGATTACCCTTTGCTGCTGCACCAAGATAAAACACCATAAACGCTAGATACATAGTACATCCAATGAGCGTAGCAAAAAGCCAGCATGCTGGAAAGAGCCAAGAAGTAACCTATTAATGTATTAGATACTCATTACAAATAAACACCAGTACCCAGAACGGCACATTCGGGTCATGTACAAAAGCTGCAACGATCCAACATATGCTTATTACTACACCTCCTAATATCACAGTACGTTTTACGTTACCAAGCCTTACTATAAGCTCTCCAGCAACAAACAAGAGTACATAAAAGCCACCAAAAGCTATTTGAGGAAGCCTATTTAAAGCCAAATTTTGAGCCTGAAAATACATTAATATAATAAAACAAGAATCTCAAAATAATATGTTCTTTAAGCACCACCTACAACCTAGTTTTCATAGTGAAAGTACAAACAAAATAAACGCCATTAATTTACATATATTGAATACACTAGTGTGAAACACGTGTTTGTAACTATTGGCAAAAGTCCGAAGGTTTTCGATAAAAAATATGGAAATTTCAGGGTTTTTTGCAATTTTTTTTCCGAAAACTTACGTACTTCACAACAAGGTAACAGCTTTGAAGGTACGCATGTTGACTCCCAATCAGTACCACAAAGGTTGGCGTAAACCTTAGACTCCAAAAGAGCTGGTTTTAAAGCAGTATAGTTCGCAACTGGGCCTAACGAGTTGTAACCCATGTTACCATTCGAAAAGACGAATTCGTCTTTTTTCCCGTTGCGTACCTGTCACTAGAATAGACAATAACACAGCGTGGGCGACTAGTAAATATAGCCTCCAAATAAACTAGTAGAACTGTAAACGGATGATAACAATAGGCGCCTGAAGTACTTTTTTCTCAGTTTTCTCGTTCGCAACAGGTTTTAAGAGCGTTTCTGTCTCTAAATCACGCATACTGACGTTCAAGGAATCTGCCATTGCCACTGGCTTTTATGAGAGCGCTTTACGCGTTTTGGTGCCCTTCTTGCTTTTTCGGAATAAGTGTCAGAAAATTCAAGACTTTTGGGAACAACTTTAAACTTTGGTTCTAGAAAATCTTTAAAGCGTTCGAATCTTCAAAGGTGCTGCTGTTGGTACACCGTGGCGGCTTCATAGGGGGCCCGATGTTGTTCGAGCGATTTGATAGGGCCGGCATTGCTTTTGAGACACTTTCAGAAAACTTATGATAATTGACCGGATTGTCGACAATCCAAGTCAATTCCTATTTTACCTTAGTAATTAGTTGGAGTCCATTTATCGCTAGTAGTACATTTGATGCAAAGCCTATCACGGTCGAAAATCTGAAGAAACTTACAATAAAATAACACAATTAGCAGCCCTAGACAGAGAAATAGCGGAAGTACGATTACCAAGAGTGCTACTTAGTCCCCTCACCTATGCCCCACGAGCTAGAAGAGCTTTTCCACCTTAAAAGCTCACTAACCAACGCTGTAGGAGCAAACAAAAAAGTGAACGTATTTTTTGTATAATATCCACTGGGTATGTATGATCATTGGTTAGAGTTCAAACAGCTCACAATATCTTCATGAGTAATTTAAGTTTTTTCATCAGTTCCACAATAATAACCAAAAAGTCTTTGTCACTTTACTCAACATGTAACCCGGTTCGAATTGCCTTAAGTCTATAATAGGGTTTCTAAGAGCTACGTCACTTTATAGTTCTTGTAGATCAAACTTTACGTAAGTAAACGCTGTTGGTTGTTTTAGTAGTTGAAAAGTATGAATACAAAAAAAAAGTGTGCACGTGTTAAAAAAAGGTTTACTTAGTTATATCTTCGTAGAACATGGTAAAATCGACATTATAGGTAGTATAATGGCCGAAAGCGTTTTTTTCCCAGACTTGCATCTCCAAGGTATTACTTACAATGGGAGTCTCTGAGGGATCATTTAGGTTTACACTCCTCATGATTTTCATTCCTGCGTGGTGTGGATCATCTACCATGGACATTGAGCGAAGATTATGAGAGTGATCGAAGTAGTGCACTACAGTAGAAGTGTGCGTAGAGGTGTCACCGTCTTGTCGATGTACAAAAGAACAATCCGCTTGTATTTCTCCGATCCAGCGCTGTACGACACCGTATGGCGAGTTATATTGCCAGCTGTAATGTTCGTTTCTCTTTACATTTATTGGAATACCTCTGTTGTTAGGCGCCGTTGATACGAAGTAGAACTCACATTCATAAGCACACTGTACGAGAGTGAATAAGGATATAAGAAGTAAGATGAAAGTTCCTGAGCGCATGTTTGCTATGTATGAAGGTTACACAAATGTTTCCCAAATAAAAAGACTGCTAACTTAAGTAAAGGTACACAAAGTATCGTGAAGACAAACAAAAACGCACGTGAGCGTGATGCGGTTGCGTTCAGGAAGATTTGTCGTGATATGAGGTGATCCCGAGTGATTTTGTATTAAAGTTCACCCAACAAGTCTCTCACGCACTTACAGGCAAAATACTCTTTTTGACATCAAAAAAAAAGTGTGCAGTGTACCACTTTTTATTGTGAAATAAAGTAAAAAAAGTTCGAATTTGTGCACTTATTTCTCAACTGTTTCCCTAGATTCTGTCATCATGCGATGAGTTAAACCCGAACGAAAGTCCACACTAAAACGGGAAGAAAAGAGGTGTCTGTGTGATTTGTTTCGTTCTTTTTTGGCATTTTTTTCAAAACCTCGTTTCGCAAGTTCGGATGTCATTGATATTATCCATACAGCTACCAGCGCAGCGGTAGTATAGGAAAATTGTTTTGTACGCAAGCGCTCTTTGTAAACACTAGCGCTGTTGTGCTGACGGCATATTCGGGAAAACACGGACGTACAAGACGTTTTCATCCGTAAACAAAGCGCCTATCTTTTTCTATCACGTTTTCAAATCGTGCCAGCGAAAAAAAAATTTCAAAACAATAAATCACGTGATGGACACTCTAGAGACATGTAACAATATTCCTGAGCGATCAAAGAACATTCTGTCGACGAACTATTACTAGATCGCGTACGTGATAATTGTGAGGCAAGATACCTTTACGAAAGACAAATAGATCGTTGTATACACAGCACCAAAAGGGTTGATAAAACACCACAGGTTCCGCGCAAATCCTCCTGTTTTGTGATAAGGTTTGCGCCTTTTCTTTTTACTTCTGTGTCGGCCATAAACAACCATACGATGTTGTAATGTGCATTGATGATTAGTGACATGTCAATATTCCTATCTATTTCTCGTTGTTCTATACACTACACTGAAGCATTATTCAACCGCGTACGTCAATAGAACAATAACCATTTTTTTTATTATTCATGAATTTAGAGCACTGAATATCCAGCAATGATGTCATAGTACACAAGTACATATCCCTCAAGATGTTTGTTTAATAGCATCTCTTAGGTTGTCAACAGTATCCTTGGCATTACCAAAGAGCATACGAGAGTTTTCTTTGTAAAACACTGGGTTGCTTACATCAGCGTATCCTGAGGCCAAAGAACGTTTCATGATGATACACTATACGCCATTAGTACACTTACATTTGAATAGAGGTAACACAACGTAAGAAAATATAATGAAAGAAGTGTCCAAGAAAAAATTTGACTGAAAAGTTTTTGGATTATTTTTGCTTTGTTCACGTACATGCTTAGCCTTCCATACTTCGATGACAGGCATACCAGCAATTGGTGAGTTAGGATCATCTTGAGCAGCACAATTGATAGTATCATTAGCGCCTATAAAATGATTAAAAGATAGAACAAATAAAATCTAAAAAAAGTACCAATGACGATAGCCAAATCAGTATCTGGGAAGTCATCATTGACTTCGTCCATCTCGTGAACAATATCATAAGGAATATTGGCTTCAGCCAATAGTACATTAAGTTGTCCAGGCATACGACCAGCAACTGGGTGAATAGCAAAACGTACAGTCTTGCCTACAGGTAGAAAAAAGTAAACCATATTGATCACATGAATAAAAAAATTAAGCATACCTTGGTCACGAAGCATCTTTGTTACCTCAGCAACAGCGTATTGTGCCTTAGCTACAGCTAGACCATATCCAGGTACAATAATAATACTAAAAAATAGAAACGATTAGTCAAACAATCAGCGAAGAAGGTGTACGATGACACTATCAAGTTGTCAAAGACGTACCTGTTAGCATCTGCAATAAGTTCAGCAGCTCCCTTAACATCTACTTCAGTATGAGTTCCGGTGATCTCCATCTGTTTGCCTAGGTGATACGTCAGTCAAAAGTGTTGGTGTTAAAGCATTCAAGCGTACCCTTGGACAAAGCACCATAACCACCGAATAGTACATTAAGTATACTTCTGTTCATGGCGATGCACATAATGTATGATAGAATAGCTCCTGAACTACCGACTAAGGCACCAACAATAATCAAGAGATCATTTTGAAGCATGAATCCCTTGGCGTCAATGTTAGAAGAAAATAGAAACAATCACGTGAGCAGCCTGAAAATAAAGGCCAAAACGATTCTGTTCTATAAGACGCTAGTAAAATATGGTACATACCTCTGCGCAAAGAGCCCATCCAGAGTAACTGTTGAGCACAGTAATGACAACCTTGAAAAAGACGTAAAAAAAATGAACACAACAGACTTCTCAAATACATACCGGCATATCAGCTCCACCAATAGCATTTGTAGTAGTGACACCAAGGATGAATGAAAGAGCAGTAGTACCAGCAAGATATGTTAAACCAACAGCGTAACTCCTAAATAGGAACAAGATAAGTACCAAAACAAAAAAAAACAAGAAAAAAGCACGTGGGCGCTACGAAAAGATACTTGAACATAATTAGGGTCTTTAGGAACATACCCTGTGGCCATGTATGCAACCAATAGGCCAACATTGGCTAGAGCCATTGTAGCATTACTGAAGTTATGCATTGGTATCTTAACTGGTTTTGAAGACATCTTTCCATCAAGTTTTGCGTAAGCAATCAAAGAACCAGTAAATGTGACACCACCAATGAAAGATCCAAAGAATATTGCAGCCTAAAAGAAAAGCTTAGACACCAGAATTTACCTTCTAAAAAACAATTTGTCACGCATTTCTTACCTTGTGTACAACTTCCAAGTCATGTCCAGCCATGAAATTGGCAAAAGAAATCATAACAGCAGCAAGACCAACGAAACTATTGAAAAAAAGTTAAATTTCTGAGTGCTGGATCGAAATAAATTAATAATACCTATGGAATAAAGCAGTCAATTGTGGAAGCTCTGTGATTTGTACTTTCTGAGAAATGTACATACCAATCTAAAAGTACAAACAATAAGAAAAAAATATCAAGGCAAGTAAGTAGTTTTCTCTGGATTGTTTTAAAATAAGTACGTACTCCTGCACCAGCAATTCCAGCGATAGCGATTTGAGTCAAAAGTGCAGCATTGATAGGCATAGTAATAAGTGCAGCGAATATACCGATAGACACACCAACCATACCAAAGATATTACCTCTTCTCGATGTTGTCTAAAAAAAACAATAAACAATACATCGTTCAATCTTTGACTGCTTTTTGGTACCTGAGCAGAAAGACCTTTCAACGAACCGATACAGAAAGCAGATGCGATCAAGTATCCCATTTGTACGTATAGTCCTAATCCAGTAGCTGCGGCATAGACGAAAGCACCAATAAATCCAATACCAGGAATCTGAACACGTGTTAGTTTGACCAAGATACAAGCACACAAAACAAAGCTCAAAAGAACCTCAAACGTCTTTCGAAAGAGGGAAATATTAGCCACTTACGATATACATTGGACTGTAATCTGGAGGATCCGTGTCACGTTTAAACATATCCAACATACGTCTTGTAATATTAAATCCACCAAAGACGTTAATTGTCGATATAAAAACAGCGCCCATTGCTAATAGCGAAGACGTAGTTGTAGGCAAAACAGACGCTGGCGAAAGCAACAGTAAACCACCTAAAGAAACAAAAGTTATTGCCTGCATGAAAAAAGAAGGGAAAGAAGCATGCAGAAAAAAATCAGAAAATAACTCTTAGTTCGTCACATGGTGGATGCAGTATCACGTGGTGTACATACCTACTACTACAATACCAGAGATAGCGTTTGTGACAGACATAAGAGGAGAGTGAAGTGCCGGTGTTACTTCCCAAACAACCTGATAACCAACTAGACAAGCAAGAAAGAAGGTTGTAAAGCTGAACATGAATGAAGGTGGAGTTGTCATTGCTAATGATATTATAGTAGCCAACACAAATGCAGTAGCCGAAGCTCCCTTTAGAGATGTCATAAAAGCACTTGGAGGCTCCTAGAAAAAGACTTAGAGTATGAAACAAAGTAAAGCAACAGCTTACTTTGACTTCCTCTTTTTGTACTTCAGGTGGTGCTTCTTTCTTGACTGGTGTAGGTTCAATCCTCTTTGGTGGTGGATACATCATTTTTCCTTCCTCCAATACCAAAGAACCACGTGCTACCTAGAAGAAAATGTCAATAAAAGTGCAAAATCTCTGATTTAAACAAAATAACACGTACAATATCGTCATGGTCAATATGGTGTCTACCTTTAGGTCCAACAGCGAGAAGGAACTTCGTGATGTTATTGGAGTATAGAGTAGAAGATTGTGTTGGAAGACGAGAAGGTAAATCAGTATAACCGATGATTACGACGCCAGAAGGCGTTCTGTAAAGTTCGCCTTTAGTAGCGTTAATACAACATGTAGGATTAATCAATAATCTTTTTCTACTTACCTGGTTTAGTGAGTGCACAATTTCCACCTGCTTCAGCAGCTAAATCTACAATAACAGAACCAGGTTTCATGGATTTAACCTGTAGAAAAAAACAGTAAGAACAAAGAAAAAAATAAGAACGGTGTTCCATTGCTTACCATTTCTTCGGTGATTAGGCGAGGTGCAGGTTTTCCTGGGATCTAAAGGAGTTAGACTTTGGAGTCTCATTGAAAAAGAAAGGGCTGCATGAATACGTACTAACGCTGTAGTAATAATAATATCAACTTCCTTGGCTTGTTTTGCAAACAATGCCATTTCAGCTTCAATGAACTCTTTTGACATTTCCTTGGCATATCCTAAACAATCACCGTTAATTAATTGACATACTGAAATTAATGGTGTTTTAAAAGCTAAAACACTAATGACATACCTCCTTGACCTTCACCAGACTCCTCAATCTCAACTGTTAAGAATTCTGCTCCCATGGATTCTACTTGTTCTCTTGCAGCTTCACGAGTATCGAATGAACGTACAATAGCACCCATGTTCTTGAAACCATGATTAGTGTTTATATAACAAAAAGAATTAATGTACCTTGGCTGTACCAGCAGCTGATAGACCAGCAACACCAGCACCAATGATAAGTACCTTAAAACCATGTTAAGTCAACAGTCTTTTATCCAGGATTTGAAATCACGAACCTTAGCAGGCGGAATACGTCCTGCAGCTGTTATCTGACCAGTAAAGAACCTTCCAAAGTGGTTGGCTGCTTCAATTACTGCCTTGTAACCAGCAATGTTCGCCATCGAACTCAAAGCGTCATACGCTAAACACAACAATCAATTTGGACTCATGTAGAAATACGCAACCGTACTTTGAGCTATGGTTGTTCTAGGGATGCAATCCATGGCTAGTACAGTAGCTTGCTTTGCTGCAAGTTTTGCTACGATATCCTTTTGCTGAGCTGGCCATATGAAACTACAAATCACGTTAGAAAGAAATACCACGTGAGTGTTTTCGTCACATGCCTAACTAGTCGCGCTTTTTCTTTGAGTAAATCGACTTCATGACATCCAAGCGCTTTGTTTTCCTCAGGTGGCCTCACCTTACGCATTTATAAGCCTATTGGAATATGAACTCAGACGAAATGTTACCTTTAAAACAATATCAGCGTGAAATGCTTTTTTCGCGTCAACAATCTCAGCACCGGCAGCCTTATAGTCCTCATCGTAGAATTCAGCCTTTGCACCTAACGATAGATGAGAGGGAAGCGATTTAAGACAATTTACCAGCTCCAGCCTCTACAAAGAGTTTAAAACCCTCTTTAATAAGCTTCTTAACGTTCTCAGGGTGAAGAGATACACGTTGTTCCCTGTCATGTATTTCCCGCGGTACGCCAATCGTTAAATCAGAATAAGGGATGCCTACAACGTCATTAGAACAAATAATCGACTTTTAACAACTCACCCAACTCTTCCACAATATCTTTTTGTGCGTCAGTAGCGTATCCACGAGGGAAGATTGTGGTCCAATTGTCTAGCGAGAATAGTAAGCACAAAGCTAAAAATGACGTTTTTTTAAACCGCCCAAACAACAAATTCTTTCACGTTTTTTTTTGTTCATGTCGTTTAACACTTCGTACAGCTATTATTGCCGGAATAACGCATTAACCCTTTAACACCTGTAGTAGCATTTTTCCCATAATGCATTACAGTGAGTGGCCGTAACCAGTTTTTAAGCTTTCCCTACAAACAATCAAAAAAAAATCAAAAAAAACAAAGGAGAAAAAATATCTTACGCTCTTAGCTATATTGATATGTTGTCCATTATCGGCATTAGTACGTGTAACACCAGCTCTCTTTGGTGCTTTTGCTTGATCTATACAATAAACAAGTGAGAAAAAGTGTCAGGAAGCTAGAAAATCGAACAAAACTGGTTTTTGTAGCTGTGATAGAAAAAAAGTTTTATAAAGTGTCAAGTAGGCCTAACGCCGTTTAAAAAACCGTTATTTTATCCGCCCTTTGACGTACATTTCTTTCTTGCGAAGTTGTTGGTTCTGTTAAACCCTCCTGTGGCTCCCAAGCGCTGACCTATTTAAAACAATGGTAAACAAGATAGATTTGAAGTGTTTTGTATGATTGAAAAGCTTTTTACAGCGAGCCGTTGAAGATCTAACCGACAACGTGATAACGCTTCAAAAAGGGCGTAGGTATATGTCAGAGGCACCGCCAATACATTGCGGGTAAAGCTAAACCTATATCTATCCGTTTAACGTACCGGCAGCTCCAAACTTGCTTGGTACTTGACCCATACTATCACAACGCGGTTAAAATAAGATGTAACTGTAAGGTGCTGCGAACGTGACTTGTTGTGTCGATTATTGACGAAAAAAACGGACAATTCTTTTAGTTTAGAAAATGTAAACAAAAAAACAGTTGAATCGTCATTGCAAGCTAAAGTACACAGGTAAAGATACTCAGGTTTGTTCCCACAAGTTAGTAGTAGTTCGTGGCCTTGATTGTAGAAACTGGCCCGCTAGTGAAGGATTTGACGTGAAATAACGCCAGATTTTCGAGACCGTTTATGAACATAGGCAGCCTTTTGCAACTCTGCGAGCTCCACTATTAGTGTATCCTTACGGAGTACTTTACGTGAGCATAAGTACAGAAAGCCACATGCGTGCTACAAGTTGGAGTGGCTGTTAAAAAGTAGGCTTAGCGTTAAAATAAACAAGCGCTATTTCAGGTCAAATCCGAAGTTCTGCTATTTTCGAATTGAAAAGAAAACAGAATAAAACAACTTTAATGAATGCCACCAATGCCGATCTCTTATCAATCAGTCAATCGTGTTGTTAGCGGTAAAGTCCGTAAGATATAAACGAGACCCAAGTTAGGTACGTGCTTTTTATTTGACTTCTACTTTGTTACGACACGAAGGTTTGCACTATGTATTGAGAAACTAGAAGAAATCAGCGTCGCTGTGCACTTATTCAAAACAGCTCGTTTAGCGTAGTCACACGTGAGGCTAAAACAAGATCCAGAAAAGTTTAAGGTTCACCACACTCCAGAGTGAGTGTGTTAATACGTTTTGTATAGCGTAGTGGTTCGTACGCGACAGCAATGCGGCCCAAAAATAGAGACTGAGAAAATAATCACGTGATTGGCTAAGGATCGTTTTTGTTTTTCAGATTAAGACCAGTTTGCACAACTAACAACACCTCAGATGGAACAAACAGTAGTAATACGATTAAGCATAAGTACAATCTCCTTCAATTGACATCTTCTAACCACTTTGACAGCACAGACGCCTAAGGTCTGTACAATACACTCTACACCCTCCATAGAGCCATACAGTACAGGACTTGCCTCATTGTTAATAGAAAAATCAAGCAGGCTGTCCGACAAAGATAAGGAGACGATAAAATGGGTTTCTATACCAGATGGAATGATGCTGAGAGGTATTAAATTCCCGATGCGGTCTTTGGTATTACCAGCGCTGATAATACAATATTTCCTATCTCAAGGGTTTACCCTCGTCAGTGAAGTACTCGCTGGTCCAACTGTCATGACATTCGCAAAAATACATTGTCAATAAAACGAGTTTACCCTTCTGATATAAAAAAGTGTAAACTGTCAGTCTAGTGGTAGTGGTGAGATAAAACGTGAGTCTCTCTGGTTTTGTTGAACAATACAATCGACCGTTAAACAGAACTTTGAAAAATGTGCAAGTTTCCAGCTATTTAGCAAGGGTAACAAAAAAAGTGTCAAATAATTTGCTCAAACAAGCATACTACAACTTACTCCTAGCACTGTACCTTTCCTTAAACTACCAAACCAACGCCTATATTTACTTACTGACACCAAGCCGATATTGACTAATCATGTACATTGATTCCTTTATTAAAACAAAAGAAAACAAAAGCTTCTGGAAATGTTTTGTAAAACAAGATTTTTTTTTTCAAACATTTAGTTCTGTGTCTAGTGTTGCATTTGCTGGTGGACTACCACCCCATTCTGAATCATCTTGTTGAACCAATGAAACTACAAAGCGCCCACGTGGGTTCTTTTTAACTAGCTCTACAACTTCTTCATCATCTTCTAGTTCTTTACCTTTATATACAACAGAATCAATAGCACTTGCCTAAAAAGCTCTCGGTTATGTTTGACTTTTTTGTTTTTGTTTCAAGGACATGACGTCCCGTACCTGGTTAAGGCCACATACTTCTTGTGCCTTTATGTGAGCTTTTAAATCACTGACATCAATGCCAGTGAATGATAATGATACTGCTTCAGTACCAGGAATCTTAATAGAAACAACTAAAAGACAGAAAAATAAGTAACGAAACTACGGCTTTTTTTGAAACTAAAAAAAAGTGAAAACAAAAACAACTTACCAATGGCGTCACCGCCTCCATTGGAGCTATCATCTCCCGCAGATGATATACCATTGTTAAGCTGAACATGTGATTTGCTTGGATTATCAGCCTCAATAGTTGCAGCAGCTGCAGGGACACTGCCATAGACAGTATTTCCGTTATTTGTATCAGCATCAATCTTTACGCTTTTCTCTGATTCTTCAAGAGCAGCGTCCTTATCAGGCGGCATGCCTTTGTAGTCAGTTACATCACCTTCATCTTCTTTTGTTTTTATTCTATCCCTTTCAGATAGTAGAATAGGTTCTTCTTCTGATACATTAGAGGCTCCATTTGTCAACGTATCAGATAAAAGGAATGTTGTAAGTATCGATACAATAATATTTATAAAAAAGGCAAAAAAGAAGATTGTCCAAGCTCCTACAAGTCATAAAATTAGCCAATATTTCACATACACCAATTTAAAAACAAATATGTTCATTGCAGTTTGTTTGCTTTTAGGAAGAAGCAATGAAAGAAGTGATATTTATGAAAACAAAGTTGAAGTTTAATAAAAAACGAACCGACTGGAGAAGCAGACAATGGCGTCAGAAAGAACCCTACTAGTCCAATAGCAGCCAAAGAGAACAGAGACACTGCAAGCGTTAGCCTACTTGTTTTTACAAACTGAACACGTGCTGCAGAGCGACGTGTGATGGCGTGTTTGTATGTTAAATTAGGTGATAAATAAGTTATCACTATAAGAAGCGAGAATACAAGTTTTACGATTAGAAATACAAGTAATGATATGTAAAACACGAAAGATGAACGAGGATCAGTTATACCTAATAGATTAAGTGTAAGAAATCTAACTTATGGTGTATAAAAAGTTCAGATTTGATTCTTTGAAAATAAAAGCCACAGTACACTTGTCACACGTGTTGGGTTCTTTTTGCGATGCGCTGTGGTATTAATGGTTTGGGAATTTGGACTTACCGTCATTGATATTTAGAGCCCTTAGTACACCGAATATAAGTTCGAAGATAAATACACCAACAATACCACCAACCCAAACACGTGAGTGGTTTGTTACTAGTGTATGAATCTTTCCAGCTATTCCTGAAGGAGTTGAAATGATTTGTTGCCTAAAATAGTGAGTATTGTGTCAACATAAGAAAGATGACTTTGTAAACTATCATCAAGCATAATTCAGAAAAACAACAACGTACAGGTAAGTGAAAACAAGCATCAAAGAAGCATTTGTGAGCGGGTTCAATAACAGGAAAATAAATTGATGATGAAAGTCAACACCATTAAAGTATGGCATTGTTAGTACATTACGAATACGTGGTCTAGGTGCAATAACAAAATACAATGCACGAACTAATATACAAAGTCAGATTTGACAAAAATACAAAAAAAAAGTAAAAAAACAGCTATCGAGTTCAAGTGATTGATGAGTAAATAGAATGGATCTCTTCGATACAAATAAACACCACGATTTTTCTATACTCAAATCAGAGTAAAAGACTTGCAAATAGACTAATTTTTCTGACGTCACAAGGCGAAAAACATTAAACGAAAAAAGTGTCAAAAAAAAAAAAAGAAGAAATGAACGTACCAATATTAGTTATAAGTTCTAGTGTGAGTATAAAGTACCCTAAAGGCACACTACATCCAAACCGTGTAAAAAATAATAGTAGCTTATAGAAAGCAATAGCTACACCAACAGCAGCACCTAAACCAAGTATACTCTGCCATACATAAACCGCAGGTGAATTCTCACTTTTTATCCATCCGTTTTCGCTGTCTACAAAAACTCAAATGTCAATAAACAACATCACCTCTTTTGTCGAACCTGTGTTGTCGATGTCCACACTGACATTCGCATTTTGGTTTAAAATCTGCCTCAGAGCACTTGCATCACCCTCTGAAATGCCAAGGATAGGGAAAATAAAGTTATCGCCGTCTGGGAGGGTATATTGCGTCCGGCCAGGCGTGCCTGTAGTTATTGTACTTAGCAACATACAAAACAGTACGTGGCTTGGTTAATATGACGTACCATCATCCTCCCAGAATATAGCTGCGAATGGAGGACCACGAGTTTGTAAAATAGTTAACTGATTTTCAATTGGTCGTGCAACCTCTAGTAATACGATTGTTCGGCGCAATTCAGTTGCAGTGACTGTAGCAAGATCACTTGCACTTATAAACAATAGTTCTCTTGTTCCAGCGCCTTCAAAACTTGTTGCAGCGCGTGCAATATCCAATGGAACTACAACCAAGGGCTCTAGATTAAATTGAATTTAGTTTGCAAAGGTTAGCACATAATACACCTACACCACGCACCTATAACACCCTCGGGGTTTGTCACTGTAAGTAAAGCGTTTGATACGCAAACAAATAAAAAAAGTAATAAAGCTGCCAACCGTTAGTACTTGAAACGTACAGTAAGGTGGTACCACATACGCAGGGAAGGCATTTTATCACTTTTTACCATAATTTAGCCTTTATAAATAAATAATGCAACACCACCGACACAACGCACAGTTGTATTGGTTACGCGCGCTCGAAAATAACAGTGAACGCAGTTTTATACCTGCCTTAACCACAGTACAAAAACAAAAAATTGAAAGTTAACACAACGAGTAAAGTGATGGTAAAATCAAGCTCTTAGAGTACACTACAGATTCTCGTACAAAATTGAATAGCAAGTAGCCGAGCGTCAACACTAAATAATTCGTAACGCTCATGTTGGGGTCTTTTTTTTATAATGCTAGAGAGCAGTTAAACTCTACCACTGTGGGTTCTTTCCTTGTTCTTCCAATTGCTTGTAGAGCTTGGCAACTTGGGCAACCTTCTTTGTAAATGCTTGTTGTAATTCTACCCATTTAGCGGTAACATCAGTGTCGCTCAATTGCTTTTGGTTATCGCGCATCTATAATACAATTAACGCTTCATTTTTTGAATGTAACTTGGGCAGCATACCATAGTGTCAAGTTCTTTGACCTCTTTTTTGTATTGTGCTTGTACCAAATCCTCAGATTGTGTCCTCTAAGTCA
The DNA here is from genome assembly GCA_038496445.1 of Trichosphaerium sp. ATCC 40318. Taxonomy (NCBI): domain Eukaryota; phylum Discosea; class Flabellinia; family Trichosidae; genus Trichosphaerium; species Trichosphaerium sp. ATCC 40318. The sequence goes on from JALMLS010000548.1 coordinate 196,295, forward strand.
AAGTGAGTAATTCAAATAAGGAACAATATTTTTTGAATAAATTTCAGTTTAAAGCAAAGACAATTTGCTACATTTCGTACAGCCTTAAGGAGCTCCATCCAGTGCTTACGAGAAGCAGCGTTCTGTGTGTAATCAGTTACGCCATGAGGAAGACGAAGTTTATATCCTCTAAGACCTTCTTCGTACTATCCAACCGTTAATAAAAAAATAATAAAAACAACGCTAAAAAAAAGGCCTTAATTATACCTCAACAGTAAGTTGGAGCTTGTCGTCAGTAATCTTGAGTTGCTGAGCGACAGTCTTTCTGTAAAAATTCAAAATGCCAGCTTCGATTGGTTGAGGGACAACCAATTGTACGTCAACAATACCACTGTAAACCTACGTTACACGTTAAAAATAAATAAAAATAACACGAGCGAAGCTGTTACAGCGATAGCTTTTCAAAAAAAAACGCACTTGGAATGCTTGAAGCAAAGCCTCAGCTACTTTGACCATAACTGCCATATTAGTGGCTTTGATAAGTGGTTCTTGGAGGAGTTAGTGAAATCCATGCAGAAATGTATAATGTTTTTTTTTGAAGGCGCACCAATAAAGTATTTGACAGTTTCAGGCTTTAGGGTCTTGAAAATGTCTTGTCTCTTTTGAAGCTCTTCAAATTTGACTTGATCCTAACGCGGGTGTAAGAAAAGAAGTTTAGTGTAGGCGCGAAATAAGGCCACTAGCGTTGTAAAGCGAGGTAATGTGAGCTAATTGGTCGTTTTCTTTCATATTAACACTACTTCGTACCGAAGCGACCGTACAAAGGACTACGGTGTCGAAATCTTCGTTTTTCTTGTTGTGGGCAACGATCCGTTTCAAGTCGCTTCCTACAGTAGCAAGGGAGGCTTTGGCGTTTACCATGCCATTAAAAATACTCTTGGCCAATCTACCATCCTCTCCAGTGATTGTCATTTCCACCTGTGCGAGTTTAGCAGATGTTGAAACAAAATAAAACAAAACTCACTTCAGAATCTTTGCTCTTTGCGACTGTCTTGTTTTTGGTCCACCACTCGTCCAATTGGCGAGATAATTTTTCTGAAGGAAACAATTGCTCCATGTTGGCGGAAATAAATTCCATAGCGTCGTCACTGCCAGCAGCAATTTTCTCTGAGGCTATCCTTTCCAAGGCTGGGTTTGCATAATAGCGAACTTGAACACGTCTTTCAGCTCTACGGCCTTTTTGGGTTGCTTTTTTTGCAGCAACCGAAGCTCTGGCACGACAAGCGGTGCGTACGAGGTGCATTTTTTTTTGAACTTGTGCCTTAGAACAAATATCGCGTAAGGCAACCCAACCACAATACACGCTTTGCTAAAGGTTGCTTACAGCATCACCTGTCGTAAAAGACGGTTGAAAAACCTTGTTTGCGCTCACAAAAAAAAATTATCAAATCTGTTTGTTACAAACGTTGTAACGTATTGAGAATATGGACGTTAAAGCGTTATCGCGCAATTACTGCACACTTTTATTTTGGTCGTCTTTTGTACTTGCTTAGTTACTCTCTGTCACTTTTCATATTATCTCTCGTACTCGCATTATGGCAGCCACGCAAGAGATTAAGGTTACCGGCGCAACAGGTGCCACCAAGAGACCCCGCCGTTGGCATAGTTTTGGCCCTAATAATGCCATCAGACCAGTTAAACCTTTATTTGTAAAGAGGAGATCGTCTGAGAAGATAAGCACGGATGGCGAGACAGAGGTCACGTTGCGGGTGTCACAATTAAACACCTCCACACCAGCCCCAAAGGTGTCAGTAAAGCAAGACCATATAATGGTACTACCTACTGTGGGTGAAAATGAAGCGGTACGTAGTTAAAACGAAGAGGATACTTGAATTACTGCGCGACAAGCAAAGTATCACCACCCTCAAAGGGTTATAAATAACATACAGAACAAATAACCTAATTTTGTTTTTATCTTAAATTCTAATTTCTTGATTATTAGGATGGCTCTTCGGATCAGTCTACATCCGCAGCTACAGAACAGGTACTAAAAAATATCACGTTTTTTTTTTTTTGCTTTTTCGACCTCTTCAGAAAAAATTCGTTCTCTTGTTGTTTTTGTGTTGCTGATCCCTTCTTAAAAGGTGTCATCACCACCGAGAAAACGTGTTTCATTGGTAGCTTCTACTCCAAGGTACAATTCTTTTGTAGAAAAACTTCGAGTTCATTGAGAGCATTTTTTTTGTTGGGCCATTTATTGCTTTTTTCTTATCGAGGTAATTTTTTTTTAGACCTTCCAACCCTTCACCAGTAACTCGTAACGCGTCAAATCCTTCAGTAGTACCTAAACCGACGGTAATGTGCTTCTTTATTTATTCAAACACTTTGTGTTTCCCTCCATGACGCCACATTTTTCCTTATGATTCATTATAGGGCCCTGTTGTATCTGTATCTGTTGAACCTCCACGGAATGCAGGTAATGGTTTTTTTTTCATTAAAATTTGAGGTCTGGAACCAAAAATTATTGACCTTCTTTGTCTTTTTTCGAGCGCTCTTTACATCACATTGATATTTATTTAATTAAATAGCGCCTAAAAAAACGTTGCCAAAGAACTTGCGCGTGAAGCGTAGAGCAAACTCGCTATCCAGACCACCAACAAGAACGGCAAGGAGAACTTATAGAGGTTAGTAGGCTTACTACCAGTTTTGCAGTAGTTGTTCTCTAACCATTGTTTCTTTTTCAGGGCTTGGTGTTGATGAATTAAATACAGCTAAATTAGCGTTCCAAAAGTACGACGAGGATAGAGACGGTAAAATTAACAGGTAAGGTCACTTTAACGTTTTTTTTTGAAAGTTTCAAAAAAGGCGAATTATTTTGAGACACCACGTGATAACGCACGTGAAATATGTTTTTTTGTTTTGCATAAAAAAAGGTGGTTGTATCAAAGCATATATAATATCGCTTGCCTAGAAGCAAGAAAAAGAAAAGTAAAGAACATCAAGCTTGTAGTTTCTGTACGTTTTTTTTATCTAATCGAGATTTTCGCTACAGGGAGTCATTTTACCTTTGGGTACATGATGTTATGGTAAGTCGTAATAAGCGGCTCGGAAAAAGACTACTGAAGAGGCTCGCAGATATGCACTGGAGTGTACGATTTCGCATTTATTTTTTTCACAAAGATATGTCTGACAATTTTTCCTTTAGAAACTACACGGTGGTAGAAAGACAGAAGAGATTACATTTGATGAATTCTTGCGTGTATACTCATACTTAATTTTGGACTTTGTGTAAACTCGAGTATGACCAAAATCAGCGTAGTTTATTAGAATGTAAGCAAAAGAAAAAAAAATGTTTCTCAAAAAAAATGACCTGTAACGTTTACGGATAAACTCGTGTTGACTTTGTAAGTTTACAATCCCATACTCTACAACGTAATAAAACGAAAGTAACGCTTTGCGGTTATGCACACGAGACTTGTCACATACAAACGGCTCCAAAGCGTCAGAATATGCCATAGACGGTTTTCTATAACGCAAGATCGTACGTTGCGCCTGTATATCAGTCGTAGAGTATTGTTTTACTCCATGTCATTTTAATTGTCATTACAGCCAGTCTTGGCGATGTGGAACGTACTAGAACGTATGTAGAATCAAAATCTATTAAATTATCATTAAAACTGACAAAACAACGTAGACGCATGCCAAGGGAGTATTGGATGCAGTTGGGTAACCAAAAAGCCAGGCTAGAGCAAGTTGCTGAACATTTGGGTGTCAAAACAATGACAGATTGGTACAATGTAACAAGAGACGAGATGGTAGCTGCTGGGGCTAGTGGTATATTCGCTACGTAAGTTTCCTTGATCTTAACTGCGTTTTAAAGTATTTTTTGTACAGCGGCTATGACTGCATTGTATCTTGCTTGAGTACTCTCTATCCAACTTATAGCTTTGTTCCTTGGAAGTTCCAGTACGTACAAAGCCTTAGCCTATTCTAGTGCGACTAAGTCCGTGTTTAGGCGCGTTCCGAAGTATGTTTTGGGAGACCTTGTAATTCAACTTGAAATTATTGAAGAAATCGGAGAAGCGTTATCTATAAAGCACTTGGATGACTGGTATAATGTATCTGTTAGATGTATATCTGAAAAAGGAGGATCAAGTCTACTTTCAACGTACAATAAATCAGTGGCGAAGTGTGTTGGCGCTTTGTACCCTCATCACAAGTGGGTACCTTGGAAGTTCAGGTAAGTCATTGAACATTTTATTGTTTGATGTTATGAGCTTGTTCTGACTTCTCCTAGAAACTTGGCTACGCATTTATGGACTCAAGAGAAAAGAAAGAGAGCAAGATTTGATAAAGTTGCGAAAAACTTGGGTGTCAAAGATCTTGAACAATGGTATACTGTTAGTTCTCAAGATATTGAAAGTCAAGGTGTTAATTCTTTGATAATGTACGTTCATTCTCCTCAATAGAAGTGTTTTGATATTAAAGATGATATAGGAAGTATTATGAAGGATCTGTGCCTAAATGTATTGCGGATATTTATCCAGAGTTTAACTGGAAGCCTTGGAAGTTTGAGTACGTCTTTTTTAAATCTCCACGTTTTTGTTATGTCTCTCATTTCCTTGCTTTCTAATGCTATGAACAAACTTGAAAATTTGTTGCGTAAAACTGAGTGTTGAGATTAATGTGTTTTGTTTTGTTTAGGGCGGTGCCAAGGAACTTTTGGGATAACCTGTCCAATCAAAAACTCTTCTTTGCAGAACTAGAAGCAAAGTATAACATGAAGACACTTGATCAATGGTATAGAAATATAAAGTATACTGAAATAGCACGTGGTATAAGCGAGAGGTAAGATAATCGAAAGAACTCTTGAGAGCCAAAAAAGGAGAAACTTACACCAAGTTTTTTTGATTTAGATATGGAACAATCACAAATACCTTGAAGGCTATTTATCCTAACTACAAATGGAATATTTCAAAGTTTCACTGGAATATGCCTTCTCCTTGGAATAAACCAGGACAAGTAGCATTCTTGGAGAAGTTACAAAAACGTGCTCTTGTTACAAGTCCAGATATGTGGTAAGAGTTATTAAAAAAACATATTTTTTTAGTCTGCATACCGCAACCAATATTATACAAACAAATTGAAGCCTCAGTTGTTGCTTCTCAATATTTACTAAATTATCTGTACTATGACCAAGCAATAGCGCATTCCTTTCTGATTTGTTCACCTCCAAAAGTGTTTTTTTGAATAACTTCTTGCATGAACTAATTTCTATGAAGGTATCGTATTTCTGTCAGAACGATAATATATTATGGAGGAGCAGAGATGATAAAAGCAAAACTATGGCCAAGAGCTTTAGCTCACTTTGAGCCTAACTTCACGTTTGATTGGGCTAAGTTTAACCAAGCACGCAAAGCGGCTAGACAAAGGTGCGTACATACTGATGAACCCAAAAAAACAAGTTCAATCTTCGTAATAATTCTTGTTAGGGCGCTCACTTATTCCCTAACTAATCTGTTTGATAACGTAATATGATTCAACTATTGCATGATGAAAGAAGTTGATGTACCTCAGTGTTATACTACACGTTAAATCTTGTTGTTGAAAGAAAGTTAAACATTCTACAAGATGAAGAAAGGTATGGAAGTGTTTTTACTTTTTTTGCAAAAATGTATCTTTGTTAATTATCCAAGAAGCAGAAAAAGGATTTCTTCAGTATCTGGGATGTTTAGATTCCTGGACAGCTTTACAGCTTGGATACAAAGGGTCGTAGAGCCAACACCAAAACAAATTCAAAGAACAAGATCAGAGGCTGTAAAAAAACAGATTTTTTACGGAGGGTGGTGTTTATTATGTCATACACTATCGATGACAAGTACCCAATCATTCTCAGGATTATCATATGAAGACAATGGAGTAAATTGAACCAAACCAGTATTTTCTATTTCACCAAGATGTATCACTTTACCGTTTCTTGGATCTATCCAAGAGGTTGTTACTGAACTTGATTTGATAACAGAAAGGTCAAGTGTAAAAGCAGCTCCTCTAGTGGAATACACAAATGCGAATGATCCGTCACCTGTAAAAATATATTAGATAAAGCGATATCTAAGTAAAATTTTTTCAAAGCAATAAAGCAATAAAGAAAAAAACAAGAAAACTTTCACGCAAGTAATTAAAACAAACGTTCTTTAATGATATTGACAGTGTGTGTTGTATGTATGAAACGCAATCATTGACTAATCAAAGCTTGGTGATTGTACATCGAAAGAAAAAAACAGCGACAACTTTATAAAACAAACTCTGTTATTTTTCTGCGCGTACTTGCGTATGTTCCAATTGTGATGTCACAGTTTTGTAAATCTCCAGCGTTTGGTACAAGTTTTCTTTCGTGATCTGGAATCAAGAGTGTCCAATCACGTGATGTCGCTAGATTTTTCAAATGTTGAAGCTGCGATGAACCTAGTGCACATACTATGGTAAGTAACGTTCAAAACAATAAAATAAACAACAGGGAGAATAAAAAATTGTACCTGGAAAGGATAAGGCGCGCTTCCAACTAAATCCAGCACTTCTTGCTTTTGTATGTTAGTAAAAACCAGCAAGAAAGAAGCTTAAAGTTTTGCTTACCTGAACCACCAGAAAAATCCCATATAGCGTTAGCGCCATAAGTATACCCAAAAGCTCCAGCAAAAACCTAAAGTGATAATCACACCATGAACACGAAACTGAACTTACGCTCCAATATGCGTTAAGTCTAACACCATTGATCATTGTAGTACCTAACAACACTTGATTAGACACCTGCTATTAATTTAGACTACGTACGGCATACCACAGTATGTGTAAATATCCATCTCGTACGCGCCCTCGCCCATAAAAGTAGGCAGAGTTGGTTTCATATTGTAATCTTTGGATATAAGCGATTCGATCTTATTGTACTGAACCCACCCTGACTACCATCTCTGTTAGGACGACTAACTCCCACGAATTGGTAAGGGTGGTACTTGGATAAGATTAAAACTCAGCCAAGCATCTCCATGAAACATCTCTGATGAAGAATGCCCAGAAGAGGGGTGATAAGTCATTAGCAACTTTCTTATAGGTTTCACTTAGTTTTGTCATTGTATGCTTTTGTACGCACTTCCACGTGGGATTTGAGGTGTCATTCCATTTTGGTCTAGTTCCACCAACGTATCCCTGAGCTATACCTTCAGCCATCATCCGGTAAACATCAACAGAGTCGCCTATCCCGGCGAAACGTCAGGATGATATTTACTAGTTAAAGTCTACCTGTGAGCGGGAAAGGCGTGTCACCGCCAAGAACGAACACTACGTTTGTTTTGTTTTGTAGTAAATTGCCGATGTACTGTATGTTAAATTAGGTGCTTATTAGTAGTGTCAAGTATTGGTGTACCTTGCCATATATGTATGCATTTGACGGATTAAAGATTACTTGGCTACCATACACAAAGATGCTTCCCCATTGCGGCCTTTCTTTTGTTAGTAAAGGTATAGCTTTGTAGACAATTATACCATAGTGCTATGTAAAGATTCATTGATGCTGCTTGATCTATAACACTTGACACCTGTGTTGACATTATCAAAAACTATATTTCGGAGAGCAGTGTACATAGTTAAAAAACTTAGGATTCGGCTTTGTAGGATCCCTATGCTTCTCATCAGTGAAAGCCCAGTCTCCATTAGCGTTGGGGCGATCTATTCCCCCGAAAGAAAGTGCAGTCTATTTGTGTTTTAATACGTGTTCACAAGGAAGCCAAACAGCGAAGCTAGATTTTTTTTTTGAAGAACTTTTCTTGCGAAAAGGATGGAACTTACCGCTTGTATTACATTAAACCCCTTTCCAACACGATCTTTAAAGTACTGAGATACATCACCGGTCTTTAACGAGTGAAATAAATCCCAAGCAGTTGCGCCAGCCCAAAAAAACGGTTTATTTCCTTCTTGCGCTAGTATTCTATTCTCGCCTTTTAAACAACTCTACGTAAGCTCGCTTCAACAAACAGTTGTGGATTACATGCCTGGACCTGTGCGAGAGTACACTTGTAGGCGTGGTAATTCAGAACTGACAACAGCTACACAAAGTAACACAACAAACCCTAAACTAACTTTCATCGTTAACGACTTGGTAATTGATTTTGTTGTGAAGAATGCACGTGACTGGAAGTGTCAAGAGAACATTACATCTGCCTCTATTTGGCAAAGTTGTTAGATGTTGACAACCAATTTTAACCACGTGATGGACATGTGTAAGAATCGTACTTTAGAATACCGTAGCGAGCTATAAGGTCACTTGCAACTTGCGCTTTCCCTTACTGTTCTCAAAGAACATTGTTCTTGACAGGCTGTTTACAACATCTAGGCTTCCGTAACAGCTGTATTGTTCGCTGTCACTGTTGTAAAACTGGATATTTTTAGAGCAAGCTAAGCAGTATGTTAAGTCAGATTCTCAGGTCATGAAAATGTATCAAAAACAGAAGTTGCTTCGTACTTTCTAATGGAGACCTTTTGGCGTTATTTTATAGACCCTAGATCTCTTACTGATATACAGTATTGTGCTAAAGAGGATAAAATCTACATTCTAAGCAATTACACCAAAAATGTAGACAGCGAACGTGATGAGAAAAATAATACGCCCCTGATGACCGCGTGCGCGTAAGTAACGCATACACAGTATTAACAGCAATATTTCTTAACGTACAAAACTTCAGAAATACTAGTTTAGCTTTTGTGACGGCTATACTCGATATGGGAGCATCAGCGTCATTGAAAAACAGCCACGGATCAACTCCACTTCATTTGGCAGCATACAACCCGTAAGTAACTTTTATTTGAAAAACAGCTATTTACTCTTTTCATTTTTGAAAAATGTTGATTTTGACTTTGCGGCGTTTGCTACCAGTAGCTTTAAGTTTCATCTCCGTCATTCCTATATGATTGAGCTACGTACCAATTGCAAGTATTATGGTTATAAGAGCTATGAAGATAAGCCTTGTGAGGCGAACAGCGTTAAAACCGTTTTTTTTGTTCTCAATCTCAGATTTTTATTTAAATCAAAGTGCAATAACAGCATTGTCATTGTACTAATATGTGGATTGATAACATTTTTATTCATTTAGTGGTTCATCACAAGTACAAATTGGCAAGTTACTAATAAAAAATGGAGCACCTATGGAAGCTGTTGACAATAATAATTTCACAGCATTACACATGGTACGTGAATAGAATGACTCCATTTTCCTTCTTTTGGGTAATTAGAAATAAAGGCAATAATACAAAGATGCACACGCTTTGCAAAGTGGCTCATTGAATCTGGAGCTAATATTGAAGCACAGAGTACGTATATCCTTAGTTCTTGACTTTTGAAAAAATGACACATTTTCCACAAAAACTAAGAAAAGCACTGAAGTTTTGTTGTTCTGTGCGTTTTATTGTGGCTGCTTCGCACCAAAGGCTCTTTTGTTATCAAATCAATATTCCCTTAGCTTAATGGTGGAGCATCTGTCTTACACACAGAAGGTTGTGATTTCGATCCTCATAGGGAATATCTTCCTTTTTGTTATTTTCATAGCTAACACTTTACTCAAGATAACCAAGGATACACACCACTCATTGTAGCGTGTGCTAACGGTGACACAGAATCAGCTAAACTATTAATTGAGCGAGGTTGTGATGTTACAATACGATCACGTGGAAGCCACGAAACATCTTTAATTTTTGCAGTTCGGTAATGCTTTACAAATATGTTGCGGTCAACTCATTTAGTGTAGTTCTGGACACCTTGAAATTGTGAAACTCCTACTTGCCAAAGATTTGTCTTTGCTCCATGTCAGAGACGCAAGAAAACTGCATTTTTTGCTTTGCTAAACTAAGTTAGTCCTCTGGATCATTACCAATACACTTTACAGCACACCAAGCAGCAAACACTCGTAAGTGATTGCCACTGTTTCAAAACCGCTACATTTTTTTACCTAACAACGTTCTTCCACGTAGAAATCTTGGATTTTTTGTTGTCTGTGGGTGCTGATATAAATGCTACTACAAGTGCTAATGAAACTCTACTTCATTTTGCAACTGAAAGAAATGACGAGGCTCACATAAGTGCTCTCCTAGATCGTAAAATTAATGCCAATAATCGCTCATCTTTCGGTACAACAGGTAAGCTTTATATCGTATTTCCTTTGCTCTTTTGGCTACTCCGCCAGCTACGGCTTGGTAATAACAACTGTAAATTCCCTTAGCTTAATGGTGGAGCACCTGTCTAACACACAGGAGGTTGTGAGTTCGATCCTCACAGGGAATATTTACAATTTTACGTATTGCAACAATTATTCTGGTAAATTTCTAAGAACATTGTTTAGCCCTTCATGAAGCTTGCATCAAGTGTCAGTATAATATTGTCAAGTTACTCGTAACAAAGGGAAATGCTGACGTCAATAGTAAAGATACAGATGGATTAACACCTCTTCATACTTTAACACATGCGTCAGTGCGTAAAAACCGCGAAAACTGTTTTGATTCATTGTGGTTTACCTTAGGCAAAGCAAAGCAGTGAAACTGTTATCAATATTGCATCATTTCTTTTAAAGTCTGGTGCTGATGTAAACTGTTTAAGCAATGACGGGGTACCTGCACTTCGCCATGCTCTTTCGAGAGCACATCGTTTTGACCTTGTCAAATATTTCTGTGAGGTACACTTTGAGCGTTTTTCTGATCCTCGCAGCCATTATAATCACGTGATTTTATATAAAATAATAATTGTTTACTTGGTTCAGGTTGGAGCAGAAGCTTGTAATGAAGATGTTTATGGGTGGACAAACCTCCATTTCCTTGTAAACAACAATAAGCCAAAAGAGACAATTGAGTTCTTTAAATCTTACATTTCCAAAACCAATCCTGATTTCCTTGAAACGTTTGATCCAAAAAAACCTCGGGTAGAACCTAAAGGTACCGCCAATCCTTTCTTTATTAGTATAGACGCTTATTACTTACTTGACATTACAGAAATTGAAACATTCAATGGACTATCAAAAGAAGAAAGACATGAAGTGCTAGGTGGTAACGTATCAATCGAAGCAATTGCAGAAAAAATTAAGAATAGCTCGATCAAAAAGATTATTGTTCTCACTGGTACGGACAGCAGAAAGTTTTTGGAAATCTAATATGTAAATTAAAGGTGCTGGTATCAGTACGAACTCTGGAATTCCTGATTTTAGGTCTAAAGAGCAAGGACTTTACACAACAAATTATCTGGCTGAGAAACTTAAAGTTTTCAACAAAAACGCCTTCTCACTTCAATCATTTCAACAAAACCCAGCAGATTTTTATAAAATCGTAAAGACACTATTCTTACCTATTATAAACGGTGAATACAAGTACGAACTAATAATGATGTATCATTAGATAAATGACGTAAAAAACTAACACCAGAATTAGACCAACACCAACACATTTCTTTTTGAAATTGTTGAGTGATAAAGGACTATTACTTCGAAATTATACTCAGAATATCGATGCACTAGAGTCATTTGCAGGTATACCAAAGGATAAAGTAGTTGAAGTACGTGACAGGGAGTTTTAGAGTGTTTTTGGGTTGTCTGTTTTATTGACATAACAAGAAACTAGGCACATGGATCATTTGGTTCAGCCTCTTGTTCAGTGTGCGGAAAAGAGTGTCCAAGTTTACGAGAAGTTTGGGACGCTGTTGAAAGAAATGTACGCTTAAAATACTCGAAGAAAGTCTACAATTGTTACCTCTTATACTCGCTGTAGAGAGTTCCTAAATGTGATGTTTGTGGTGGTTTTGTTAAACCTAATGTTGTTTTCTTTGGTGAACCACTACAATCTCAGTTCTTTGACAATCAAAAAGTACGACATAAATTTGAAAATCACATTGACAAAATGAACTGTACTTTTCTTCTTATTTCTATTTTTAGGAAGATTTCGACACGTGTGATTTGATTATTGTAATGGGAACATCATTGGTCGTTTACCCATTCGCATCACTTGTAAACAGGGCACCGAAGACTGTTCCAAGACTTGTACGTTTTGTACTATTAACCCATGTTGCTTTCAAAAAAACGACAGGAATACGATTTTCTGACCCTTTTTTTAAGTTGTTCAACAAAGATCCTACAGGTCCATTCAAAAATGCCGCGTGGTTTAATCCAAAAGAAAATAAGTTTGAAAAAGCTGAAAACAATACACTTGGGAATCATAACTACCGTGACGTAGCATCCCTAGGTACTACAATGATAAGGTAATGTAAAATTCTAATGTGAATGATAGGTGATATTGACCAAGGTGTAATGGCATTAGCACAGCTCCTAGGGTGGGAAAAGGATCTTTTGGCGTTAATGGGCACATTAGAAGAAAAGTAGAAAGGAACATTATCATAGCTAGAGAGGCAGTAATAATAGTACCTTATAATTGCAAGGTCAATAAAAATTATTGAATAAGCAAAACGATAAAATCAGTTATCTGTCTTCGTTAGTCATGAAGTTGAATTTGTTTGTTAGTATTTTAAAGAGATGTTCCAAACTTGTATTGATTAATTCTTGATGAAGCAAGTAATAATGAGGCAAATACGATCTAAAAAATCGTCTACCAATAAATCCATTGTGCTGAGTTATGTTACAGGCTTTATTATGTATACAAGCGTTAAGCGAATATCCAAAATAATGAAATCGCTTAGGGAGAAACATGTAAAAAAATTACTATTCACAAAAAGAAAAAGAGAACCAGCACTACATAGCTATGATACCTCCCTTTTTCTTTTGTTTTTTCTATTATGGTTTTTGGCTTTTTTTTGGGATTGTTGTTAATTGTTATCTAATTTCCAGCCTCAGATATTGGCACTAAGTTGTCAGAGCCAGCACCACGCTTCTCTTTTCTTTCAACTAGTTGTTCAGTAATCTTGGAATCTATTTCTTCCTCTGAAAAGCCATAATCAGCTGCGAAACTCCTCCAAGCGCGTGCAAATGAGTTGTCCTTGTAGTATGGACCTAAGAAACAAACGAATAAGTACTTTGAAAAGCGAATAATGAACTATAAAATACGCTGCGCGTAGCTTCTATTATCTACGTACCCCAAAAAAACTCGTTGCCAGGTTTTACATCCGTGCCATCCTTAAAATGTACACAGAGTGCCGTCATATTATCTTGACTGCCTAGATAATAGGTCAAAAGAGCAGTAGCGCTAGATTTAGTGGTTTTGCTAGCACTAGATAAGAAATAGAACGTACCGCTTTGTAGCGACTTTTCGCACAAATTAGCAGCAACAATAGCTAAGTCTGGTTGCTTTTGAACTTGCTAGAGAAAAATTGCGATCAATACTTACTCTACAAACCTACAACGTACTTCATAAACATACTTGCCAACAGCAGTATTATCCATTTGCTCGTAAATACCATCACAAGCGAGTAATAAAATGTCACCTTCACTGGCCTACAAAAAAAAACGTGTAAGCGAATTTATAAACCACACAATTCGCTAAAAGATCGCGTGATTGCTTTTTTTTCCAAAGCTCACAAACAGAACTACAACTGAATAAAAAATAGTACCGTTCTAAATGTGACATCAGGAAGAGGTATAACTTCTTGTTTATCTGCAGCTAGATCTTTTGTTTTGTACGGTCTATCACCGACAGCTCTACAAAAAACTTAGATTCGGCGTCTTTGGCTTTTATTTGCACTGTAGGCGCTAGATAAAAGCAATACGCACCTAGATACTGCAAGATTACCATTTACACGACCATTCCTTACAAACCCACCGGCTTCTTTGATGCGTTTAGCCTCCTACAAACGACATATTAGAGAAATAAGAAGAATCTTTTATTTTTGTTCGAAAAAAAAAATTTGTAAACTTACTTCAGGGACATTTGGACTGTGATCATCAGTAAGAGGGAAAATTTCACCGGACTCTATAGAGAACAAAAATGAGAAACTCGAACGAACAGGTGTACATGTTTTTTTTGTTTGCCAAGATGCAACGTGGTAGTAAACAAAAAAACGATTTTTTTCGTACTTGTAATAAGCATAGCGCGTGAATCACCAACATTCCCAATCGTAATAAAAAAGTCTTTGGTTTCTTCACGATGTTGTACAATCGAAAATACTGCAGTTGTACCATCATCCGCACCACTATGTAAACGTAAATAAATTATTATGATCACTGAACTGATTTTTGGGACGATTCGGTTGGAATATTTTTGTTTTTTTCGTTTATAATTGCACAAGAAGAGATCAAAAACACGCAGTCGCGATTTAGGAGCGTTTGTCGTTACGTGAACACACGCTAAAATGATCCAGTACTTTTTGTAGTAAAAAAATCTCGTGTATGAACACAAAAAAAAATAATTAAGGTAATTAACGCATTTTAGCGATAAAATTCGGTTATGCGTTGATAACAAAGAAAATAAAAACTAAATGTACCCAGATTCGGTCAAAAAGTCTTTGTCGGCCTTAGTAGATAATGAGTATATCACGTGATTTGCATTCCGGCGTTATTTACCTGCATGACGGCTTTTTGTATTGATTTCGCTTCAAAGTTACCCTCACCTTCTACATATTTGTGTATGCGTTCTGAGCAAAATTTTGACGCCTGAACAGGAATTTTAGAAACTGAAAAAAGAATATAGAGTTCCAGCGGTCTAAAAGCGATGTCCGATAGCGTATAAGGCGACGGAGTTGGTTTTTCACATCATGTTAATAAAGACGCACCTTGCTTCCGCAATGGCCATCATAAACGCCGAAGAAATAGCCCTATACGCATATTATTAGCATTGTCGCGTGTAGTAACACAAACTGTGTAAAATAGTCTTTAAATTGGCTTTAAATGAGCGCCATTTATTGTGTGGAGGAAGGCTGAATACTTGTACACTCACCCCATTGTAATCTACGATCAATTGATGCGAGTCTTCCATCTCTGTGCGATATCCTTGCATACTAGCGCCACCAACGCGCAAATGCTCTGTGCCATGCCTGAACAAAGCCTTACTTTTAAGAGGGTATGATAGCAGAAGCCCCATGTGCTGTAACTGTCAGTTTAGGCGAGTGACTTTTTGTCGGTTTTTTTTTTTTTTTTTTTCGAAGCGCAACTGAAATTTACCTTGCGTGACTTTCGCTCCGTTTATATCTCTTGCAATTGCACTGGTAATGCTAAATACGTACAGCCACAACGGAAATTAATAAATCGAGTGACTATGGGCTGTGTTCAGGGCGTGGATGGCGAAATGTCCCGCAACAACCAGATCGAGAAGGAGCTGCACAGGACTCGCTTGAAGCTTCATAAAAACACTAATATACTTTTACTGGGGTGGGTCACGCAAAAATTTATTTGTTTTAATGGCGTTAAAAGCCCAAATACATTTCTACTTCGTTATTTTATTTACTAATGTATCCCAGACCTGGCGAATCCGGAAAAAGCACAATTTACAAACAAATGAAAATTATTCAAACAAACGGAGGTTTCACGAGGCAGGAACTGGAGAACTATGCGTTCATTATTTACAACAATTGCATTTCGCAAATGAAGGGTAAGTCCATTTGCCTACAAAACGCGCTTTTTTCTTGCTAAAAGCGTTCTTTTCTAGTTTTAGTAAGCGCTGCTCAACAATTGCGTCTTCCACTTGACAGTCAAGAAAATGTCGTACGTAAACGCTTATTTGGTCGTTTTTTCTTCACGCCGAAAGCTTATCGAGTCACAATGCAGGCCAAAGCTGGTAAAATGCTACAATTACCGGCGTCAGGAGCCAATTGGAGTAAAGAGATAGGCGAAACAATTAAAGCTCTTTGGGCAGACTCTGGTATAAAACGATGCTACGATTACAGGGATAGATATTTTCAACTAAACGATAGTGCAAAGTAGTATGTAGTTTTATGGTGTTTTATGAATTTTGTTGCACAGATGTGTTGATGTTTCTTTTCTAGCTTTCTTGATAGTATAGATATCTACACAAAGGATGATTATGTACCAACAGAACAAGATGTGCTCAGAGCACGAGTGAGATCTACTGGTATCGATGAAGCAACATTCAGATTCGAAGACATGTCGTTCAAGTACGTTTTTCCCTTGGTTTTAGCGTTTGATTCATGTAATTATCCTTATCTCCATTCTAGTATGATTGATGTTGGTGGACAGAGAAGTGAAAGACGAAAATGGATACATTGCTTCGATGTACGCGAGTTTTTAAATGCCAAGCTTTTTTGTTTACGCGTGCTTAGGAAGTGACAGCTGTTATATTCGTGGCGTCTTTGAGTGAATACGATCAAATGTTAAGAGAAGAAGAGACACAAAATAGAATGCACGAAGCTATCTACTTGTTTGAAGAGATAGCGAACTCAAAAACCTTTCGCGTAAGTGCTTTTTGAAAAAAGTCGTTATAAGTTTTCAATCTTTGAGTCTACGTAGCTCCCAAATTACCTTTATTTACTTGTATTATTTCTCACCTGGCGCGTAGAATAAATCAATAATCTTGTTTCTAAACAAGATGGACTTGTTCTCAGAGAAGCTGATGCGAGTACCATTATCAGTCTGCTTTGAAGCGCACCAGCCTGACGTATCAGATCTATCTACTGATAAGCTTAAAACTCAATATATTGAGGAGGCACTTGATTTTATAAAGGTTCGCTTCCTTGAGCGAAACCAATATGATCATACTATATTTACGCACTTTACATGTGCAGTATCAACAGACAACATCAAATTTGTCTTCAGGTTCGTTTTCTTTCTTTTTTGACTTCTTTCGTTGATGTTTCATCACGTTTGTAATCAATGACCAACTTTGGAGACTATTGGTTTAATTTTTGTGTTTTGTTTTCGATGTCAAGCTAAGTACTAAACTTATGTAGGGCTGTGCGTAAGACGTTGTTGACAAAGATAATGAAGGAGACGGGATTGTACCCCGTACCTTAGATGTGGCTATTCCGCCACAATTATTTCCTGTGGAATTACTACATCATTGTTTAAAATAATGAAATATAGCCACTGTAGATGGCTTAAGTGGTGACACAGCATGTAAATTAATTAAAGAAAGTTTCGAAATTGCAAATTTACAACACGCACAAATTGAGTGAGAAAAGTTGTGTTGGGTCTGACGAACCGGTTCAAAATGTTCACTGAATGCTATTGATAAAAAAGAGAGTAAACACAACTAACACCATGGCAGAATCTTCTGGACAAATTACAATTGATACCAGCAAATTGGCTGCTATTGATGGTACGCTTGCTGTTATTTCTAAGGTATCGGCTTATCCCTTTTAGAGAGTCGCACACCAGTTGTAAGTACTACAAGGAAGCTTTTCAGACTATTGTAACCAATTTTAGATCTTGCTTGGTTGTGGGTCGTTCAATCCAATCACCTTCCTTCATTTACGCTTGTTGGGTGCGTTTTTAGCCGATTTAATCAATTTATTTAATTGTACGTTTAGAAATGACTAGAGATCACATTATATCGGACGCAAAAGAACTACAAGTGCTGGGAGCGTACATGTCTCCTGTCGGAGATGCCTACAAGAAGAAAGGTCTTCAACCGGTTAGTCACCGTATTGCTATGGTAAATCTAGCTATTGAAGACAGTGACTGGATAATGATTGACACTTGTACATTGTTTCAACGCGCGGTTTTGTTTTTACTTATTTTCTCGCCTCAGGGGAAAGCACTCAAACCGAATACATTCCAACTATGAAGCTTATTCGCAAGATACAGGAGAGAGTTGAACCACATTTAAAACGTACTCAATAGAAAGCGAAAAAACCGTTTTCTTTACTAACCAATATTTCACTAGGTAAATGCAAAGTGATGCTTGCGTGTGGCGCTGATTTATTGGATTCCTTCAACGTACCAGACCTATGGAGTAAACAAGACGTACATAGCTCTTATTTTTCTCTTTTGGCCGTTAATTATTGTTAGATGCAAGATATTTGTGGAAACGGTATTGTTGTACTTGAGAGACAAGGTACTGACGTGTCATCTGCTATTGAGAAGAATCCTATTCTCAAGAAAAACACGGCAACTATTTATCGAGCAACACAAACGTTTCCCAATGATGTTAGTTCCACTCGTATGCGAAAGGCCATAGCTGAAGGAAAATCTGTAAAGTATTTGACACCTACTCCTGTTGTTGATTACATTGCAAAACATAAACTATACAGTGCTATTTAAGAAATAAAATACCTAAGTAGGATTAATCAGTTAATATTCACCAACTTTTGTTCATTCAACTTCTTTTTTACTACTGTCAATACTGGACGCTACCAAAGAGGATGCACGTACTCGTACAGTGCTCAAACTCACAATAACTGCGGCGGTAGAAGAGAAAAGTGGTCAAATACGTTCATTAAGGTTTGTTCGTACACAAAAGGGTTTCCCTTGATGGAAACTCCTCCCTACGAGTATTTTAAGAAGAAAATAGCGAGCGTATTAGATGATATTGCACGTGAGAAGTTATCAAAGCGAATGGACCCGCCAATGTTCTTTGCTACGTCAAAACTACTACTTGGCGAGCTGGAAAAGCGTAAACTATTAACTCCAGCTGATACAGCTTGGTTGAAAGAAGCAGCTAAAGAAATCGGTTTGAGCGACGTTCTACGCCTGTGTAATGACTACATGGAGTTCCTAAACAAACAAGTACTTTGTTTTACAGTTTTAGACACTATATTGCTTATTATATTCCAATTTGCTGTTACAGCACTAGGGATCCAATAGATTATAACTTAACGCGTTGTAGGTTCAACCACGCGGTAGAATGTTGGCGCGGCATCGCGGTAACTCTGTACATGATTTCGTGTTTACTGTACGCTAATTCTTCAACTTGCGCAAATCGTCAAGTATTCCATAAAATTATTGTGCTCAAGTTATTGCCTTTTGGCAAAATCATTCTACATAGCTCTCGCTAGTACTTACGCGTCTTTTTAGCCTGGTGCAAAGGAGCGACCGAAAAAGGTAACTGCCGAACCAAAGGCTTTTCACACACTACGGACATACAAACCTGAGGCTCGCGCGGCGCGTATTCCAGTTACAGTCGATATACTCACTCCAGTGAGCCACAAGGAACTGAAAAAGAATGAAAAAACTGATCAGAAACGTCCTGTAACTATTCAAGTGCCACCAATCGCAAAATCACGAACTATGGAACCGGTTGCTTCGCCACGAGAAACGAAACCTACAAACACAGCATTTAAAGAACACGTTTCTCCTCGCGGGAGCCCAAAGTTATCTCCTCGCGTTTTTCTAGCGGCTTCTCGTAAGGCAAGTACAAGTGGCGGACACGTCAATGGCAGGATTCGTCAGAATTCTCAATCAAGCGGTGGACAAGCGGACGCTCTTACTTTACCACCTATGTGTACTCGCGATACGAGTAAATCCGCTCCTCAGCGTTTACAAACAACTGCAACAGCGCCTGTTAGGGTACCTAACCAGCGAGTGGAGACTGTTACAGTATCCGCACAGCCTGCACCTTGGTCGACAGGTCCTGCTAGAAGGGCTTCTTCTCCATTTGCATCGAGGTACAGACGTAGTGGTGATATGCGAGTACCAGAACCTCGACTTCGAACTGCAAGTAGTCCTCAGAAAGAGTCGTCAGTCTACAAAAATATAATGCTTTCAAAACAACGTAAAATATCAGCATCAGCTGCTATTGGTAATACAAGCAAGTATGCTCTTGTTATTGGTAATGGTGAGTATTCTTCACCTGTACCGCATGCATCTAATGATGCCGAACTTATGGCAGATCAGTTAAGTTTCATGGGGTATTCTTTGATTGGTGGAAAAGCTCAGATAAATGTTGATAAAAATAGCTTAGAAAAATGTTTGAAGTTATTCAAACAGATTCTTACAACACGTTCAGATAAGAAGATTAATGCTTTTTTTTATTTTTCTGGACATGCTGCACATGTTGATGGATATAATTATCTATTTCCTATCGTTGATAATGTTCTTGACGAGAAATCTGTGCCATACAATTGTATAAAAGTAGACAGGTACGTACTAGTTTTTAACACTTTTTTTTATCTTTTTTTGTTTCAAATTGTTGCTTATGGAGTTTAGTGTTCTATCTTGTATGGCTCAACCTAATGTTGATTTACGATGTGTTATGCTTGATTGTTGTCATAAGAATCTTTTAGCAGAAGGTAGACGATATGGTATCGGTAATCAAAGCATACAGGCAAGTACTACAGCCTTCTTTCTTTATTTCATAAAAACATCGTACATACTTGTGTTTCGGTACTAATATTATGCATAAATAGAGTGATATCCCAACATGCATTGTTCTATCTGCTGGTGTAGCCATGCCCTCTTTAGACAAGTACGAAAATGAACTTTGCTTCTGCAAATTCTCAAAAAATTCTTATTTTTCATTTCTTTGTTGTTTTTTTCCTCATGTCTCATACTTTGTAATAGACCTAGTGATGATACGTCTATGTGGACAAAACATTTTTTAAGTCAAAGTAGTGATGTAACCAAAAGTTTGGGTAGAGCTTTGCACCGTAAGTTTTTTGGAGCTTGTTTTTTCTTCTTCTGGCGGATATCGTTGTTATTTATTGTTTTTCGTCGTCTATCATATTCTTACAATAATTTTAGTTGCTGCTTCAGCAGTTACGAGGGAAACAGCACAGGTACGCTTTGATGATCAATTTCTTTTATTTTTCGTTTTTCTTCTCCGCTTGGTTAAAAAATCGTATTAACGACGTTTCGTTTCGTATTTTGATTGTCTGTTGTAGATTTCTGTTAAACATAAACAAATTCCTGTCATACAATCAAATTTTAATGCATACGGGATATGCCTTTATGAGCAATCATGACAAATGTGGAAAAAAAAAACCCCACCTGTAAATAAATAGTGACAACAGTTTAAAAAAGATAGAGGACGTCACAGATTAAAACAAAAAATCCAACATAAAGAAATGGCTCTGGCAAGTTTGCTAAAAGGGTAGGTTCACGCGTGACCCGTAAAGTACTCATTATATACTGCAAAACTAAAACAGTAAAAAGGGCCACTTACAACAAACAAACCAAGATAAAGCTGTATTGGTTAACTCAAGGTTGCAATGTACATCTAATTTTTTTGCAGTTTTTTTGTAAAACTTGGAGTTTTCCAGAGTGCTATTAAATAGTCATAGGCGTGGTTTTTTACTTGTTCGTATACTTTGCAGCCTGCTTACCCCTTTGGCAGCAATTTGGCACTTTTCGTTCAAATAAGGAAGTCCTATCTTTATTTTAAACTCTCGACACCAAGAATGCAACAGCTATTGTTTATACTAGCATTGTGTCTATCACTAGTGCTTTCAGCGTCTATAGAAGTATCTGGCAAGCTCGGGGACGTATCTTGTTCTGGAACAAACCCAAATGTTGGAGTATGCGCTACAGCACCTGCTTTTGCGAGCACCCTCACCTTAGGTGGCTCAAACTCTGGTTTTTCGGCTGCATGCAACAAGTACAATTGCAAATGAATCAAACCACCTTACAACGTATTTAGAACATCAATGAGTGCCAATTGGATAAGTAAAGACGTTGTAGCTCCAGAAGATGGTTTTTACTATTTCTCAGGTAAGAAACCGACCAAATTACGCTGCCAGATACAGTAAACTAATTAAAATGACCTTAGTGAAGTTCACTCACCTACTAAATGAGGCAATGACTGTAGCAGTTTACTCAGACAGCTTTGACTGTGCTAACCCTTGCAACAACGTAGCGTGGGCTCAACGCGCTTATGAAACGACTTTCGGGACAAATGGTACGTATTTTGCGTAGCACAGTCTCTTAACTGTATTTTCCTCTAGTACTCAACACAGAAGGAACATTTTTCCTCCCGACAGGTAGTTACAAGGTTATTTTCTCATATGATCCACAAGCTGTGAATACAACAAAACCAGAAGATGGAACTAGCGGATTCCAAGGTGTCTTTGTAGCTTCAGTTAAGCCTGTTTCTTCTCAGTTTATTAAGTCATACAACTCATCTTCAACAAAATACGAACTACCTCAACTCTCTGGAATGTCTAGTTGTGTATCTAACAGACCAGCTGTAACACATGTATTTACACCTACAGAGACTAAAACATATTGGCTACAATTCACTGGTAACGTCCAAGCTTCAAAGTGCGTATTTTTTTTTCTGCCTTTTTTGTTTACAATTAATCGTCTTTAGCACTTCGCAATTTGGACAATCACAAGGATTGTATTCACCAACTGATGATCGTATATTGGGTCAAAACATCGTTGTAGTTTTAGAGAATGCTACATTGGAGTCAAGTTCTTGTGGGTGTACATTGGAACCTGCATGTGGGGCGCTGGTTAATGATACTGATTTGAGTGTATGTTCTTTCTTGGATTTTTGATAAAACTGAAACAATGTTTACCCTGAGCAATATCTCATACTTTTTTTTTAGAGCGAAGACATCTACTCCTACGACTTGACAGCTGGTGTAGAATACACATTTGTGTTCCGTATTTTCGGTTTTGTGGAGAACGGTACAGGCCTTTTTTTGTCAAAATTTAAACTGACAGGAAACTATAAAGGAACAATCGGCTTTAGGATAGTTGAGAGATTTCCAGTTGTACCTACAGCTCCAGTCGCTCCTCCAACAACTGAAGTGCCAACATCTTCTTGTAGCTGGATATTTCTCTTAGGAGACGTAATGGTACGAGAACACAACTTTCAACCAAGTGCTATCGCCTCAAATCTTTTGGACTTGAATGATCTAACTTTTACTAGAACTATGCAAGACCTGAATTCGTTGAAGGAAAAGTAACTGAACAATGTATAGCTGGTTCACAACAAGTGTGGGACGCTTTTGTAAGAACTTCAGTGTTTAACTAAGGTTCTAATCTTGTTATTTTGAAAATAGGCGTTAGCACAAACTGCAGGTTACCACATATGGACACCTTTCAATATAGTCGCTCAAACAAACTGTGCAGATCCCGTTGATATGGTATTTGCTCTTTACAAAGGCGACTTAGTTCCTACAAACCGTAACTTTAGGTATGTCACTCACTAAGCCATTTCTTCTTTTTTTGAGAAATAATTCTGACTTATTACATCATAGCACCGCACCAACACCTTGTTCTGCTTCATTCTTGAAAATCTCACATGGCCTTCCTTTGTCTACTTATGTTCAACAAGATGAATTTCATACTTTACTAGTAACAAATGCTACTGGCGGAGTTGCTGATCAAGTTTGGTTACTATCACAAGATACTGCTCCAGCAATTGGTTGTTTCCCAGCAGCGCCTGAGCCAACAGCCCCACCAACAACACCGGTACCTCCAACGGCTCCTACAACGCCTACAACGCCTACCACACCTACAATGCCAGTAGCGCCAATAATGCCAGCATCTCCAACAGCTCCAATAGCTCCTAGTGGTAGCACTAGCTTAAAAGCCTTTGGCCCATTACTTGTATTGCTTCTTGTTGCATTTTCTGTTTTGTAAAGTCTTTACGAATAAAGAAAAGAGTTGATTCTTCTGCTGAACAAATGCTTGGCTGAGCTGAATGAGACAACCATAAACAATCCGAGTTTACCTACACGAGCTCATGGACTTAACCCAAAAAACATAGTGCTCAGGATCGTTTTCTTTTTTGGGTTGAGAAGATTTTGTAGTCAAAACTTGTCTACGTTCCTTTTGCGACGCATCAGCTAGCCCAATTGTAGGTACACGGTAATAATATTAGATGTCTAAGTAAGAACTGTTTACCGAATTTCTACTAACCGCAAACCACGTGATAGTGCTAAACAGAGATTTTTGGACTTGCCACCCGAGATTTTGGCGCGTATTTTACGACAAACGACCACAGCACGATTTGCGGCTTGTCAGACGTGTCACCTACTCTGTTCTATCATTCACGACGTTATTGGGTACCATAAAATTAAGATATCACCTGAACAAACCAAAACAGTCGTAAAACATGCTGGTATTCTTAGAAACACATATATCATATTAGATGCTGACTTTAATGATGATCTCATCAAAGAATTCGCTGGTGTTCGCATGATTTACCTACAGGGTATTTATATTACAGATGAAGGAGTTAAGGTGTTAGCACTTTCTGGAGTTCAAAGAATTGTACTTAAAAATACTTTTATAACTGATGAAAGTCTAATAGCGCTTGCTGGTATCTATGAGATAGACCTTTCAAACACTTCAGTAACAGATAAGGGCATCAAAGCGCTAAGAGGTGTCCACACTATATGTCTCTATTGCACAGATGTGACAGATGAAGGTGTTAAAGCACTCTCGGGTGTTCATACAATAAATGTCTCTTATACTGCTGTGACAGATGAAGGGATCACTGCACTCAAAGGTGTTCACAATATTAATGTATCAGGTACATCAGTGACAGATGAAGGCATACGAGCACTCAGAAGCGTTCATACAATAAATGTTTCACATACTTCTGTGACAGATGAAGGAATCAAATCACTCACTGGCATTCATACCATCTTCGCATTTAGTGCTTGTGTAACGAGGAAATGTGTTAAAGAACATCCTAGTATTTGTGACTATTTTCTGTAGTAAAGTCAGCATTACTGGAACCTAAATTTACTCCTGTTGTAGCCCTCAAATCTCAGTGTATTTTACTTCGGTTTGTGGTAAGACTAAATTGCTGGCAAATACGCAATGGCTACAGTAGCAAACAGTTGTTACTTCTGTTCATTTATAGTTTCGTTTGCGTGTCCACGTGACTTTGCAAAGTAAAAAGTTCAGGTTAGCAAGTCTCTCGCAAACTTTGTCTCGTAGGTTGACTGATGCAGTGAAGCTTTGAGACAGGTTGCAGTGTTGCAATCAAAGGTTGGTAAACAACCGTTTCTTTTCTAACTGCCAAATTTCGAAGTTGCTTTTCTTTTTTCCTTTTCACCATCTGTTCACGGGTAGATAGGGGTTGCTAACTTGTGTGTTGTGATTTGGCTTTAATTTACAGTATATTACATTTGCTTATCTTTGTACAAGGTATTAGTTTTCACCCTTTTTTTTTCTCTTCGGCTTGATGCTATGTTTCATTTTTTATTTGCTTCGCACTTCTTTCCTTCTTCGCTATGTTATTGCGCATTAATTCGGGTCATGAGTCTTTTGGTGTTGCTTGAGATTAGAACTTTGATTAAACTTCTTATTGCAAATACTGCAAGCATAAGGCTTTTCGCCTGTATGTACACGTTTATGCCTACTGAGGTTAGAGCTGTTTGAAAAGCTCTTATTACAGCCATTAAAAGTACAAGTGAAAGGTTTCTTATTCAGATGTATGTTAGTATGTCCTAAAAAAAGACTATTAACGTAACAACATAAAACACTCCAAAACAAAAAAAAAAAAGAGTTCTCAATTCGTTTAAATCCTGGGCGTTTTTCCCCCTAACGCTTGATTTCGCTTATTAACAGTATTTTGTGGGGTTAGGGGAAAAACAAGCGAAAATATGAAATGTAAAGAGCGTTACTTTGAATTTCCAATAAAACCGCAAAATAATAGTAATGAAACTATCACGTGATGTTGTAAAGGGTTTTTGTGGAATTTTCAGTTTTTCGAGAAATTCATTTTTTTTTCTTCGGCACAAGACGTCTGACGTACCTTTGAGGGTTGATGAGTGCGCAAAGCATTTACCGCAAATGTTACACAGATAAGGCTTTTCTCTGGTATGAATACGGATATGCTTTAGAAGGTTTGAACTATCGTTAAAAGACTTTGTGCATGAAGGGCAGTTGAATTTCTCGCCATTACGAGACTGTCTGAGGTCATAAATCCTTACTTTGACTCTGATTGTTCTCTTCTTCTTTGTAGGTGAAGGTTCTTTTTTAGGTTCTTTCTTTGGCTCGATGCTCTTAGTAACTTCCATATTATTGTTTAACACAGCCATAGGCTCTACTGAAGTAATTATTTCATCACGTAGAACAGCTGTAGCAGTCATAGTCATAGATGTTTTTGGTGGAATATCTTGCATTACAGTCTCCAAGTTATCCTTTAACAAAAGTTATTAGTTTGGTACTAACACTAATAATACAAAGGGGGGCGTAATCGCCATTATATTTTTTTTACACAAGCAATAAAAACGCGCCAAAAGGCACGTGCAAATTTTTTTTTTCAAATTTGTTTCTCGCTTCAAAGAACTTTTTTGGCACTGACTGGTAGCTTCGTACTGTGTATTTAAATCGTTTGTGAGGATTATTATTAGAGAAATTTGGATCAACATCTGGTTCTGGCAGATGTGGTGGATTTGGGTTATTAGGCCAAACAGGTTCGACATCATTGATATCAAGGTCCATCAATTCATTACCAAAAGGGTAAGTGTCTAGCACAGGTTCAAAAAAATCGAAATTGTTCATGTCGGGCGTATACAACGCGAATTCGTCAAATGTCCTAAAAGAATAAGTTTAAATAACCGCTACACGCGTTTAAAATTATCTACGTCGCTACAACCACGCGCAGAGAGCGTAGATGACAAAAGGAGCCAAAAAAAGCTAATACTTGCAACAACGTTTTTGTGCCCGCCAAACCCGTACCTTTTCTTTCCAACGCTCGCAGGGACTACTGGTGGTGGTGTATAAAAATTCTCAACAAAAGTTCGAATCTTCAGTACAGTATCATCTGTAAGTAGGTTTATATCAAAGCTCCACTCTTGGTCTTCTAACTAAACAGTACATTGTCAGAAAAAAGTGAGGAGGGACAGAGTAAAAGAGGGTTTTTTTTTCAGTTTTTTTTTTACCCTCATTAATTGTCCAGGCTCTTGAGCGTGTATCAAGTTCATGAGTTGTTGTAGACCCTCAGGAGATAGTTCTAGAATTTTTTTACATAGTTGTTGCTTTTCCGTAAGTGTTATAGTGCTAAAAAGAGTTAATTTTGGATTCTGGGTACTGGTGAGAGCGTACTCATGCCCAATATTTGTTGGAGCGAACACTGTAGAATGTTCTAAGTACAGTCTGTTAGTTTTTACGTAAAAAAAAGCGCAACACTTCCCAAACAAAGTTTGTTTGTTTTAGGGTACATTGTAAGTTGATGGTTTATTTTCTCATAACGAATAAAGCGGTATTGATTATGTGTGAACAAAAAGAAGGTCTTTGTTTTGTGTTATTCAAAAAAGACTGTCTCCTTTTCAGTAAATATTTAACATTACGTACGAACAGACACAGGAGGTGGCAGTACGCTGTCGAATAAATTGCCCTGGTTTGTTGGTTGATCAACCATTTCCACATCGGTACTGTACGCATTATAGTTGGTGTTTGTAGACTCGTTTATTATTTGAGCCTTTCGACTGTTAAATTCTGATACATCGATAATGCCTTGGTCCAATAAACGTTTCAATAGCTCCAAGTTCTGTATGCAGTTGTTTGTGCTGTACTTTCCCATCGCGTTCCAAACGACCCTGGGAGTTCTCGAATAATTAAATAACTCAGTTTTGGCGTATCGTTTGTTGCTTGCGCTGCGTATTTAGCGACTTCAATGAATTTTGCTTTGCCTTTGGCTTAGAACGCAGCTTAAACTCAATTCGGACGCAGTCAATTGTAATGAACAAATACCTGCTATTACTGCAGGGTTATTTGTAAGTAGAATTACAGACATAAGAAAAATTGCACGTGCAGTCACTGTAATGCTGTTAGACGTCACTACTTTCAAATGAACACAAACGCTTTTGGTGCTAACTTGGTGACGTTCTACAGAAGTTATCTTTGCCTCGCTACGCAGGCCAACCTCATTTGGGTTTAAGCGGGATATTCAATGTAAGTGTCAGATTTGACAATGATGGTCGAAGATGTATAGGATAGTACATCTATCGCGTGTTCGCGCGTTGTCAGTTAATGTCAGAAGTGTAGCGAGTGAAACGCGTTTGAAGCAAGCACAAGACAGAGAAATATAGCGAAATCCATCTAACAAGGAGTAGGTACGCGCATGTAAAGACTCGTTATGTGAGTACCACAACGTTGTGGCCCAGAACGACCAAGAGTCTATCAAATCACACTAATACTGCTCTACAAAGTTGGTGTCATGCTTTTTGTAAAAATGTGAGGTTATTTGTTGTAAAACATCATCTAATAGCTTAGCAGACGCCTAGTGAGTATAGAGATACGGTAGAACGAGATTTGATGGAGTCTGCTACCCAAGGTAACTATACATCGTTTAAAGCGATCAATGCACCATCCTACGCGTAGGGATACTAAAAATATGACTAGCACCTACAATGGACGACATTAATGCATCAATGAAATTTGTAGAAGCACTACGTGGTTATCCTAACGTTATTTTCGCTAAAGAATGCTGGACAAAGAGGGCTACCCAAGTACTAAAACTGACACATGACTTCTGTTTTTTAATTAGCACATAGCTCTTTGCTACCACGGCAAAGATTGGTGTAGTTGAGAAAACGAGAAGACGTGATGAAGTAGATCATACTTTATTGTATACTGAGCACGTACCGCTTCGTTCTTTGTTGCCTCAAGGCATTGTTTTTATACAAGGTGAAAAGAATAGATTGTTCTTTTATTGGTTTGTTTTGTTCACTGTTCGTAGAGAGTAAGACGGCAAAAGATATGCAATTAGTTTTGTATGGTATGAAGAAATTTTTTGACAAAGACGCTGACAGTTTTGCTCTTCGAGACTTCGAAGCAGGTGCAGATAATTACTTGCTACTATTTTTTAAAGTCTTTTGTATAGGTCAATTCTCGTCTCTTATGGTTACGAAGAGGGTTGATGGTGAGTTGTGCCAAGTCTCTGTATTACCAAATGGAAGCACTTGGGTTATAGGATCAAAATATCGTAAACTAGCAATGAGAAACACTGATGCAATACATGACTACAAAAAAGATAAAACTTACTTGCCTGCTGTGAATATGTCAACAGCCTTTTTTGATTACTTGTCGGAAATAGGTAAAGATAAAACAGAGGTACACACAACAGAGTCTATTCCTTTACAGTGTTTTACCAAGCCTCTAAACACCTCTAAACAGGAACTGCTCAAGTTTTTGCACTTGACACGACTCACACTTAACTTTGCTTTTGAAACACCTAAACGACAACGTGTGATATTGACAAAAAAGAATGCATTAACGCTTGTTGGTTTGTCTGGTATTCACCATACCAATAACATGGTTCATCCTCTAACATGTACTTATTTTAATGTTGATATTACACGTGTTGTACCTTTTCCTGATTTTATTTTTTAGGTAAAGGATTTGGTGATTACTTTGGTATGGAGCACGCTATACAAGATGAAAAAGTATATTCACCTGTACGCTTTTTGCACGTGCTTAAAGAGAACCATCTGACTTTCAAACATCAGGCTGATTTGCAAAGTATATTCGAATCAACAGCTTCTAACTGGGGAACTATGGGTGCTGTTATTGTATCACTCGATGGAGATATGGTTCCTTTAAATATGCTACAAGTGCGAAGCCACCATTTTACTATAGACTCACAATTCAACCAAGGTAAGAAGCAAGTGGTATATCTGGCAACAAATGCTACGAGAAAACCTCATTGCATCAGCAAAGACTGATCCATCCAGCAATGCAGCTAGGAATTTGATTACACTTGATTTATGTAATAACATACACAAACATGAGACGAAGGTAAATATGCTTAAAGAAGAAACTGATACTTTGGTATCTCTTGGAGTCAACTTTGCAAAAGACATGCTATCTCAAGCTGCAAGCAACAAAGTGTCTCTAGCAAAGCTGAAAGTTCAAGAAACTTTTCCAGAACACTGGAATCGGTTTTTAGAACGTAGGAGTCTTCCTGGTGATGTATTACTTCTCAGTAAAGAAGTAGAGGTAGCAGATTGGCAAAGCTCTTTTGAAACAAAAGAGTTACCTTTGTTAGTTGTTATTCAAGGGATACCTGGTATTGGAAAGACATTAGTCGCTAATAAAGTGGTTGCTTTGCTTAAAGAACATGGTATAATATCTATGGCTTCCACTCCAGATGACTATGCATTCATGACAGAGGGAGTACGTAATTAGGACGCTCTTTTAAAACTCCATATTCTAACACATTTGTTAGACAAGAAGAACAGCTACTGTCAAGATGATAAAAGAAACGATTCTGAGGTAGTGCAAATAAAGAACCGATTTTCCTGTTGCTCATTCTTATTCACAAGGAACAAGAAAGCTAAGGTGATAATATTGGCTAGAAATGTAACTGTAAATATGAAAGGTTCAGCGTATTTAACTTTAGAAAGAGAGCGATTATGCAGGGCACTCTTTATCTCACCCGAAGATCACAATACGCGACATTTGGAGTACCTTTATATGGCCATGGTTTCAATGGTACATAGAAAGCACCTAAATGAATCACATCCTACAAGTACGCACTAGTTGACAATGTGAAGTAGCGCTTTTTCTTCTCTGGCATATCTCGTTATTTTCTTATTTTTATCTAGATACTTACGACTTGCCTTTTGCTGCATCTCTACCTTTCAAATACGCACCTGTATTTGATACACATCCAGGATCATTTCCTGTAAAATTCTTAACGCCTGAATCTATACACGTGCCACACAAAGAAAAAATGCAACAAGTCTACAAACTTTGCGAGGTACGTAGTTGGTTAATAAAGTCCAACAAATACTACCACATTTCGACTTATTTTTTTGAAGAATCAAGGATTCCGAGGTGCATCAGCATCACCAAGTGATATTGAAGATATGCAACTTTTGGATAAAGAAAATATTGCAAAGATTGTTCAGTCTGTTCATAGGCCAGTTGAGGATATCGGTAAAGATATAGTCTCAATAATACGTGATAATATAGCATCTGATATACCTCCTACACGTACATAATTATAAGCCTAGCCGTAAACCTTATAGTATCTATAGACTCAGTTTTTGGTTTGGCTCTAAACTCCAATGCCGCCGATGCACTGCTAAGAGTTTGTGAGGGTGCAGGATTCATTGCACCTAAGGAGAATATAGTATCAATGATACGCGTGTCTGATTATGAATCATATTTTGAGGATAAGGAGTTGTGGATAAAGGTACAAAGCACAAAACTATTGTTATTTATTTTTCTGTTTTTTCAAGAATGTAAGCAAGCTTGGTAGTACTTTCAGAGTATCAGTTACAAGCATCAAATACAACGACACAATGGCGCTTTTCACAGCGTATGTAAATAACAAAGAAGACAGTTCCCTAGAAGATGACAAAGTGCATTTTACAATAAGTCAGCCAGGTGAGTTTTAGATAAGTTATTTTTCATCGAAGCTAATCTACATGTTTTTTTTATTCAAGGTGTCAATTTACAAGCCATAAAAGCAGAGCTATACAAAGAAAAGGGTACTGTCAATGACCACAAAGTCGAGTTATCGTTTGAAAGCACATTGCGATTGTTTTTAGACGAGTAAAATGTATGTACATAAAAGTATCATAAAATGAAGCTTTAGCGGTTTTTCACGTGTTTTGCTTTGAGTGTCAGTTACAATATAAAAATCAGTTATTTTGTATATTGAACGTTATCGTGCTTGTTGGTTGTGCTGTAGAACCTTGTTCTATTATTTGTGCCGTTTCTTGCTTGTATACCTCAACCAATTTGCTGGTACGCGTTATTATTGTTATTTGAGTATATTTGCGTACGTTTTACGTTCTAATTCTCTCATTAGTTCATCCTCAATCTTTTGTTGCTCTTCTGGGCTATATTCGGTACACGGAAGCTCCTCGATAGCGGCAGTTAGCATATTAACCTTCTCTGTATACGCTGCGATAGATTTTGAGATAGTAACGCTTTGCTCTTCATTAGACACGCTTTGGAGAATGTCTAGGAAGTCTGCAAGTAGGTTACATTCTATTATACTCGTTGATTGCATGTGAAAGCCGCTTGATTTTGAACTTTTGAAATGCGTTGAAATATCAATTCAAAAAAGTCAAAGAAAAACAACATTTGTAAACCTGTTCAACTGCTCGTTTGAACTGAAAGCAATAAGTATCTTTGTAAAAAGAGGGTAATAGAACCGAACGTCATAGGACCTGGATTATTGCTTGCATATCCACGAGAAGCTCCTTCTTTGTCTTCCCAAATTTAACCAAGGAACGCAACCTGACGACTTGTTAGAGCGTTGACTAAGCTCATAATAGCATCAAGAATTTTAACACCATTATTCTGTGTAGGCAACGACTCCATTGTGTTTGGCAACTAAATTCTAGATTAGCATAAATTGTCTAAAGTCATGGCTCAGGAATTGCAATTTAATAGTAAAACACTTTTCTAAAAGACCCTCAGGACCTGTTCAGTACCAAGCACGTGATTTGTTGCAACTAGTAACAAGCAAAGTAGCTGTGCACAGATACCTCTAAGGCATAACTTACAGGTAATTTGTTGGCACACATCGCCCCTTTCTTACCTTTCACAAAAAAAAGAGTTCACAAACTTTCAGCATCTCGTACATCCTTTATGTTATTCTGTATGGTGTTGAACAGGTTCCAATACTGCTAACACAAAAGAATATTGTGTTGATACGTGTTATAGTAACTCATAGGAAAACTGTTCTAGTGCAAAATAATGTGCAACTAATTCCTACTTCGAACTCAGTATTTATTTACTTGTAGTAAGTTTCAAGTTTACTAAGACCCATCAAAAATAAACTCCCATAAATGGATCTAAACATAGCCACACTAGCTCCAGTAAACAAAGCAGCAGGTCCCTCCTTTTGAATAATACTACCAAATAGTTTTACAGCACTTGGGTGGCCTATCTTTTCATCCACAGACATTCTCATACGTGTAGCAACAGTTGAGAATGGATAAACCAATAGAGAAGCAGATAGTGACACGCCATAGCCACAAAGAAAATTGATTGTAACATTGTCTTGTACAAAAGGATGGACAGAGTCGTATAATCCAAAGTACAGTCCTCTTTGTATCACAATACCAACACTTGCAGCCAAAAAACCTCTGTGTAGCCCAACAATACCATTTGCTCTGTAAACCTTCTTGTACACATCCAACATCCCACTGTATTTACGCTTAGATCCCTTTGAAGCCAATACATCTCCATATATCTTTATTTTTACTACATCAAGTGACACCAATGGTAGCATGCATAAACCAGAAAGACCACCAGTCACCAAATTAGCCAAAACGAAGACGGGGTAGCCATACTGTTGTTGCATCGAATATGCACCTTTCATTGTTGATTTAAAGATAGGCCTCAGCACAACAGCAGAGGCTAGTTGCAAGGACTTTGATAGAGGTACAGTTATTGCACTCACAGAGTAACCTCTCCAAAACTGTAGTAGTCCTTCATTGCGATAAACACTCTGGGTGCAATCAATTATACCCTTGTATGGTACTTTTAAGCGACTTGATTCGAGTAGCAAAGTATTACATTGCAATAATGCTTGTACACGTGACATAGGCGACGTTGTTGCCTTCAATGCAAGTCCAGTAATTATAGGGGTTACTACGTCTTTGAACCCACGTGATCTTCTGCTATGTGCCATTGTCGCAACAGTAAACGATGAGTGTGGTTGTAAACAAGCTTCACTGTGAGTTCAGGCGAGAATTGGTTTGACAAATAACCTGCGCTGACTTGAAGGTTTTTTTTGTTTTTGCCTTCCATATTTTTAACAAATAATGTACATTGATGGACACAGACGCTGTTAAGTATGTAGATGAGTTGATAGAGGACTATCTACTGTTTCGTGGGTTTACTCAAGCGATAAAAGCTTTCCAAAACGAACGTAGAGGTGATAGAGTTCGCGGTTTTGAGGTTACAACGCTAATCAAAAATTTTTGAAGTAAATTAGCTTTGTAGGTGTCCAAAATAATAGCACAGCTCTTCACATATGTCCATACATATAAAATAGACGAACTAATGAATTTATGGAGTCATTTGTACAAAACATTTTTCTCTCGCTTAGAAGAGGTACAACTCAGCTAAAAATCGCGCATTCTACAATTTAACGCTTTACAAAAAAAAAACTTGACATCTCAAATAGGACAGTGCCGTTACAGTGCAAAAACTAGAATTATCATTGCTACGG
This sequence comes from Trichosphaerium sp. ATCC 40318, assembly GCA_038496445.1. Classification (NCBI taxonomy): domain Eukaryota; phylum Discosea; class Flabellinia; family Trichosidae; genus Trichosphaerium; species Trichosphaerium sp. ATCC 40318. The sequence continues at coordinate 230,243 of JALMLS010000548.1, forward strand.
TACGATTTATTACTAGTTATTATGACGTTACGCCCTTTAAAACCGAAAAAAAAGGTATTATGTAGTACACGCAATCCAAAACGATCAAAAACAAAAAGTAACAATCTTTTTCGAAAAACATGCAAACACTCTAGCCGAAAACAAACACTGGAAGGCACGTTTTTCACCCATTTTGCTTCTTTTTTTTCTCTATTTGGTTTTCTTTCTCTTTTCACGTACTGACGTTGTTGTCTATTTCTAGGCATGGTTTGGTGAGTATTTTTGAGAATAGAGTCTATACTAACATTCCTGTGAGCTTTACCTTACATGAAGCATCCAGAAAACAGTCCAGCGTTCAAGATTTATTTCGCTAAACAATGGGCTGACACTTTTTCAATGTCATTGAATAATTTCCTCACTACTGTTTTTAACAGCTTGTGTATCCTCCTCCAATTTACATATTTTATCATATAACAATATGGAAAGCTTTATATAATTTTCAAGCTACCTTCATTATCAGAAAACCAAGCTCTTCCGAACTGGATTACAATATTTTTTTGAAAACTTTGTTTTTTTTTCTTCTTTCTTTTTGCTTCTTCGAACATCCCAAGTCATCTTGACAAACTTTTCAATAGTGTAGCTACACTTTGTATAAACCTCAAAAGGCGGTATTTTTACAATTGTTCTATCCTTGACAACTGTATCAGCTCTTCCTAAGATACTTAATTTCAACGTTGAAAGGAAAACTCGTAAAGCTATGGGAAGACAGATAGATGAGCTTCAAAATGAGAATGATATGCTTCGAACAAAAATTACTGAGCTAATGCGTGAAGTAGAAAAAAACAAGGTGAATGGGATAGTGACTTAGACGGGACAACGGTTTTTTTGAAACAAAAAATTCTTGAAAAAAACAAAAAAAAAAGCGTACCTTAAACTTCTCATACCAAACTTAAACTTGTAAAAAATTCCTTCCTCAAGATGGATGGACAGAGGTTTTAAATGCCGTGTGAGCGGCAACCCAATAAAACCAATATTTAGACAAACCATCACACTTCACAAAACCTCCATCTCGCCCTTGCTTGACGCTGAAAACACCAAACAAAAAAACTGAACAACCTTTTTTTTTTTTCATTTCTTTTACTGAAGACATGACCTTTTTTTTCTCAAATATTCACTTTATTTTCAAGGCACCTTCTTCTAACGCTGGCTGGGAATCACCTACAGTCACTTCACCAGAGACACCAAGAAAACACTTGGCTCAAACTCGTACACAACAAGCACAAAGCTTTGTTAAAGCATCACGAAAGACAATCCAAATACAAGATGATTACCTGAATGCAAGAGACCCAAAACCAAGAAGTCATTCAGCTAGGGCAGTATCCGCTAGAGCGCCTTTGAATAGCACGGAGTTTTGTAAGACCATGTTTCTTCCTAACTTCAACGTCCCTCAGCAAACCTCAGTTCAATGTGACTAATTATTTCTTTGTTAGTTCCAATCACAGCATCTTCATCACGTTCTAAAGATGATACCTCAATATCAATGTCTTCTCATAGAGACATATCACAGTCACCCCGTTTCAATAAAATAAAGAATATTGTACGTAGTAACCTCAAAGCTCAAACCCAAAAACAAACAGATTGCTGTATTTAACGAAACTACAAGCGTGCCTTTAAGACAGGTTCTCCAGTGACTTGCTGTAAATTTTCTCCTAATGGCGCACATGCCGCTTCAGGGACTGAAGGAGGTGTGGTCAAGTAAGTAATATATCTAAAAGCTTAATTAATGTTGTGTGAAAGGGTTTGGTCTTTGGACTCTCACAGAGGCGATACTATTGAGCCTTCAACATTAGATGTTGATGAGATTTTATGTTTGGATTGGGAACCGAAGATGGCTCAACTTGTACGCCAATTTTTAAAGTTGTTTCGAGCGTACATGCCTTCTGGGAGGTTGCAAGAAGACAGTGAGTTACAACGTTAACAGATTTTTTATCATAGCTTCTATGCGGAACTTCAGGAGGTAAAGTGAAGTTATGGAGTGTAAATGGAGATACACAGTCATTAGATATTAAAGTGCAAGGACAAAATAGATAGTACGTTCGCTCTTATTGCCACACAAAAGATACCTGTTTATTTCTCATAACAAAAAAATCATCTGCGTCTTCAAAACGTCTTTTATCGTTCATGCTTACTTCACACCAAAAGCTGCTTTTTTGAATTTCGACTTTTTATTGATAAGTAATTGTAGTGTGCGTGATATAGCGTGTAGCCCCACTGGCGATATGTTTGCAGCTAGTGTTACACAAAAAAACAATACTGGTGTGATACTTCTGTACGATATTAAAGAAGCACGTATACAAGTACGATTGAAATAGTAGTGACTTTCTTCTTTTTTTCTTATATTCGATCGCTAGCGAAGGATTGATGCCAATCCATCTCCTGGTACAAGTTGCTTTGTTTTTAATCGTAAAGGAACAATACTTGCTTGTGGAAGCTCAGACGGTATGGTTCGCGTAATAGACATTCGTAACGGCAAGGCATTGATGAGTTGGCAGTACGCCAAAAAAATCTGCACAACTTTGGCTAAAAAACTTTCAGAGTTCATAGTAGCGAAGTTGGTAGCGTACAATTTTCACACGATGAAGTAGAAGTATTCTCAGCGGGACACGACAATAAGGTAAAAATCCGCTCACGTGATCACACGTGTTTTAATTTGTTGAATTTTTTCTGTTTTAATGTTGTATTGTAGCTTGTAAAGTGGGATTTACGTAAGACGCCGATACGCAAAAAAGCGAAGAGTAGGATAATTACCGAGTTTGAATATCAAGGGATGCATCATAGACCTAAAATGCCTCAGACACGCGGAACAATAAGCCTTGATCGTTCAACTAAAGGAAAATACTTTGTTATAAACTCAAAGAATAACTACGGTTTAATCTTCCACAGCTCAAAGGCTAAACCAGTCGGAAAAGTACGCAGTCTTTCCAAACAAAAAAACATTCCAACTTTATTCTTTTTTCTGTGCTTCTAGGCAACAATCTACAGCTGTATGTCGTTACCTTGACATACGCAATAAGATACTCCATTGCCACAGAGTGGTTTAATTTTAACCTCCCATACAAGTCAATATTAACCATTTTAATCAAGACATTTCACATATTCTTATTTAATTCTACTTATTGTTTATTTACAAATTGTGTTAGGTGGGTACACATGACCAACCAGTAGTATGCGCCCAATGGCACCCAACGCAGAATGCCATTCTTACAGGCTCAGCAGGAAGCAACCTCTGCTTGACTACTTTCGCATCATAAAGAAAAAATGCATGGATCTTTTTTTTCATTATCTGCGCTGGCTGCCACCAGATTATTACTGTACAATAAAAAAAGCCACTGGTTGGCTTCCTTCACATTATTTTTTTTTGGGTTCAGTTTAGATCAAGAGTACAAACCCTGTACCAAGTCTTCAATGCTTACTTGACCATCGCCAGACTCAAAGTTCAGTGCTGCAAGCAGCTCATCAACATCGTCATCTGATAGAGGGGAGCCACCAAGCTTTGTGAGCGCGTGGCGAAGCTCTCCAAGCTCAATAATGCCTTTCAAAGTGTCAATAAATGTCTTATAAATAAAACATGGAAAAAACTTTCATGAGACTTTTGTGACGTCATAGATCAACATACCGGCGCTTGATGGGTCTAATTCTTTTAGCCAGTCCTTGATATCATTCGGGGAAGTACTTTTAAGCAATCCCATGAGTTTGAGAAACTGTTGGAAGGAAATTAAAAAAAAAACAGTTTTGAAGTAATTTTTCAATTCATACCTCTGCAAACTCGACAGTGCCGTTACCGTAAATGTCCATGCGTTTAAGAGTTAGTTTGAGGTGTTCTGCTCTGATAAACAATTTAGTACACCCGTTAAAACTAAATTTCCGCGTGTACGCACGTATATGAGCGTCCAACTGCCTTTAGAACGTGTTCAATTTCGTCTACACCTATAACACCTAAAAACAGCAATGAGCCTATGTACGAGTCGCTGAGTTTCCGTACCATCGCCGTCTTTATCAAATAGAGCAAATGCTTCTTTGTAAACGTTCAACTCAGAGTTTGCAAGCGTGGACTACGGTAGGATGATCAATACGCAAGGTACCGGTAAAACCCGTTATCCGTGGATAGAAAGAGGTACGCACAACTAATTTTCTAGCGTGTAGTTCCGTGTCTTTTCGCTTGAGATCCCTATTATTGGCCATAGTGTTGTATTGTTATCAATATGTACAAGAGACGCGTTGACCGTGTCTTCCGTCGTTCTCAAAAAAAAAAAAGTTACAGCTTCACCAAACAACTTGTGCTCATGCCAAAACTTAAATACACAATCGATTTTGGTAAAGGGACTGTATTCGTTGTCCAATTTGGGCTGTTATTCTTTTTCAACCGCTGGGACAATAATACAGCTCTTTTGTATGCTACATTACACTCATGCTATGGTACTACATAATTAACGCATAGTAATTGTTAAACAGTTGCGTGTCAGGTTTCATGTGGTGCGCAAAATCGTTACTGTTTCCAGACTCATCTTGGGAAGCAGACACGCCATGGTACGCAAGCTATACATTTCTTCGGCTTGTAACATTTCTAGGTGGTACATACTCCTTGTGGCGTTCCCTGGTCTGTGCGGTTACCACATACCTGGTGTTATCATCAGTATTTATGACGTACACGCTCCAGCAATGCTGTTCGTTTTGTGTATTGGCATGTTCATCGCTGGTACACTCTAACGCCATTACACACATTTACTAAACGCTTGGTAGGTACATTCATTCATTTTTCAGCTGACATGCAAAAACATACTACACTATCAATAAAACGCGGTCTAATTACTACTGGCTTATGGTCACTATCGCGTAACATCAATTACTTTGGGGAACTATTGATATACCTGGCAATGGCACTGTTATCAATGCACTGGCTGCCAGTTTTATACTTGAGTACGAACAACTAGACAACATTCTTTTTACCATGTCATTATCGGCCTTGTTTCGAAAAACAATGTTGCTTATTTTTTTTGTAGCGACATTCATTGCTGTTTATTGGGTTCCCAACATGCTACGTAAGGATAAATCGTTGTCAAGATACCCCGAATTCAAGGTAAGCTTACAGGCTGTTCTATAACAATGGCACATTCTTATAACAATTTTATAGGCGTGGAGTAAGAATACAAAATTGTTTATCCCCTTTATAATTTGACATGTTGAAAAAAAAAAAAAAAAATTACTTCGACACCGTCTCTTTTGCCTCTTATGTCTCAACTATGGAGCGCAAATCACACATACCTTATATTATGTCAGACTTAAACTGCAGTGCACAAAATCTAAAGCGGTACCGGTGAAGAACGACTTTTCTGGCAGTACTGTTTTTCCACTACAATGGGCTGCAATAATCAAGCGTTGTAACCGCGTAAGTCTGCTAAATTTTTTCCAAGGTACAGTAGTGTCATCACCAAGGAAAGAGTCGTGATTATCAGGTAACTCAACTTCGAGTTTGACAAGTTCAAGAGTGTCACTACAACAAACTGATAAGTGGTTTTTTGTAGCAAACCGAAAAATACTGACCTGAGACGCCATAAGTGCATAAAATCTGCGGCCAATAGACACTCCGATTTTATTGTTAGAGTTTTCAAGTATCTAAGCTGATACCAGTTTATTCCATGAAGAACAATAGCACCAAGCTATCAAAAATTATTTCAAAAAAATGAAGCCAGATCAAGCGCAATGTACCTGACCGTAATTACCTGGCTTCCAAAACCAATCTATGCGCAAGTCGTCAAGTGTACCGCTGAACTCTATTGTCAAGTCTTCAAGATGAGACAACACGCTTATCGCCTCAAATTCAGCTTCTCCATAGCCACTACATGAACGTAAGTGAGACCTACAAAGGAAAAGTGTTCATTTGAGAAAATACTTTCTAATGTGTTATGATGCCTATGTGCAAGCTTCGTAGAGTTGAAAATTGTGTCAAATAGTTTTGAATGTCATTTGTTTTCATAGTTTCCACAACTAATTGCAAGTGATTCAGGGCCTATACATCTTTGTGCGTTAGCTGCAGAGTATTTGTTTTTAAGCTGTTTTGCACTAACGTCAAAAGCCTGTATTGATGTAAAAATGTTGTTTTTGGCGAGCGGAGAAGACGTGAAGGTGGCATCAACGCACACAAATGTCAAGTTCAAGTATTTTGCTAAACAAGCCAACTGACCCTTGGGGAAGGTATTCACCGCGTAGTAGTTTGCGTCAGTAGCACTCCACAGGTACTCAGTTTCATTTTGAGCAATAAAAAGGCGACTAGCCACTAATCGCATAGAATGTAACCAAGTCGTGGATGTGCGTATCGTCGCCAACCTTATTCCCTCAGAATTTGTAACAAAAAGATGAATAAGTACCAGTCACTCGGGTTATCTAACAGGCACAAAATACGTCTAAGTAAAGGCAAAGGGAGGCCATGTAGCTGAACTTCATAAAGGAGGCTTGGTACGTAAAGAGAATCCCCGACAGCACAATTTCGCCGCTTCATTTAATTTCAAATGGTCCAAGAAGATTTTACTGCGCAAAAAAAAACAGAAAAAGGCAATGGGTTAAGCCAACAGCTTGATTGCGTTAAGCACATACCCACAAAAACACCAAACCATAAGAGGTTGTTACGTGATGCATAAACTTCCTCACTCTTGCCATTTTGGCGTGAAGAAACCGTCAAACAAAAACCCACGAAAAAAGGGGCTACTAGATAGGCGGAACCACGCCAAATTCTTTCAAATGTTAATAAACAGCGATTGTAACGTCGGTGGGTATACTGCAAGGTGATTTCTTTTTCGCGAGCAATTGACCCACAATGACTTTTCATTTTTATCTCGAGCTAAGTTTTTTTTTCTTGTGAGCAGACCAAAAAATAGAACTGGTATTGTTTGTGATTACAGAATGGCTCTACACGAAGCTTACGACAGACACCCCGAACGCCCTGCGAGAATTGAAGCTGTATATTCTGATCTCTGGCTGCAAGGTTGAAAGTGTCAACCAAAAAAAATTTTTACTGACTTCTTTTTTTTGTGCAGGACTTGTCGCCAAGTGCGTTAAATATAAGCCCCGTCCTGCTACAAGAGAACAGCTTAGTTTGGCACACTCTCAAAGCGTACGTGCTCCTTGTTTGGGGATGTTCTGTCTGGGATTTTTTCTGATGTGTTGTCCGTTTAGCATATTGAGAACGTACAGAGGACATCAAGCAAACCAACCCACGACTTCGATGGAGACACATTCGCGAATCAGTTTTCGTCAACTGCAGCTCATTTGGCTGCAGGAAGCCTCATACAAATTACAGAACAGGTTGTCAAAGGAAACGTAGATAACGGATTTGCAATAATCAGACCTCCTGGTACAACCCATTAAGTTCTCTCAAACCTAACAAAAAAAAAAGGTCATCATGCGGAATGTAATACTGCGTTGGGATTTTGTCTTTTCAATAATGCCGCAGTAGCAGCTTTGCATGCGCAAAAGCGATTGGGTGTAAAGAGGTACGAAAACATTATAAAACCTTGGGAATATTTATTGATTGTTTTTTTTCTCCTACAGAATTTTGATTTTGGATTGGGATAGTACGTAGTTTGTTGGTTTCTTTTTTATTTTTTTTTTTTTGGGTACTTACTGAGCGAAGTACATCATGGGAACGGTACACAGCATATTTTGGAGGACAACAGAAATATCATGTACATGAGTATGCACCGCTCCGATTATGGGCAATACTTTCCTCAAACGGGCCACGTCCACGAGGTACATTTTCCGCTTTGGTTTAAAGAGTGAAAGCTCTAAAGAAGAGAAACTTTGCAGGTCGGTAGAGGTGCTGGCGAAGGATTTACAGTAAACCTACCATGGCATGAGGATGAGATGGGAGACGCCGAATACATGAAAGCCTTTGAGATGATAGTGATGCCTATCGCTCGACAATACAACCCAGAGCTTGTTATAATCTCTGCAGGGTTTGATGCAGTAAGAGGAGACCCTGTCGGTGGTTACGACGTATCACCAGAGCGTGAGTGCTTTTTTTTTTCTTTTTTTTTTTTTGGGTTGATTCTACAAAAAGCAAAATACGCGTTAATGTAACGTAGTGTTTGGAAAAATGACAGAAATGATGATGACGCTCGCAAAAGGAAAAGTAGTTTTGGCACTTGAAGGCACTGCGTTTTTAATTAACCATCCAAAAAAAAAAACCTTCGTGCGAGCTTCTCTTATTCTTTGTTAAGGTGGATATAGTTTACGCGGTATTGCTGCTTCTTCTTCTTCATGTGTACGTGCTCTACTAGGTGAAAAATCAGCACATCTCGACTACAGCAGGCCACTAAGTACGAATTCTTAGTAATTCCAGTACATGATTGATAACTCCTCACTCTACTCTAGAGTACAACGCAATATTATGTATCAACTCTTGCATACGCCACCAAAGACCATACTGGTCGAAGCTGTCCGATATCGAACTACTTGAAGACCCTACAAAAATCGAATTTGAACCCTCAGAATCACTATTCGACCATTTCATGAAAATCAAACATTTGACCTCCTACCGCCCGTACAGCGATCCTCTAGACGACGCTATAAGTAATGTAAGAGAATACCCAAGCGCACAGCGCATAGCAGTTTAGTGAGGACAAGATCTTTGAGGCCTACTGAAGAAAAAACAACGAAAGTGAAGAAGAACAACGGAGAAAACAAAATTGTACTTTACATACTTAAATAAATTACTGCGTGGATCTGTTGGTTCTTGTATAAGTAAATATGAACCCCCAACATCCATTTTTTTTTGAAAAAGTTCAGTGGTAATTTTTGTCTCAAAATAACGTGTTTTTGCTTGATTTAATTTTTTTTCGCCAATTTAATTTTTGATTATTCAAAACCCAGCAAAGTGTACAGACGCTACAAAAATTAGTACGGTGCGAGGTTTTACAAAAAGCACGTTTTTTGGTAATAGTGGAGGGAAAACGGTTAGTTTGTCTGCGAAACAACGAAAAGAGTGCAAAAATGAAAAGGAAAAGTAGTGCGACGCGTGGACATAACACGGATGAAGACGGTGAGTAGTTTGTGCAACGCAACGGGCAAATTAATCGTTAGCCATCAAATTTGTCAGAAAATTGTCCTTTGTTTATCCTCGTGTTAAACCGGCGCGTTTTACAATCGTACAACTATTTTGAACGATGTTGGAGACAACCCAACTGATTCGCACTCATCTTCGTTTTGTGCTCTGCACAGTGTTCTTAGCGCACAGAAGTAACACTCCTACTAGACTACGTAAACGATAGACACCGTGGTAGGAATTCTACAAGTTCAAACGCGGAAGTAGCCCAAACGCGATCAAATCGCGCGCAGAGGTAAACAAATTCAAAATATTCAAAATTTAAAATTGTTGCTTGATTTTTTTTTTTTTTCAAACGTGCTGTTCCTATTTAGCTAACCTTACCCCGCCACGTCAAGACCACAACCAGTTCATTCGTCTCTTGGAGTCACGGTACCGTTCTATTTCTTAAAACACGAAACCAAGCTTGTTTCATGTGTTTTGATAAAAATTATAAAGCTAAAAATCTATAAAAGGTATCCGTGGCGCAACAACTAGCCAGTCTCGCTGCCCCTGGTATTGTCACAAATGTCACACAACCTGCTATGTCACCTAAAAAATCACCATCTAAAACGCCCTACCTAACGCCACGAGAACCACATGCAAATAGCGAAAGCTTACACAAAGGAAAAGAACCCATGTGCAAGCAGTGTAACTGCAAAAATTCAAGATGCCTAAAGTTGTACTGTGAATGCTTTGCAGCGCGTGTGTATTGCAACCATTGCAATTGCGCTGGGTACGAATGACCTGTTTTGGAAATACGCAAGCTAACAAAATTTGTAGGTGTCGAAACAAGCCAGAATACGCTGCAGAGGTGTTACGTGCTGTTGGACACGCGTTGGAGAGAAATCCAAAGGCTTTTGAGCCGAAAATAACGACAAACGGCGTACGTATTCACGTTTGCTCTCGCTATAGCGTTCTATGGCTAATCATTAGGTATTAGATCGCTAGTAAAGGTATACACGCCAAGGGGTGCAATTGTAGGAAGACCTTCTGTCTAAAAAAGTACTGCGAGTGTTTTCAGGTGCGCAGGACGCGTTGCATAGCAATTGTTTTGTGAATAGTTTAATAATGGCGGCAAAAAATTTGAGTGTAAAAAACTTTCTCTGGTCAAAACCACACGTCCAAGAAATATCATTTATTCGTTTGACAATTGTATTAGGCCGGTGTTATTTGTAGTACATTGTGCCGTTGCGTTGGTTGTAAGAATCAGCATAATAATAAGGAAAGAGAACGCGCTATGGAAGAAATGCTTCGTTCAGAAAGTCCGCGGGAAAGTAAGCGGCGAAAGTTATCCAGGTCTAATGACGAGATTCAAGTAGCTAGTTTGATGGCTTCTGGCTACTTTCCAAAGCGACGACAAACAAACTACGCTCGGTACGTTTTTTTTTAATCAATGGCACCACCAATAAAAAAAAATAACCGTTCCCTTCTGTACTAATCCTCAAATTAATAAGTGCTGTTGATGAAATTATTAACCCAGAATCTATTTGTGGCTTCTGTGAAACCCTACTTAAATCTCTGCAACAGCCACCTTCTCTGCCTCAAGTTCAATCCTCTTCTGGTAATCAAGCTAGCACTGTTACGTTCCCTGTTACGCGCGCTACAGGCGTTCCAACTGATTCTAAAATGGAGGCTCCAAGCAATATAAAATATGCTCAAGTGCTTCCATTACCACAACAGCAAACACAACAACATGGTACAGCCACTGTGATGCCTCTTCCTCAACAATCAACAGAAGGTTGGACTCCAACTACCCGTGGTAGAGATGGGATGTCTAAAAACAATGCTGGCGTACAAGGAAGTGCCGTTAGCGGTATTTCACAAGAATCAGAACATTTACTTTTAAAAGAACTTTTGGGATTTCTAACAGGGACGATGCAAAAGATAACACAGCGTGGTACGTGTACTGAATCTAGTAGTAAATAAGTTATTAAATTTTCTTGTAGAGAAGCAGCTGCATCTTGATGCACATAAGGCCGAGAGTACTTGACTTTTCGTATCATGTGCTTTCTGACAACTTGCCAAGTTTGGTTTTTTTTTTTTGGTCTAGTAGTGGCCTTTGTCCTTATTGTAAATAAATAGCTTGTTTGTACATTGTGACTTTGATTTATAGTTACCTTCTTATAGATTAGTCAACACGTGGATATTACATAATGCACAGTTAGAACTAAGCGTAGTTCATAGTTTATCAGTAAATTCAACACTTTTTATTACTTTATACAAATACAAACGTGTTGTGGGGTTTTTTTATATACAGTAAGTACCATTTCACAACGTCCTAGGTTGTTGAGCCAAAGATACAAAATGCTTTTGTCCGAAGCTCCCTACAAATATTTTTAGAATATCACGTGAATGAGAAATGCGTGACAACATACAATTGTTTTGAACAGCGCTGATTTCTTCCATGAAACAAGGACCAATCCCAGTCAACTTCAGGGTACACATCTTTGAGAATTGTGGGCCAGTACCTCAAGAGTCCTGAACCCCCAATATCACGTATTTGGCTTTTAGAGATCCAATGCCTTTAAAGGGTAAGTAAGCTCCAAATTGAAACTAATATAATCAGTGTACCAGTCCACAACCTAGAGTTACATATTAGCAATTACATGTTGATAATTATGGATATTGGGGTACGCACGTGTGTAATATTGTACATTTCTTCAGCTTTGAGAAAAAAATTCTTGACGTTTTTAAGATTCTGCCACCATCCCATTTCCACTGGTGCGTCACTCATAAACTTCCTTGAGGTAAAAAAACGTGTCATTATTTGATGAGGTTTCCAATTTCAGCTCTTTGCAAAATACACATACTTGAATACAAAGCGCTCTTCAATCCATTGATGCTCCGGGTAACACTCCATAACACCGCGCCTCAGAGAGCCTCCTGTCCTATATAAATACATTAATGAAGCTACGCCAATGATGCACCATTAGAGAAAGACTGTACGTCGTAACCAGCATACCACCAGCACCATTTTTAAACCTAAAAGATGTCAGGTTTTTACAGGGAAAACACAACACATTATACTTGAAACTCACGCTTCAGTTTTGGTAACACGATACCAATCGTCGTATATCTTGACACCCAATTCTTTACCTACAGTATCCATTTTCTTTCTACGCAGTGTGTCATCTTTCCATATACCTGGGTGTCCACGCCTAGTCGATTTCTTAACATTACTTTTTTTAGTAAATCAATTTCGCCATACGTAAAACTCCAAGGCTCCCAAAGGTGCTCTGGGTACATTTTTTCAAGAACCTGGGATGATGATCCATACCTGACAATCTTGTAAGCATTCACAATGCTATAATTGGGGCGTTACCGAGCTATTAGAGGTGATCTTCCAAAACGAACCCATGCATCTTGCGGCACTTTGTACCAATCATCAAGCAGCTTTACGCCAAGCTTTTGGCCCAACTTGTCGGTGAGGTTTTTGTCTGCATTAGAGGGTGGTAGTTTTTTGGAACGTTTTGCTCTCATCCTGGATGTTGTCATTGCATTTTTTGACACCTTTCGCTTGGGTTGAAATGTCACTCTCATTTTTGACCAACGATTGGGCTGAAATGACCACTGACTATACGCTTACGCGATAGATGTCGTCCGTATACGCGTTTTGCTGTTTTTGTTTTATTTGGTGTTGATAGTTGTTAAATGTCCTCACATAGGCGTGTAAGCTGGCTTCGGAGCCTTTGGTAGTGTTAAAACGATAATACGTTATAGCAACATCGGTGATCTAATTCTAGAAACGAGACTGACATATTGTGTACCTCGTAGCCTGTTACAACGTGTTTAGATGTGAACCGAATCTATACACGCAGAAATCATACGACTTTTTTTTACGCTGACAGCAGCGAGTTCACTAACGCTCTGAACTGGTAACCAGTCATAATTAAATAATACAACTCTTTATCTAGATGGCACGAGCATTTCGGTTGTACAGGGACCTGCGACGCTCTGGAAAGAAATGGCCAGCACCAGGTAATACATTACAACGAGTTATTACATCTTAGAACATATTCTACTCTAAACAGCTGCTTACTACGCTACACATTATACCACAACGCAAACTAAAAGTCCAAGAGCGTAATTTCATTCTAAAACGCCCTTTGAGTTTGTTTTGGTTTTTTTTGGTTGTCATTTCTTTCTGTGGCTGACACTAACTCATAGATGAAAGTCGTATTGAAAGATCGCTCAACCATCACTTCCCAACTATTGTAAAGAAACACTGGACACATGCTAAATCACAAGCAAAGAGTGTTCATGACGTTGATAAGATGCTTGATTATGGTGACGGCGAGTTGAAGCACTTACGTGACTTGGCATCAAACAAATATTACAAAAAGGTACGCACGTTGTTCATTAAGGGTGACTGATATAAGAACAACCACCTAACACCATTTACATTCTCCAATGCATAGCAGCAAGCTCATATTATTTGTTAGTGTCCACCAAAGGGTATTCATTTCCATTCTAATTTGGACACGTTAATCAAAGACCTCGCTGATTCTCAGCAATTAAAGAGGCGAAAGCAAGGTGCAGGAATAGTAGGTAGAATTTTGACAGCAATGTTTCCACCACCACCTAAAATGGAAGAAGACCCGGATGATAAACAAAATGTAACTAAATAGATAGCACAAAAAATTTGAACAACAAAACAGCTTTGTTTTTACATTTTCTTTTTTCGGTGGCGTGTACTATCGTGGGTAGTGGGATTGCATACTAACTAATAACAACACTATACGAGAGGAGTGACAAGTGTTTGGTTGATTGAGGTTAGCCAACTTTTCAATGAAACCTCGAAAAAAGTACTTTTTTCTTCAAAAATTGTTGCTGGTTACAACGAAATTGGACAAAACTTGCTCTTGGGAACTTCTGCTTGTTGATGGAAGTACTCAGTTATATACTCATAATATAGTACCTAACTATAGCACTGCATCATGAGCGTTCTACAAGTACAAACTAAAATGGATGACAACTGTCTTGAAGAATTTGATAAGTGAGTAAGAACTATGCAACGATCATTTACCAATTAACGTTACAGATTTAAGATGGGCAAAGGGCACCGCTACATAGTATATAAACTTACAGATGAATACAGTCGCATTCAAATTGAGAACACAGGTAGTGAAGGAGACACATGGCAGAAAATGGTTGAGGATCTGCCAGAGGACGAGCCAAGATATTGCGTTTTTCCTTTCACGTACGACCTTGGGCTTGATGGTAAACGAACCAAAACAGTGTTCCTCTTCTGGTAGGGCAACAAACAATAGAAAATGACTCCACACTAACAATGGCTTTTTACAGGTGCCCAATGAAGTCAGGTGTTAAACGCAGAATGCTATACACATGTACCAAAGCATACCTGAAATCTGTATTGCATGTACGTTTTTCATGGCAACGTGACTTGTGTAGTACCTCCAACGATACTAACAGTTATCTTAGGGTATAGCCCTTCGTATGGAGACTGGAAATAAGTCAAATTTGACTGAGCAAGCCCTCTTAGAAGAATGTAAGCAAAAGTACAGATGAGTACGGATTGCGAATTACTGTACATAAAACACAAAGCCCTGTTTCTTTTTATCTCTTGTGTATTTTGTGTTTCGTTTTACAGGTATTTCTGCCTAACAAACGGCGAACATTCGGCGAAAGCGTTACAACGTACTGATATTTTTAACATTTATGTGAAGATACCGTGGTTACACAGAGGTTGTACAACTATTTACGTGGATATTCGGGCGTTGACAACGCCACCATAGCGTTATTTTTATGTCACATTTTCCAGAAAAATAACGAAAACCGATTGAGCGAATGTGGCTGTTCAAAGTGTAGAAGCAGTTGTATCCTCAATTAAGCTAAATGTAGTAAACGCCTCGGGCTGTTTGATTTTTTTTTCGGGAAGACCAAATCAACTGGGAAACCGCACGTTAACACCACCGAGTTCAGTTCACATGGCTCCACGAGAAAAAAGGAAATGAACAAAAACAGCAAGTTCAAGAAAATAGAAAAACAGCGAGAGTCCGCGGAAACTACATAGTGATGAAACATAAAAGGCACCAAGCAAAAAGACATGAGGCAGTTACGTAATTTGGGTGGACACATTTATCAATTTTATTACAGTATTGTCCTATAATTAGTTGAAATTTCAAAGAGAGACTTGAATAAAGTTTATACGTGACTTAGTCATAACTATTTAAACAAAAAGAGACAAACAGCAATGCCTAGAGATTACAAAATCGTCGTACTCGGATCTGGTGGTGTAGGTGCGTACTATGAAACCAAATGCAGACCCTGATAAAGACAACATAAAGTTCTTCGTGTGTTGCCTCCTTTTTTTACTGCGGTGTTTCTCCAATTAGCTTACGTTCTACTCCTAGGTAAATCTGCCATTACTGTCCAGTTCGTGCAAGGTATTTTCGTCGAGAAGGTAAACAAAAGTTTGTATTATAATACGCTATATTCCACCACATCGGAAAAACGAACCTTGTGGGCCAGTTCAATGAGCTATTGCTCGTTTTAAAGCACCGCTGAAAAAATCTGAGCGATCTACGGTTCTTAACCGGCAACTAGCTCGATTTTTATGCGGACGCACTCACCATTGGTGTAATGCAAGCGCTGGCCTTTCAACTCTGTATTTGCGCGCATTACAATAGTTTTTTGGTCAAAAATGCATTTACTACCAAAAAAGGTTTAGCGCAGGCTTGGTTTTTTTTTCCATATTTTTAAATCTATGTAATGTAGAATGCACACGCTGACGTTTTTTTATAGTACGATCCAACAATTGAAGATTCATACCGTAAACTCGTAGAAGTAGACAATGAACAATACATGCTCGAGATTCTTGATACTGCGGGAACTGTACGACAAAAACGCAAAAAAAAAAAAAACCAAAAAAAAAATTCCTTTTTTTTGTTTTAAACTCCTCTCTGAAAATAGCAAAAGATCTGACCTTGTTATTAGGAACAATTTACCGCTATGAGAGATTTGTACATGAAGAACGGACAAGGTTTCGTCCTCGTTTACAGTATCATCGCTCAATCTACCTTCAACGACTTGCCTGAATTGAGAGAACAAATTCTTCGTGTAAAAGATACCGAAAACGTATGTAGCAAGACCCGATCTACTCCGTAGATAACCCCGTTTATAAGTTTTGTCGAAAACGACAAGTAGCGTTTTTTTTTTCTTTCTTTAATTCTCTCCCCTTTCGCGTGCTTTGGTTTATTAACTTCTTATTAGGTACCAATGGTACTTGTCGGTAACAAATGCGATTTGCAAGATCAACGTGTCATCACCTCAGAACAAGGTGAAGCTTTGGCCAGAAAATTCTCCTCTACCTTCCTTGAGGCTTCAGCCAAGACAAAGGTCAACGTAGAACAAATTTTCTACGATTTGATCCGTCAAATCAACAAAATGATCCCACAAACTGATGGAAAGAAGGTCGGTAAAAGGCGTAGAGGTGGTTGTGCCCTTCTTTAAATTTAAAGAAGCGCTTTGCCATGATTTGTACAATGTGTTCTAATTATTAAATAAAAGTTCAAAAAAAAGAAGAAAAAAAAGGGGTTTCCTTGTATTTGAGCTTAGTGTGTGCGCGTTGACTTTGATCAAGTCCCAAAAAAAAAGGTTTTTGTGTTTTGTGCAAAATAAGATGCGTTGTGGTGATAAGAAATTCGAGTAAGAAATGTACATTGGTTTTTTTTAATTGGACCGTATCTCCTGAAATTTAAGTCCAAAACAGGATGTGAAAATATATATTTGATAAAAAAACCAAAAAGGTCCATTAATTTACCCGCTACAGCGCTTAATTATCATAAATAGTACAGCCCCTCAGCATACAAGCACTATGGTTTACATAATTAACGGCAAAGTAATGCCAGGGAAGCCTACTGAGCCTAGTATGTCACTTGTTTGCTTATAGAACTCACAATCCATCTAGAACAGTTCAACGATAACAAAACCACATTCAGTGGCGCGATTGGGCCAAAACCAGGCAATTTGCCGGCAGTACTTGATCGTTATGCGCTTTGTGTGGCCTATGCATGTCCTTTCGCCAGTAGAGTGCTCGCTACTATGAAACTAAAAAAGCTTGACGTACGTTTGCTAAAATGCGCTCGTACGCCTATTTCCCCTTCCTCATACATTTACCTAGCATGTATTTGACGTATGGTACATGAAACCGAACAAGAACAATGACGTTGGTTGGGAGTTTGCAGAGGAGACCAACGGATTTAATTTCTTACATCAAGTATACACCGCATCTGATAGCGCATGTACAACAAAAGTTAGCGTCCCTGTGCTTTGGGTACGAAACGGTTTTCTGGTTTTTTTTTTTTTCGTAAAGCAACGTAGCGGTTTGCGAACGCAATAGTTACTTCAGCCTCATCGTGTGACGGAAATACTGACACATGTGGAAGGATAAAAAAACTCAAAAAATAGTTAACAATGAGAGCGCTGAGATTTCTCGTATGCTTAACAACGAGTTTAACGCATTTACAGATGCTACGATAGATCTATACCCTAAAGTAAGTAGAAATTTGGGTGTTTTTATTGTAACTTTCTTTTGTACTTATACTTGGTGCCAAAGGATCTGGCTACATCCATTGACGAGCTTAACAGTGAGATAGGGAACCACGTCAACAACGGAGGTACCATCCATAAAACACTCGTATATACTAACACTCAACCTCCTTTATAGTTTACAAAGTAGTACTGTCACCTACGCAAGACATCTACGAGGTATGCACCAACGTCATTTTGCAGACACCTTTTGCTATTTTGAGCCTTACACTAATTTTGGCAAAAAAAAGACTCATTGTAAAGCTGTGTTCAAATGTTTGGATGGTCTCGAAGAGCGCTTGTCCAAGCAACGATACCTGGTCAGTAACACCCATGTTACAGAATCTGATGTACGATTTTATCTATTACAATATCCTGTGAATGACAGTACCCCTTAGATTCGCCTATTTGTTTCACTAGTGAGATTTGATGCCGCATACTATCCTATTTTCAAATGTAACATAAAGAGAATCAGCGATTACCCAAATCTCTCCAACTTTGTTAGGGACATTTACCAAGTACGTCCACACTGACTTTGTTCACGTAAGTATTCACACATTTCTTAAGATTCCAGGCATATCAGACACTGTAAACATAAGAGAAATTGTAATTGCTTACACGTGCGTAGTAATTAAGCGTGCTTGCGTACTGACTAACCCTTAGATGCTCTTTCGCTTCCAAACCACGCATACCTATCATTAATGATCCAAAGTTTGATTTTCCTCACGATCGCTTCAAATTTGCCAGTGCAAGTGTGAGTGAAGCACTGAAAACGAAAGGTCAAGAAGATGACGCTAAGCAAACAGACAAAGCAAAAGGAGTGGTACAAACTTTGAATTTTGGCGTATGCACGCTTATGTAATTGTTTTAGTTTGTCCGTGGTACTAGCAAACATCGTGATGTTGTTACTGTAGATGGTTCTTCAGGGTTCAAAGCCGAAAAAGGCAAAGAAAAATGCTGACAAGCTTACTGTAGCTCACAAGGTTTTTTCGTTAGGTCGATACCACCTCTTGGTTGCAAATAACTGTCCTTGGTCCCACAGAACTATAATAGCACGAAAACTTAAAGGGCTAGAAGATGTTGTAACAATGGATATACTTTACTGGAAACGTGATGCGGAACGGTAAACAGAACTACCAAAACCAATAATTATTGATTATTCTTCTCCTTCCTAGCGGTTGGCAGTACAATCCAGAAGCTCCAGGCTGTACTAAGAATACCGTAAATGATTTTAAGTACATCACGGAATTCTATGAGAGCGTTGGTAAGTGCAAATTGTACAATAAACATTGCACGCGTCTTTACAAGTTTGTAGGATCTAAAGAAAAATCTGTACCTGTACTTTGGGATAGAAAAACAAATACAATTGTTAACAACGAGAGTTCAGAAATTATTCGTATCTTTAACTCTGGATTTGGAGATCTCGCTTCTTCAACATATGACTTGTATCCTTCTAACCTAGCGCCACTTGTACGGGTTAAGATTGTTTATGCAGTTCTTGAACTAACACCATTCATAGATTGACTACCACAACGCATGGATTTATCCAGGTATGGAATTACTTTTTTTCGCGCTTGAAAACAATTTCACTAAGACGGCTAACGTTCTTCCTCTAGAAATCAACAACGGCGCTTACAAGGCGGGTTTTGCAAGTGCTCAAGACGCATACGAAAAAGCATACAACATATTCTTTAGGGCACTTGACAAGCTCGAGTTAGTATTCGCCACGAACAAATACGTTTGTGGTGACAAAGTTACAGAAGCAGACGTCCGCTTGTTACCAACAATTTTCCGCTTTGACCACGTGTACGTACCCTTCATTCTTCCTTATACGTCACATAACGTTTACGATTTCGATTAGATACTACACACGCTTTAATCTCAACAAAGCTATGATTCGTGAGGGATATCTTCATACTTTCAGGTGGTTGAAAGAAATGTATGCGCTAAGTTTTGTTTTTTCACTGTTAATTATTTACGTGTTTGTAGGCTCGCTTTGCCTGGAGTTTTGGACGCATCCAATTTGGAACATTGCAAGAATGGTTACTTTGGGCGGACAGGAAATAACTTGATACCAGTTGGTCCCGATTTTGGCTTCTAGAAAGCCATCCATGCGACGTACAACGAAAGCGCCAATAAATAAAACAGTGTTTCTGTTGTGACAGTTTTTTTTTTGGGAATCGTCAACGCAAATTCGCGATGGACAGGAAAGGCGAAATAGAGGGATATTCAGGCTAAAAAGGGTTCGTAGAGAACAACGAGACCATAAATAAAGCGATTTTGATACCAAAAGTTTTTTTTGTTTGAGAAATCCACAAAAAAAAAAACGTACCGGGATAAAATAGAGAAAGCAGCGATTTGAGGTGATTGAGGATACTTTGAGCACTTTTTGGACCGTTTGAGTGACAGTAAAAAGCGACACAAAGCGCGAGGCGTACAAACCAACTAACGTTGTAATTGTTTCTGAAAAAAAATAGAAAAATCATCCATAGCGCCTGTATAAGTATCAAAGGTAGTTGTAGAGCGCTTACAGGGCGAAGAAAACTCGATATTTTCGGGAAAGGGAGTCAGTCTTACAACCGTGTAGCCTAAAGCGGCGCAAATAGAGAAGCTGGCTAAGGGTTAGCACCACAGAGCTAGTTCCAGCAACAGGCGACACAATCGCCCTTGCAAGAGGAGCTACAAAAAAAAAAGGAGGGGTAATCAGACGCGCCATTTTTTTCTTTGAACCCAATAGCGGGTAAGATACAGAAAAGATGGTAAAAGCGCAACCTCCAAGCAAAGATTGCTGGACCTTAAAAGCCCACAGGGAGTGCACGGTGGTATGGGACCCCGCCCATCGTGCAGCACATTTGTAGCCACAACACGGGCTGAGGGACCTTAACGAGCCATTAATCTTCTACCACATAAGCCCCTATGAAAAATGCTTTAAAAAACATAGCATAGGCAGTGGTAATCGACTTTTGGCTCTCCATCAAGCAACGCTTGTCTACACAAGACAGGTGTCTCGATGGCTGGAAAGTGTGAGTGAACGTGTCACTCTGTAACTACAGAGCACTAAAACGACCTCCACACACGCAAGCATATTCCACAAGAGGGTAGCCTGTATTCTTCTATCGCAGAAAGAACCCAAATAATGTATTTTAATTGGGTTTTGCGCGTTTTAGAGCACATGGCTGTAAGTCCTCTTGTTTTTATGCACCCACCTTTTGTATTTGGAATGGAAGCAGAAACCAGCAATGCGCATTCCTACATAACCACATAACCACACAAGTACGGCTACTCTAGCTTTTATTATGTGATAGAAAAGGACGAGTTACGGCTCGCCTCTTAGTATATCCATCGATGACGATGCCAGTTGGTGAAATGTGTTGCAATGTAGTTTACCTCAACTTGCTTTTTTTTCTATTACATCCATTCCATAAAGACAACAACCGTTGTACCTGTGCTCTTCTAGCATTATAACACTCACTTGAAGTGTAGAAATGCTAATCGAGTACTGATGTAATGGCAAACCTTTTGTTCTTCTAGCATTAGAACATCTCACGTTATTGTTGAGATGTAGAAATGCTAATCGAGTAATTGTTGTTGCCTACAACACCAAGAGTGACTTGAACCGAATGCATCTGTGTGATGAACAGGTTCTGAAGTCAAACAAGACTTGGATTCCTCTTCTTTCATGAGTAATGCATTACAGCAATGTAGTGTGGCACATGTTAATCGAGGTATCTCAGACATGGTTATGCAATCTCAAGTAGTTGAGCATCAACCTATCTCTAAAGTGCTTGTGAGCAAATCAAGTTGCTCAACAATATCAGTTGAAGTTCCATAGTGAACAACAATTGTAGTTTGTACAACTAAGTTGACGCCCTAAGTGGGCAACAACAACAACAACAAAAAACCCGCATTGGCTCTTTTGTTTCTCTTCTAACGTTATAACACATTCTCCCAAAAGGGAAAGGTGTAGAAACGCTAATCGAGTACTGAGCTTATGTAAAACACCATAATTACCATATGATGATGTGCAAGTCACATTTTGTTGGTAGTACAAAAAGATGTGCATTTGAAGCCCTCAGTGGGCAACAAAACCCATCTAAAAAATGTATGACGTTGGTTCTCTTCTGACATTATAACACCCATGTGGTGTAGAAATGCCAATCGAGTTCTAGATCATGCAAATGAGCTGACTTGACTTCTCTTCTAACATTATAACACTTCCTCTTTTAAGAAAAAAGGAGGAGGTGTAGAAATGCTAATCGAGAGGTATTAGTTCATGCAAGACTACAGTTCAAAGTGTATGCAAAGTCATATGCTTTGGGCGGATGAAAGGAACCAAAGTGTTCCAACTAGTCCGTAAAGACTGTAAGATAAACATATCTTATAAAAAAACCTAATGGAAAGAAAAGTATCAAGTACTTGGGTTAAATAATAGATGTGAGCCTGAAGCAGAAATGTGAAAGGCAAATTGATGGAAAGGCACACAAGCCAAGTACATCAATGAAAGCAAGTGTAGCTAATTGCTACAACTTGAAGGCTTAACAAGGAAAGGCACAGTCCAAGTACTTGAATAGTAAAGAAAAACAAAAAAAAAGAGTGTATTAAAAATGATGCAGTTGCAAGCTATTACCGACGATGCCTCAAGGGCTACTCAGTAAAAAAAATAGGCATGACTCATCAAGAAAAGTAGTCCTTTAAAAAGACACAACCCTATGCTGTTGTGGCAATGTGCTCTATGAGCATCTCTTGCCATAAAAACCATAACCAAGACATACCAGCTTCTTCTCCAACAAGAAAGGCTGGTACTGTCCGGCACCAGGTATTTGTGATGTTCATCAAAAAGACCTTCATCTTACATCCTCCTTGAAAGAGAATAGGAATAAAGATCGAATGGTTTCTTATGAAGTTCATTCTTCAAAAAACCACCTAAAAACCTCAACCTCCTTTGGTCTGATGAGAAATTATTTTAAATGCAGCTGTCTGCTTTAAAACTCTGATGCAAAAGGTACCTGGTTGAGCCTGCCAGGAGTGATAAGCTTTCTCGAAGGATTAAGCCATGCAAGCTCAGCAAAGAGGTATCCTCGGAGCCGCAAACGGCTCCTAAAACGGTCGTAACCCACCCGACAAGACTAATAATGGTCACGTCATTTTGCACACAGGAACTTGTTTTCCTAAACGCACTATAACCAAAACTCGTGGCCTCCCCCGCGGATAACCGGGATTAAAGGAAACCTGCGGCTAATACGTAATGCGCCTAGCGCTGCCGATGGGCCCCTCTGCTGCAAGGACCCATCGGTCGCATCCAACGCTCAGGAGCGGACGATCACCCGATCCCATCTTGGTTCGCCAAGGGAAGCAGCCTCCCCTTAGGAAGCGGCGTCCGTACTCCGTCGGGAAGAGCGGCGTTGGGGCATGCGATGGAGTTACGAGGAGTTCTCTCTGACTAGACATGTTTCTAAAAAATAATGTAAAGTTACTTAAGGTGAAACTAGGTGAAAGAAAAATGAACAACTTTGTTCAATCTCGATCCTTCGCCCAAATGTGCTTTTTCATAAAAAAAGATCATATCGATATAAAGTTGAGAGTTCTCCCCCTCCACGAGTCGGAAGGGCGGCCGACCTATCAGCCAGGCGGTAGGGTAACGGCCTACCGCGGCAGTGACGGGTAACGGGGAACTAGGGTTCGGTTCCCGGAGAAGGGGCATTAGATACGGCCCCTGTACTTACGGGTAACAGCAGGCGCGTAACTTGGCCATTGATTGCAAATCGAGCCAGCGACTGAGTGTAACGAGGCCGGCATTTAAACCGGTCGTCGCAATGAGGGGCAACTGAATGTCGCCCTGAGAAACTATTGGAGGACAAGTTGGGTGCCAGCACCCGCGGTAACACCCACTCCGAAAGCTTATACTTTTGCTGTTGCTGTTAAAGCGCTCGCAGTCCAAACAACGACACAGCTGAGAGGGACAAGGTTTTATATAGGAGTTTACTCCTTGACAAAACCCCCCGACTCTTTTTCATCGCCCGACCAGGCATAAATGGCTTCGCTCAAACGCAAGGTCAGTTTAGGCTTCGGCCGCTATGCCACCCACCAGCATCCTGGAATTGGGCTTTAAAAAAACAAAAAAACAACTTTACCAAGTGCGACGCTCAAGTCTCATTTTTAACCAAGTATAAACAATATCCTGATATGCAAGTCTGAGTGAAAACTTATGTTCTTCATTAAGGGAATAAAAACATTGTGAATTACAAAAGTACTTTGAGAAAAAACCTTGAGTTAGTCTTCACACTAATAAAGAACACACGATTACTAGGTGCGTACGGGGTAGAGAGTGTGGTATCAGCGAGGAGTGAAATCTTTTGACCTGATCCAAACTACCCGAAGCGAAGGCGCTCTGCAAGGGCGTGGCCGGTGATCTAGAACGATGGTGGAGGGAGCGAAGCGGATTAGAGACCCGTGTAGTCTCCACAGTAAACGATGCCGACTGAATGGGCGCCGGGCAAACCAAGGCTCGGGGCCCGTTCCCACGGGAAACCGAAGTAATCGGGCCCAGGGGGGAAGTATGGTCGCAAGGCTGAAACTTAAAGGCATTGACGGAGCAACACCACCAGGCTCTGGAGGCTGCGGCTCAATTTGACTCAACGCGCGACAACTTACCGGGATCGGACGCTCTAAGGGGACGAACAGACTGAAGGGTCTTTTCCGAGTTAGCTAACGGTGGTGCATGGTCGTTTTAGGCTCGTGGACTTATCTGTCAGGTTTATTCCGATAACGGGCGAGATCGCTACTGTCACATTGATTCCCCCGCCTCGTGCGGGACCCCTGTGCAGGACTGACGGCGAAAAGTCGTAAGAAGCGGCGGCTATAACAGATCCGGATGCCCCCAGATATTCCGGGCCGCACGCGGCCTACACTGCTTAGTTCAACGGGTTCCTGGGCCGAACAGGCATCCGGGCAAGCCCTGAAACCGCCAGAACACTTCTTCACGACAGCGAGTTAAACCTCAGATTTTATTATCTAAATACGACTACACTTAAACGCACCTTCGGAAACTACCACCTTCATAACAAAAGTCTGTCCTGAACCTAATATAAAGAGTTAACCCCCTCGTCGAGGCTTTTTAGGAAGTTAAATTCCTTTAATGTTAAGATGAGAAGCGCTGTTAGATGAAAACTTACATCTTTGGACTCGTTTCCTTAGTGTAAACATTGAAAGAGCTGTGGATCGTTTCAAATTAACAAATAAGGTTTCTTCTTCACTTAAATGCTTTGACCTGGAAGATTATATATCTTTACCAAGGCAAACTTTATTATGAAGTAAGTTTCTGCAATGTTCATAAAAAAAATACATGAAAGCGCACCGTGTGGTCGATTTGGATGTTAAGTGTGCTCAATGCTGCTTCTCCGAAAAGACACATGCGTGCTTAGGGACTGGTTGCTGTAACTGTAGCCACGAACGCGGAATGCTCGTACAGGTGTGTCATCAACGCACCTGGAATCTGTCCCTGTTGCTTGTACACACCGCCCGTCGCATCGACCGATGTGGGTGCGAGTGGACCAGGGGGGACGACCGGCTTGCCGGTTATCGAACCTGCTCGAACTTGCGCTCATATAAAGGATGATGATGTCGTAACAAGGTTTCAGTAGGTGAACCTGCTGAAGGATCAATACTATTGGTATTTAACCCTTAGAAGCAATTAAACCACTTTTAACCAAGTTTAAAAGAAAAAAAATTGGAGTATCAGCTCTGGTTTGGTAAATCTGATCTTACTTCGGTAATTGAAGATGTAATCATCCTCTGCTGTGGTGATATCTTGTATATCTGCCAGCTCCACAACCGCCATTTTGGCAAACCAAAACACAGTCGTGGCACGACTATAAAGAACGTCAAGATTTTCGAAAGAAACCAAACCTTGTCGGTGAACGGTTAGGCACCTCCCCGAAGAAAGGCCATGGATCACTATGAAACCAGCCACCGGAATCGCTCTCATCTGAAGGTGGCATTGCCGAATGCCTCAGGCCGCGTTCTGTATTCTCACGAAATCACAGGCAAAGGAGCGTGACTCAGCGACGCCAGCAAAACAAACACTAAATTTATTTGGTGCTGCGTATGGTGTACACACTTAATCTTCTAAAAAGAAAGTGGTTGCCACAACTAATTAAATAAATTGCCGGAAGTGATGTTCCTCCAGAACTCATGCCTAGCTTACTTAAGCGAAGCTTTAGAGGAAGGTTGGTTTATATACTGAAAGCATTAAAAAAACACAACCTGCGTCCTGAGTTACCACTGGCGACCTGCCTAAGTTAAGCATATCATTGGGGCAGAGGAAAGGAAACCAAAAGGGACTCCTGAGTAGCGGCGAGCGAAAGGGGACAAGCTCAAGCCTGAATCCGAGCCTAGCATCGGAGTTGTGGGCTAAGGCGTGGTGGCTCTTCCAGACGTTGACGGGAATACGCACGAGTCGTAGCCGTAGAGGGTTGCGAGCCCCGTACGCTGTAAACTGAGGAAATAGAGTCCATCGTCCAGGAGTGTATGGTTTGGCCGTGCCATACGAAGTTACCGGGAGTTACCCGGCAAGGCTAAGTATCGGGAGGTGCCGATAGCGCACCAGTACCGTGAGGGAAGACTGAAACAGCACTCCTCGATAGAGGTTTAAAAAGACCCGAAGCCGGCAAGGGTAC